>OY992530.1:43806527-44148101 GCA_963921185.1 Dasysyrphus tricinctus
GATAGAGTCGGATAGATAACATAGTCCTCTTCTGGAAAGACCTGGTTTGAATGGACTTTTTCCAAATTGGAAAGGAAAACTTTTTCAAAATAACAAGGTGGGTCACATAAATAATTTATCTAAAAAAGAACAGACTATGGAATTTATAGCCAAAGAATTTCCAAATTTAATTTCAAGTGAGCCATATCATTGCATTGAAAATTTTACCGCGGAGGTTGTATTAAGTCCTGATACTCCTGCAATATTTCATAAGGCTTATCCAGTTCCCTATAAATTAAGGGAAAAGGTAGGGGAAGAGTTAAAAAGGTTGTGCAACAAAGGTGTCCTAGAACCCATTGAGTATAGTCAGTTTGCGTCACTAATAGTAGTCGTTTCGAAACCAGGAGGTAAGATAAAAATTTGCATAGACTGCAAAGTGACGCTTAACAGGTACGTGGTGTCAAATTTGTATCCTTTGCCTCTTAAAGAGGATATTTTCGCAAGCCTTGCAGGAGGTGTGTGGTTTTGTGTAATCGATTTGACAGGCGCGTACATGCAACTAAAGCTTTCAAAAACTTCTCAGTTATATTTCGTAAATAATACGCATTTGGGTTTATTCAGGTATATCATGTTACCAAATGGTATAAAGTCAGCAGCTTCTATTTTCCAAAGCGTTATAGATCGAATTTGGTTGGGTATACAAAATATTGCTATTTTTATAGATGACTTATTAGTTTGCGGAGATTCATAGGAAAATTTTAGGAAGACGCTTATGGAAGTATTAAAAAGATTAAATGATCATAAGGTTAGAATCAATATGGACCGGTGCATTTTTTTGGAAAAAGAGGTAAAATATTTGGGACACATCATTTCGGAATCTAAAATTCGACCAGATCCGGCTAAAACACACGCTATTCGCATGGCTCCAAGTCCCACCAATTTAACAGAGTTGAAATCCTTTTTAGGGTTACTAAGCTATTATAGGTAGTACCTCGTGGCATGATGGTTAGTGCGTAGGACTGTCATGCCGAAGGTCTGGGTTCGATTCCCAGCCGTGCCACCTAAAAACAGAAATGTTTTATTCGAGGTACTGCCTCTTGCGAGGAACTGACAAAACCTCCAAGAGTATACTTGTCATGAAAAAGTGCTTCTCATTGAGCCGTTCGGACTCGGCAAAAAACTGTAGGTCCCTTCCATTCCTTCCAACAAACACGCACACAGGAATGGTTGTGAGTTGTAAGTCACTAGGCCCTGGTTCTCCACGAGCTGTTGCGCCACCCAATTTATTTTTTATTTATTTAAGCTATTATAGTAGTTTTATTTCAAACCTGTCTACCAGGTTAAGAGACTTATATGACCTTTAAGGTAAAGGTATTAAGTTTGTTTGGTCAAAGGAAGCCCAAAGATGCTTTGAAAAGGCAAAGGTACTTATTCTGGAGCATAATATTTTGGAAATTTATGATCCAAGAAAACCTTTTGTTTTGTTTTGCGATGCTAGCCCCAAAAGTGTGGGGGCTTATATAGCTCATTCTATAAATGACCAAGAAAAACCAATAAGTTTTGCTTCGAGTACCCTTTCGAAATTAGAAAGTCGGTACTCCCAAGTTCATCGGGAAGCATTGGCTGTCATTTTTGGGGTTCAAAAATTTCATAAATATTTGTACGGTCATAAATTTCAACTATGCAGTGACAACCAAGCACTCAAAGAAATATTTAACCACAATAAAGTGACGTTCAATATAACAGCTACAAGGCTGCCAAGATGGGCAGTTATACTTTCGAGCTATGACTATGATTTCAACAAGTATCGTCCAGCCAAGCAAATGGTAGTAGTTGATATCCTTTCTAGGTATTATGTCTTTTAATAAAACACGTTGTTTAAATCTTTAACAATTTATTTAATATAAAATCTTAGAAGCTAAAGGAAAGCACAAGTTATTCGGTTGGAGGTTAGATCAAAAAGAAGAAAGAACTCAGTATGAAATGTCATAGTTATCAAGATAAGGAAGTGTTCTGAAAAGCAATAAATAATTAAGGTTTTAACACATTGTCTTAAGTTATCGAAATATATAACACTAGGTTGTCCTTACCAGAGGAAACAAATGTTGAAACAACAATGGCGTTAGCTGATGCCATTGAATTGACAGTAACCAAGGAAGAAATAGCGGGCAAAAAGAATTTATAAATTTGTAAAGAATGGCTGGGCAGGTGAAGTGGATCTAGAGGTTTAAGCCAAAAAAATTTTTACTTAAGGACATCACTATCCACCCAAGATAAATGTTTATATTATGGAGATAGGCTGATCATTCCTGGATCTCTGATGAAAAAAGTATTAAGTGCCCTACATCAAAACCACAACGGAATAGTTAGAATGAAAATGTTGGCCAGAAGGACAGTTTGGTGGGTTAATATTGATGGTGATATTGAATTATACGCCAAATCTTGCAAAACATGTCAATTTAGCCAAAACATTCCAAAGGAAGCTAAAAGTCATTTTGAAAGAGTTCACATTGATTTCTTTCATTGGGAAGGGCTTACATTTTTGTTATTAATTGATGCATTTTTCAAATTTAAAGATGTTCAACAAATGAACTGCATCGATGCTCAAAATGTTATAAATGTATTAGGAAAAATATTTGCCTATTTTGGAAATCCTTATGAAATTGTCTCGGACAACGGACCTCCTTTCAACTCGGACTCTTTCAAAAACTTTGTAGATCGAAATAAAATTATATTATTTAAAACACCTCCATACCACCCGCAAAGTAATGGTTTATCAGAACGGGCCGTGCAAACGGTAAAGTCCATTTTAAAGAAGTATTTGGTAGAAGGAAAAGTTAACAAAAAAATATACAAGCAGTTTTAAATAAAGTTTTATTGGCATATAGGGAAACACCATCCACATCAACAGGAAGATCACCCATAATATGATATCCATTCTTATTCTGAATTTAAAGACAGATATTTACTATTCCACAACTAAGACGATGCCTAGCTTCCTATTCACACCCACAGTAAAAAAAACTAAATCACAAAATCTTTGCAAAGTGCCACGATTTTGTTCGCCTCTTGGGGATACCTCGTTTGTCTCTTGGGGATACTTCGTTAAAAAAACGCATATCAAAGTCTGCACCTTGGGTAATGAGAACGACGATGAAGCTTGCTGAGGGCAATAATATTAGGCTCGTGTCGGTCCTGCAGAAATATCCTGGTGTTTTGCCATTCTCAGTCGTGTAAATCTACCAATAGGTAGTTTAAGCACCATATAAAGGAAGATTGTGTCAAATTTTGATAGATCTCGAAAAAATAGGATACATAGTCAAGATCGCAAAAATTTGAAGAAGTCATCAGCCAATATATAATAAGTTAATAGTTATGCGCAGTGGGCTTAGATTTTCATCTCCAAACTCATGTTTAGAGCTCAAGCTCAGTATTACATATTTATAGTGCAATCAAGGAAGGACAAATAATGCCACCACTTATTAAAAATTTTCTAGCTAGTGATGAAGTGTGCAAAACTCCATTTGAATACGAGCTCTAGCGACAGGAACATGCAAAAGTTTTATTTTTTGGGTTTTCGTGTTTATCTTAGAATTTTCAATTTTTTTTTGTTTTATTGAATATTTCTATTTACAATTGGCTTAAAAGATAATTTATAACTATAAGATACATTGACAAATAATAAGATTTTGCTGGCACATAAGGGGCCTAACGACATTGATTCAATATAAAATACAAATTAGATTTATAATATATGTAAAAACTTAACATAAAAGTCGGCTTGACTTTGTCGTTCTCGGGTTGTTTAGTCCCGGTTGTCCAGTGGCGGTATATTTATTTGGGGTGGGGGTAGAGTTGGTGTTTAGCCACGATAATGTGCTGAACCTGGGTCAGAGTAGAAGGGTACTTTTTCATCGTTGGTTGTTGGAGCTATATCCAGGATTACCATAGCGCTTATGTACCTTGGTGCTGGATTTCGTTGTTGGTTTGTCATCCTTCTCATCAGCTGATAAGGGTGGTTGGCGATGTTTCTTACCAGCTTGTCGCCAGATAGTAATAAATACTTGTCCAGGGGGACTACCTTAGCCTCATAGTAAAGTTTCTCGTTTTTGAAATGCTTACGCCGTTGACGATCGAAGTACAGCCCAGTGCAGATCCTCAGGATTTTCCTCTCGAATATTTGTAGTTCCTGCATAGCTGTTTTGGAAATGGTGAACCAAACTGGGAAGCTATAACTGATGACTGGTCTCAGGAGTTGCTTATAGATAAGTTTATCTTAGAAATAATTTGTTCTGTTGACAAATTTTTTGAGAACAAAAGATAGCTCATAAAATTTTCTACAATATTATTACTAGATGATCCGGTGAACTTCGTTTCACCATTAATTAATTTAAAAAATGTGAGTGTCTCCATAGGTAAAGCCGAATATAATTTTGAACAACTTCACTCTCGATGGCCACCAGCGGCGTATACAGCTTCACTCCTTAGAGAGGGTCATACCAACAAAAAATTACCGAAATCAGTATTAATTAAAAGTTTTTTCTTTTCCGATTTTGGACTTTTGTTGCAATTAAGTTCTGCTAGTCCCACAAATGTTACTAATTTTTTTAAAAATTTTAAAGTGTTGAAATCGAAATTTTGGCAACATCAAAATTCGTTTTACAAAATTTTACTTTTGAAATTCCGCTTCAAAAAATTTTGATTTTCTAAATTCTGTTTATTTAATTCTGACAATAATAAAAAGAAGGTTTCGAATAATTATTTGATGATTTAAGTGACCTTTCGTTTATAAATAAAAAGTTTCTTCTTGCAGGCTTTCAGGTCAAAGTTGAGGATTGAAAAAAGTTTACTTCTTTTGTGACGTTTTGAGTATGTTTGTACTCTTCATCAAGCTTTTATTAACAAGATTAAATCATTCTTAATATTTTAACAATAATTTACAAAATTATATGATACTTACATACAAAAAAGTTAAGTCTTCAAATTAATAAATTTTTTAATGATTGAACATTTTTTAAAAAATTTATTAATTTGAAGACTTAACTTTTTTGTATGTAAGTATCATATAATTTTGTAAATTATTGTTAAAATATTAAGAATGATTTAATCTTGTTAATAAAGGCTTGATGAAGAGTATAAACATACTCGAAACGTCGCAAAAGAAGTAAACTTTTTTCAATCCTCAACTTTGACCTGAAAGCCTGCAAGAAGAAACTTTTTATTTAAGGTTTCGAATATGTAAAAAGGGCGTTCTTGCTTCTTCTTTTTTCAATTACCTGTGCCTCGTCTTAAATTTACAATATGAAATAATTTTATTTGTTAACCGAGTTTGGAAAATTATTTATTTGCATTTATAAATATGGATTATTTGAGAATTACAGAATTAAAATAAAAAAGAATTTTGAAAGCAGAGTTTTAACAGAAAGAACTGAAAAAAGGAGATTTCTTAAAGACATATTCCTTAAAAAAAAAATTTGGTTATGACCCCGTGACCCTCCGCACTGTATACGCCGTTGATGGCCACACTAACCAAAGATTTTTTTTTCATATATTAGGTATAGTAGGACCACGGTGGTCACCTGACTTAGCAATAAAATATTTTTTAAGTAGGCTTATATAGAACTTCTGAGTATTTGTAATACTTGGTAGCCTGTTACAGTGAAAGCTACAATAGGCGAACACTAATCGTGTTTTTGTCCGGTTATAAGAGCTGTCCGATTAAGAGAAAGATTGCTCAATGGCAACCTGCTCTAATTGGCATTCCAAAATAAATTACTGTGAAAATTAGAGCTGTAGAACACTTACAATGCCGAAACGTGATAGATAAATAGGAATCATACACTCTCAACTAACGACTTGAAAAAAACTCAAAGCTGTTCTGAAAACATATCCTTTGCTTTTTCCATTGTGTCCGTTTGTTGTGATGGTTTATATTTGAAATGAGCAAAAATAAATGCCCGAGTCCGTTTAAAGGAGTGTCCGTATTAGAAATTCGAGAAAAAAGTTTGTTCGCAAGCATATGTCCATTTAAGGAATTTTCCGCTTATATCTATCTTGTAGCTATCCGGAAGTAGAGCGTTCACTGTATTTATGCCTTCCTGAAATTTGGTGGAGCGATAATTTGTTTTTGTTTAACATCATTTCACAGTAAAAACAGTTAGATCTTTAAAAATACTCATTTCTCAAAGCCATTTTGCAACTTCAACCCTTCAAACACAAATATCAATTTTTAGAATCGGACCGGAAGTTCCTGAGATTAAAAAAGGAAAAGCATAGTAGATACCCGGCCCCGTTCCTATCGCAATTTCTGTAGCTTATTCTTCTTATTTTTACTTTTCAAAAGAAAAAAAAAACGAAACAAATTACATATGTGCATAAAGACCTTCATCCCTTGACTCTGACCTTTTGACTTATACCAGCACCAATCCCCGTTTAGCACCTGAAAACATACATATGTAGTTTAAATTTTCTCATCAAGAAAAACTTTATACATAAACATATGTATGTACATATTTACCTCTAACTACCAAAAGTCATTGGTCTTCAACTATAATGGATTATACCATTTCTGACTTCTTTTAGAAATTTTGCAAAATGCACTGAAATTACAACCCCCTAAAACCATCTTAGATATAGTAAAAATTTCCTGTATCAACAGTTCATTCGTATTTTACCAAACCGATCGCAAGGCATTTTCTTATGGTATAAGTATAAGGTTGGTCGCACTTTAAATTCTCGTTTTGAAAATCCGGTCCTCGATTAACGGAATTCCGGATAATGGAGACACGACTGTAATATTAATTTTTTAATTTTATTTTGTCAGACAAAAATTTCATAATAATTGATTGATTGATGTTTTCAAATTTATGTAAATTGATTTATTTATTTTTTTTTATGTAAACAGGCACTCAAATTGCATTTTTTTCACGTTGCTGACAAACCGCAAGACCGATTTTGACCAAACTTCATTTAAACACCCACCGGTTCATGCCAAACATTTCCTGTATACAATCATCTTAATCGGCTTAGCCGTTTTTGAGCTTTTGCAGGACTAACGCACAACGATTGATTTTTATATATAAGATTATATACAATTTTTTCGTATCTGTTTTAGTATAGGAAAGTGATTTGGCGCCGAAAATTGGTACTTTTTTTAAATTACCTAAGAAGCGAGACTATAGGGCTAATGTTTAAAAGGGTATATAGTATAATGGGCATTCAAGCATTCACCATGGAAAAAACGACGATTGTATGTAAATAGTACCGCTCTTCTACACGCATACCTGAATACAACATATACACTTTATGTCTAAAATTTCTTCACCACAAAATAAATACAACAAATTTGAAACTTGACACACTTTTCACATTTCCTATCAACATGTGTCATACTTGAACTGGAAAATAAACAGGGAAGAACAGGTCAGGAAACACCTGTAGAAAACTTTTGGAAAAAAGTGGAATTATCAATCAAAAATGATTTTGTTGGATGTACACAGGCGTATTACGACCAATCCAATGGATGCCTTACTGCCTGAACAGAATGCAAGACGGAGCTGGAATAGATGCAAAAAATGCTTGCAGCCTGTGCTGCAGGAGTTGAACAATTTTTAACTTTTACTGCAGCATTTTTGACATCCACTGCAGCATTTTTGACATCTATTCCAGCTGCGTCTTGCATTCTGTTCAGGCAGTTAAGCGTTATTCTGCGCCTTTCACCACTTGATCTATACACATTAAATATCTTGTATAATGCAGTGCAATAATACTAGGAGTATTAAATTATTGCTTTGCCAAACCCTACAATCACAGCAATATCAGTAATCTGATTCCCACTGATATTCTTTCTACTTCCACTGGCAATTAGGGAAGTGTTTAAATTACTCAAGCAAGCCCCAAATTAAAATCGAAATACAGTTATCCTAAAGACAGTCAGGTAGCTGTTTAAGACATTTACTTGGTTAAATCATCATTCATCCTTTAAACTAGTCCAGCAATGCTGAGTTGAGCTTTGAAGCCTGATGAATATCAATCTTTAGGTCACTTTTATCTTGGTTCCAGGTCAAAGTGGTTTTGTGGGAAATAGGAAATAAAAGGATCAGCCCTTCACAACTCATTTGGAAAGAGTCGACTTACATACTTACTTACTTAAAATGGTGCTACGGTCTGGGGTCGACCAGGGGCCTCAACTTACCAGCATATTCCAGCCGGCTTAAGCTCCCCAGTTTACATTTCAAGTTGGTTGAACATTGATATCCACTTCATCTGGGTGACCCAGTCACTTCAGTAATTGGCTTTTCACTGTTCCGATGTACAGCCCGTACAAATCGTTGTTTTCTTCTCCATTCCCCATCTATGCAGACCGGACCAAAATGATATACTCTAAATCATCCTGAAATCGTGGGTGGAACATATATACAATATGGCCCACCTATAAATATAAATAAATTGGGTGGCGCAACAGCTCGTGGAGAACCAGGGCCTAGTGACTTACAACTCACAACCATTCCTGTGTGCGTGTTTGTTGGAAGGAATGAAAGGGACCTACAGTTTTTTGCCGAGTCCGAACGGCTCAATGAGAAGCACTTTTTCATGACAATACTCTTGGAGGTTTTGTCAGTTCCTCGCAAGAGGCAATACCTCGAATAAAACATTTCTGTTTAGGTGGCACGGCTGGGAATCGAACCCAGACCTTCGGCATGACAGTCCTACGCACTAACCATCATGCCACGAGGTACTACATGGCCCACCTATAATTTATCCAAAAAAATTGCTGAAAATAGCTGACATTTTATGACCGGGAAGTGTCGTTTCAAATGAAATACTTTATTTTTTTAGTGACTCAAATGATCTGCCAAAAGTTATTTTTGTGACCTTACACAAATTGGTAACTATAGATGAAAATCCACCACGTTATATATTCTACGTATCTACAACCTTTCACAAACTTTAAAGCTTCATAGAAAAAATGTATTGCTGACCAATTACTGAAAATAGTTGACATTTTATCACGATCTAGATATATTTCGAATGTTAAATTTTTTTTTGTAAATTTCCCACTAATGAGTTGCCAAAAATCACGCCTGACCTTGGGAAACTTTAAGCCTTGATGACAAGTTATCCAGAACCGACCAATTTCTAGGACTAGTGGCTCTTTGATGACGAATTACTTACCAATTAGATGACATTTTCTTTTTCAATTTGCCAAAGCACCAGAGCCGAACATTAATTGATCCGATATGAAGACCCAGACAAGACATATTGCCATTGTCGTTGCCATTTGTACTGGACACTTCCCAGTAGGAGAACATGCAGAAAGGTTTGGGTATTCCTTACAATAACTATGTACTGTCAGAGCTGTGGTGGCCAGCAAGAAAAAGAAACAATCATCCATTTCATTTGTAAATGTGTCCTGCTTTGGCCATAAGTGAGGACACAATCGCTAGGAATGGCATTTTTTTGTGAATTTAACAAACTTTTCCAACTGGCAATCAAAGATTTAGTTTCTTTTCTCAATGCGATAGAAGAACGGAATCCGAAGCAATCGGAATATAAATTTTAGTAAAGTCTCTGATGCTCCGTGACCGCAGAATCGCATATAGTACGGTCAAGTTGGACTTTCACAGGGAACTAAATCCGAGGTCAGGCTTGACTTCACTATTGGTTCCCGAGTGTCATTTGGCCGCCATTTTGTTTTGTAGGTATGTTAATTTTGACTTTTGCTTATAGCTCGTACATCTTGATTTTAGGAAAAAAATTGTAGTACAAACTTGTAGAAAATTGAATTTTCTACAAAATATGTTAGATAACTTTTTTCGCTAAACACTCTTGTTTAAAAGTTACACTTCATTAACAAAAAACTAAATATTTTTTTTTTTCTATTTGCGATAATTTTTTTTTTGTAACTCAAATAAAAAAAAAACATGACAATAAAAGTTATATAATTCAAAGTTAAAAGTCACTCCACTTAAACAGAAGAATTTCTTTTCAAATTCTTCATATTCAATTATAATAAAAGTTATAGATCTTTTAATTAACTATATTGTTTGCCTTTATAGTTTCTTAATTGGAATAACGGTTCTCGCTTCGGAGTGAATATACGCTCGAGCAATCCGCACGGAATAAGTTTTGTTTATTTATTAATTTTCTATTTTTATTTTAATACAATGCTCGTAATACCGAGTCTAATTTATGCTTTATAGCCCGATTCTCCCCCTTGTGATGAATCACAAGTCACAAGCTCTTGTGACCACTCCTTGTGAGGATTGTTGTGACTCGATAACATTTTGGTATTCTCCCCCTAATAGTCACAAGAAAACTCACAACGAAACTCACCACTGCATTTTGTTGGTAGCTTTTTGACCGATGAGCGCACACATAAACAACTTTACAAGCAATCGCAACGAACGAAACCAACACACCCACAATATTTATTCAGTTTTTCTGTCCCATAAATACAAAGCAAAATGATATCGCGCATTTGTACTATTCTTTTGCTTAAGAAATGAAAGAATACATATATTTTGTTCTCTTTCGCACAGAGAACATAAGGCCTCCGTAGAAAGAATATAATTCAATGATTTGAAGAAACTCAAATAAATTGTGAGTTGTGACCTGCTCTGGAGGAGATCACAGTTTCGGTTGTTTTTATGACTCTCACAAGTTGTGACTTAAGGGGGAGAATACGAAAAAGTCACAAAATCAGTTTCACCACTTCTTGTGACTTGTGAGGTATCAGTGATGATGGGGAGAATAGGGCTATTAGTCTAATTTATGCTTTGAGTTTCGAAATGGTGCTTAAATTTTTTTCACCACAAACAGTGTTGCCTGATTTTTTAAAACGAGTGGAGCCGAATTTCAAATATCTTGGAGCCAAAAATAACCCCAATCAAAAACCAGGTGCAAAAATTAGTAAATTAAGATAAATTTTTTTCTTTAATTTTTCTATCAATTATTTATTACCATTTTACCAAATTTTATTGTTAAGTTACGAAATTTTATTGAATTTTTTACTTTTGTTTCATCCCCTTTATTGTTGAGCCTTTTTATGTACATTTCAATATTTGCTTGCAACTGCACTCTCAACTCTAAGCAGTTGTTTCAGTTTGCATACTGCACAGAAAAAAATTGATTATTTGGGACCAGACAATATCGTAGTCCTTGAAATATCTAAAACATGTACATAATTATATGATGACTTGTTTACTAAAAACATTTATGCAAATTTGACTTCAAAAATGACGGAACAATCATCTTCTGGTATGAAAGACATTTTGGAAACAGTTTTCGAGTTTTAATTGAATTTTGTAAACAATAAGGCTCCAAGATTTTTCAAACTCGGCTCCACTCGTCTTAAAAAATCTGGCAACACTTTTTGTGGTAAGAAAAACTTAAACACCATTTCAAAACTCAAAGCATAAATAAGACTCGGTATTACGAGCATTGTATTAAAATAAAAATAAAAAATTAATAAATAAAAAAACTTATTCCGTGCGGATTGCTCGAGCGTATATTCGCTACGAAGCGAGAACCATTATTCCAATTAAGAAACTATAAAGGCAAACAATATAGATAATTTAAAGATCTATAACTTTTATTATTGTGTTTTTTTTATTTGAGTTACAAAAAAAAATTATGGCAATTAGAATAAAAAAATTAATTTTTTGTTTGTTAATGACGTGTAACTTTTAAATAAGAGTGTTTAGCGAAAAAAGTTACTTAACATATTTTGTAGAAAATTCAATTTTCTACAAGTTTGTACTCCATTTTTTTCCTAAGATCAAAAATGCGCGAGTTATAAGTAAAAGTCAAAATGAACATAAAAAACAAAATGGCGGCCAAATGACTCTAGGTACAGTTGTGAAAAATTTGCTTTAATACTGTGAACTAATATCCTATCGAATAGTGAAGTCAAACCTACCTCGGATTTAGTTCCCGCACTCCATATAATGAAATCTAATTGGACCGTACTAATAGTCTGAAGTGTGAAGCGGAATGCGACGCAATTAAATTATTATCTTATGATCTGTTTCCTATTTTATGGCCTGGCATTTTATATCTCTTAATTATAGCCCGAAACCGAATCTAAATATTTAAATTTAATCCAATAAATAGTTATATCTGGCTCCATGAGCGGATGCTGAGGCTGACCTTTACTGGTCATGCGGAAATGTTATACCAAACGTATAACTTGTCAACCCCTTCTACAGATCGATATTCTTCAGTGAAACACCAAAAAATATACCAAGTGTAAGATGTTCTTTGAAGGATGTTTTCACAAATACCGTAATTTTACTAACAAAACAGCCCACTCCAGCGCTGGCGCTGATTGGATCACTGACCGAGTTGCTTGTGGCCGCTATTTCTGCCTGCCTATTATAAGAGCCTCTTTTTCCTACTCTCATTTTTTTTTACGTTAGCTTCTTTTTTTTTTGTAACTTTTAGACTTCTAAAATGGGGTAAGTGTAGATTAGATGATAAAATATGAACAGGTGTTGCAAGATCCAAAGAGGCTTGCACAGTAGATCTTTTGAAAAGTCTTTAAAATTTCGCTTGCCTGCCGAGATTTTCATAAATGGTCACTTAATAACCATTTAGTTTAAAAAGAATTATTTTCGGTTTCTTTCAGTGAGAAACTTTTATTTTGATTTTTTTTTAGGTTTCGGTTAACCACTGACCACTTATCGCTGAGAGAAAAAAATAAATCTCATATGGAGATTTTTATTTTGTTTTGTTGATTTAAAAGCTCTGCTTTTGGATTTCCAAAGAATTGTTTCGTCATTCATTGTTAAATACTCTTCAATAAAAGTTTAGTGGAAGTGCTGATCGTAATTGACTCTTTTTGGTCTGTGAGCTGACACGCGTCTAAGAGGGTTGTGGTCAAAATCTTGCACCTTAAAATCGCGCTAGTCGCGCTGCAACGTCACCGATGATGACGGACACAATAACGACAACGACGACTGCACGTTGATGATAGTGACGATTTCTTGACGTCATCTTGCCGATTGCGCTTACATGTAAATAGTTTTGTGTATTGTTGGCTCATGGCATACGCCTCGCGATGGCCATTTACAAGTTGTTTTTTCATTTGGAGCCATGGTGTTAGTATCTTCTCGCCGTATGCTTTTAGGTACACGTACACGAGGTTTTCTCGCTTATGATTATAATTTCATCACTTTATGCTATTGTTTGAAAAATTAGCTTAAAGAGATCTTTTAAGGTTAGTCAACAGTTGTTTTTTTTTTTTTTTTTTTTTTTTTTTTTTTTTTTTTTTAATAAATTTTTATTTTTCATTCATCTTAAAACTATCTTAAAGCTAGACAAAAATTCATATCTTATCAATATCTTCATCATCATCGTGTTCTGTAACCCCGGCTGGGGCATAGGGCGTCAACAAAACGTCTCCATCCTTCACGGTCTGCTGCACGGTACTTAAGCTGTGGCCACGTCTTTCTCTGGGATTCTGCTTCCGCTAAGACAGTTGATTTCCATGTTGTTCTTGGTCTTCCAACCCGCCGTGCACCCTGAGGATTCCATTCAAAGGACTGCTTTGCAATTTCATCGTTTGGTTTCCTCAGTGTGTGACCAATCCAACGCCATTTACGCTTTCTTATGTCGACGTCCAGCCGCTCTTGGCTTGTCCTGCGCCACAATTCCTCATTTGATATTATTTGTGGCCAGCGAATCTTTAGGATGTGGCGAAGACAGTGATTCACAAAAGCCTGCAATTTCTTCGAAATGGTAGACGTGACTTTCCAGGTTTCACAAGCATATAACAGCACGGATTTGACATTGGATTCGAAGAATCTCAACTTAGTGCGTAAGGAGATTTGACTGGATTTCCAAATTGGGGACAGAGTACCGAAGGCAGCACGAGCTTTATTTATTCTACTTTTAACGTCCAGATCCGTACCACCGTTTGCAGAAACAATACTGCCAAGGTAGTTAAATTGTTCCACTACTTCAACTGGCGTCTCCTGTAAAATAATACGCTGCTGTGTGGAGCGGCCTGTGAGCATTATTTTTGTCTTTTTGCTGTTAATTCTTAGACCACTCGACTCTCCCTTCACTTGCAGTGTTTGGCATATCCCGTTCAGCCCACTGATGTTATTTGCCAGTAGACATATGTCATCGGCATAGTCTAAATGACTGAGCCTTTCGAACGGTCTCCATTGAATGCCCTGTCGCTCAGCTGTACCAACACTGGCCGTCAATACGTCGTCCATCGCCAGCAGGAAGAGAATTGGCGATAGAACATCCCCTTGTCTCACACCCTGTTGCACTACGAAGGAGTTGGATAGCTGCCCATTGTGCAAAACAAAACACCTCGCGTTGTTGTAGGACTCTTTAATAATGGCAACAATTTTTGGTGGAATTCCTCTACCAAGCAACGATCTCCATATACATTCTCGGTTAACTGCTCGAGGACGCTACGCAGGGTGTTGATATGGTCGACACACGATCGACCACTGCGGAAGCCAGCTTGATGCCTCTTGAGTGTAGACTCGATTCTATTCTTTATTCGCTCGAGTATGATTGTTGCCATTAGTTTTGGGAAAACGGACAAAACGGTGATACCACGCCAATTGTTGCAATTCTTTAAGTCACCTTTCTTTGGCAACTTAACAATCACACCATCCTTCCAGTCCCTGGGATAGCTTTCGTTTTCCCAAATGTTTTGTATCAGCGGATGTAAAATACTAGCCGCTGCTACGGGATCGGCTTTCAGGAATTCAGCTGGTATTCCGTCCAGTCCAGCTGCCTTGTTGTTTTTGAGGAGATTTATTGATGTACAAATTTCCGATTCTGACGGGGGTTCGATGTCAATACCCCTATAGGACCTGCGCATCTCGTTTAGTTGGGGCACTTCAGCACTCTGCTCAACTGAATCCTCATTTAGCAGGGCACAAAAATGGTCCTTCCATCTACGAAGCTGATCCTCAATTGATACCAAAAGTGTGCCATCCACATCCATTACAGGATGATTGGTGTTGCTTTTTTTCCCGATAACATCTTTGGCTATTTCGTACAATTCCCGGATATCTCCTCTTCTGGCAGCGCTTTCCGCATTATCTGCGAGTCCATCCAACTTCACCCTCTTGTCACGTCTCACACAGCGGTAGACCATTTTATGTGCAATGCGGTACTCTCTTCGCAAGTCAGCCTTTCGTTGAACATCAGCTTCAGCATTTATTTGGATTTTCAACGATTTGCGAAGTTCGACCTTATCCTAGGTGTCTTGGGATATCCAAGAGTCTCTACGTCTCGTTCGCTTGGGTACAGTTTCGGATCCAGCCTCCATAAAAAAACTTTTAATTTCACCCCACATCTCATTAATTGTTGAATGCTGGATTCCGTTTAATGCCGAGGCTCTGTGGTTAAGGGTGGTGACATAGTTTCGACATATGTTGGGGTCATTTAAAGCATTAGTAATGAATTTTGAGCTCCTTGCTGCATCCTGCGCTGGTTTTTGTACGGCAGCGGTTCGTAGTTTGAGACTCATCAGGACCAAATGGTGGTCGCTTCCCAAATCGGCATTTCTTATACTCCGGACATCACACATAGACTTCCTCCATCGCTGCTGAATCATGATATGATCAATTTGGTTTTCGGTTTGACCATCCGGATGCATCCAGGTAATTTTGTTGCACGTCTTATGCTTAAATACAGTCCCACCTATCACAAGACGATTCGCGTTACAAAAGTCGGCAAGCAAGTCACCATTTACATTCCGTGACCCCACGCCATTTCTTCCCATCACGCGTTCCAGTCCGTAATTGTCTGAACCGACTTGGGCATTAAGGTCTCCCATAACGACTATGATGTCGGCTCTCGGAACACTACTGTAAACCGAGTTAAGATGAGTGTAGAACGCGGTTTTGTCTTCCTCGGTCGCTTCATTTGTGGGGGCGTAGCACTGAATAATTGTGACGTTACGAATTTTTGAACGAAACCTTGCTGTCATTAATCTCGCAGAAATGGGCGCCCATGAGATCAAACTACGCCTCGCTTCTTCGTTCAACATAATTCCGACACCATGCAGTCTTTGGCCACCCTCTCTTTCATCTTCGCCGGAATACAGCATTCTCGTCTGTCCAGTGTCTGATCTGTATTCAGCTCTTCCTCTCCACTTAGTTTCGCTTATGCCCAGGGTACGATCTTTAGGCGAAGCATTTCACGCTCAACCTGCTCGTATCTACCATCGCTGTACAAGGATCGAACGTTCCATGCTCCGATTTTCGTACGTATGCGGTAGCCAAAAGTAACATTTGCGCTTCTTGAAAGACTTCTTCTATTTGTCAACGATTCATTTATTATTATGGCGTCTTGATTGACGCTCGTACATGAAGGATGCCGCACCCCCAAATCCGATGTGCGGTTTACTGCAGCCGAAGCTACAGAAGGATTTTCTATAAAAAGATTACCTCTTGGGGACTCATTTCCATTTGTTGTCATAATTCATGTATTTGCATATATCCTTCCACCATGGTGTTTTCCGAGATATGATTAATAACATACATAAGCTCAGATTTGACAGGCACACCCGCCTTTTGTATGGTCAAACACATAACTGCTCGAGGCCGCCCACTATGGGAAAACAGACGCCTTTTGTAGCCGCCCAATATGGGTTACAGACGCTACCTGCTGCTGCCGTTGGCCTTTTACCAAAAAAAAGCTCCTCCGCCACCAGACTATCATGCCGTTGACCGCCACCTGCAGTTCATCCGCCTTAAGGGGGCTTTTAACCATCCCGAGGACAAGTTTTTGCCCTGACCAGCATAGCTGGGTTGTCTGCTTATCCCGGCATCCATTCGGTCCCCCTGCACGTTAGCGTTACCCGCCCTCTACCACGCGGAGGTGTGCATAGGGATTTTCCTATCATTGAGCCTAGGGCCATATGGCGTCCTAGCACTCTCAAGTACTTTTAGAGGGCCCGTATCAATATCTTACAACTTACTTACTGGCCCCATTCGGGCGCTCTAAGTTAAACTAATAACTTAATGCTAATGCCTTTCGGCCTAAGAACTATCTTAAAACTAGAATCCATATCGGTTTTATTTTTCACCGAGAAGAATTTATAAAAAACTCGGTATATTTGTCTTTATTTTTTTGTTTTATATAAAACTTTCAAACTAAATAAAACTAAATTAAAACTAATTAAAACTAATTAAAATTAAAACTAATTTAAACTACTATAAAACTACTTAAAGCTACTTACAAACTACTTAGAGACTACTTACAAACTAGAACAGCCACAGCAAGCATTTTCGGGTTTTTATATTTTTTTTGTGTTTTTATTGGTTTTATTGTTTTTTTTTTTTTTTTTTTTTTTGGTGCCACCCTGACTGTCCCTGCTTAAAACTAACTACCTAAACCTATGTAATTCGGCCATGGCATAGAAAAATGCAGTCAACTTTTAAATATCCGAAGAATCTTCGTGTTCAGGTTTCAACCACCAGAACTGGTTCTCCTGCTTTACCCTATCTCTTCGGTCCCGATCGGACACAGTCCTACTGAACCGAAGGTGCTCCGCTCCGTGTTGTGCGAGGACGTCTCGACTGTAAAGGAGCCGCCGATCTACAGTTCAACGGCCGACGTGGTAGATTAGCGGAACCGCCGCTCTATCCTGGATCAGCCCTCGACTGTCTAAGTAGAGGAATGCATCGGGCGGAATAAAGCCGCTTAGACGCACACTCTCGTAGTAATTGTTTTTAGGGTAATAAGCCCCAAAAATTAAGCTGTTGGTCGAGGACATTGCTCTTGCAATGTGACCTCGGATAAGCTTCAGCAAGAAATTATCTATCCTGTTTTTGATGTTGGCGCCGTTGTATAGAACCAGGTTGGAATAGTAATGTTTGTACTCCAACTCTGGTGTTCTGTGTAATCCAAGGCAGCGTCTAAGACACTGCCTCTCAAACACCCGAATCTTTTCCATTTGAGATGGGGCAACGTTGAACCAAACCGGGCACCCATAGGCAATCATCGGCCGTATGAGGGCCATGTAGCAAATCACCTTCACCCTGCTGTCAAGCCGGCTGCTATAAAACAACCGTTTTGTCAGGGCAAAAGCTCCCCTAGCCCTGGACAGAGCAGAATTTATATGTCTGTCGAAATACAAATACTGATCCATCCAGATGCCAAGGTACTTTACTACACTTTTACTCGCCAGTGGCTGTCCATTTGGTCCTACGATCACCAGCTTACGCCAGTTCTTTCTCGTATCCCTTGTGGCTCCATGCAACGGAGTCCTAAACAAGATAGTTTCTGATTTCTGGAAGTTGATTTTCAACTCAGTCATCGCAATATCGCTGAATCTTCTCGAAGTCACGCCAAGTGTAAATATCACGGCGAAACCAAACCGAGATCAAAGCGAGAAAACCACGACACAGATAGCCGTATAAACGGGCACGGCGAGACAAAAGCGAGATTAATGCAATGACCACAATGGCACTGAAAGCCTCGTTTAGACAGTATCAGCGGCGTCGTTATCGTAATACCTCTTCTTTTATAAATGTTGATGACGATTTGAGTCTACTGAGATCTGAAATTATCTAAAATATTTCAAGCAACACAGATTTTATATCTACTTTTTCTTAAAGAGAAAAGACCATTTTTGATTTATTTTCCAAGGTTGATCGTTTCCCTTTATTTTTTAGAAAAAAAGTCAACAGATAAGAGTTATTCTGGAAGTTAAATGAGATTTGAGGAATTAAATATCTCTCAGTGAGAAACCAATTGAAAAAAAACTGTTATTTTCGATCTTTGCTTAAAACGTTATCACTTGAACCGTATTTCAAACACCTTCTTTATGGTAAAATTATTTTGTGTATATGATATTTTGATGTAGTATAGTACCTCGTGGCATGATGGTTAGTGCGTAGGACTGTCATGCCGAAGGTGTGGGTTCGATTCCCAGCCGTGCCACCTAAATACAGAAATGTTTTATCCGAGGTACTGCCTCTTGCCAGGAACTGACAAATCCTCCAAGAGTATACTTGTCATGAATAAGTGCTGCTCACTTAGCCGTTCGGACTCGGCCAAAAACTGTAGGTCCCCTCCATTTCTGCCAACAACACGCACCACAGGAATGGTTGAGAGTTGTAAGTCACTAGGCCCTGGTTCTCCACGAGCTGTTGCGCCACCCAATTTATTTATTTATTTTTTTATGATATTTTGATGCATTTTTTTTAAATGCGTAACCAATTCCTTCTACACTAGGAAATATGTTGAAAAGAAGAATTTACTGCTCGGGAGCCTTTTCATCATTAGAATTTAGTTCAAGAAGAGCGTCTACATCAAACATATCTATTTGACTTTCTACCAAATTCACAATATATATGCTCTGAAATTTATAATAATAAGTATAAGTATGACGTACTTCAGGATAGGGACTCTTTCTTGCAAACACTTCCCTCCATTCATTTCTACGAAACAAAAAAAATTAAATAAGGTTAAAATAGGAAAATATTTTAAACTCGCTTTCCCTTGTGAGATGAGGCTCCATAATACTATCTATAACAACTCTCGAGAACTTTACTTTCTCCATGACCATTGAAAGTCATAGCGGGGGTGGTAGTGGAGATGGTGATCTGGGTTGCTGCGCTGTTACTGCTATTTTGTGGTGATGGTGGTATTTCTAAAACAAAAACAGTAAAACTTTTCACTTAAGTTATGTTACAACCCCTAAGGAGGTCACAGTAACAGCATAAAATATCCTTGTATTCCCATAATTCAGACAACGACTTGGCTTCACGGCCAAATGATACCGTTTTCAATACACAAAGACTATACAAAGTAGGTAGCTAAAAACTCATCGTATAGATTGTATTTCCCCCGCCAACAACTGAAGAGGGCGCTTGTGGCTAGGCTCTGGATAACCACTGTCTGTATATGCAGTGTATAGGTATAGGTATACATAGCTATATATGAGCTTCTATAAGGACCTTTTTTATTATTTCTTTATTTTTTTCATTGTAACTGAAGATGAGAAGATAGGGAAAACTTTTTATCATTCGTATTGTTTTTATTTTGCTTCTAAAAGAGATTCAGTTGGGACAGTGTGTTTTTTTTTTTGTATTTTGGTTCACTTCCCGAATTGGAAAACTCAATTCCCAAGCTTCTGCAAAGACACAAGCGCATAATGTATTCATTGGATACGAAAAAACGAATGTTCTCCATCTCTGTGTGTCTCCACTGGCATTCTACAAGTTTAAGATGAGATGAGGAATTTATTTGTTAGATTTTCTTAAAACGTAAAAAATTACTTTATAAGTTCTTGCTTTAAGCTTTATTGAGCTCTATTGTAATAGAAGCCAATTGATGAAAGTTTAAATTAGTGTTACCTTAATTTTCAATACATTCAAAGAACGCAAGGTCATATATGAGTATAATATCCCTTAATATTTCGCAAAAGAAACCGAAAAAATAAATTTAAAATGCACGATTTGGTCTCACGAACCTTATGGTCTTTTAGTTCAAGTATTCATAGGTATTAGCTTTAAATTTTGAAGACATAATAGGTATGCATAAGGTGTGACAAAAACTAGAACAGTATAGTAATTGTATAGGAGGACTTATTTCCCCTGAGAAAATTTAGGCGGGGGATATTACTTGGCTGAAATTAACTTTTAACTAATTTCGTTGGTATTCTATCAAATTTGAAAACCACTTGACTGATACTTATTATCCTGCGAAAAGTTAAAGAAGAGTTTAAGCAAAAAGTTGGCTAAGCTACAAGCAGACGATTTGCAAAAGTCGCAAATAATTGTGAGTATCACGTCATGTAATGTACCAATTGACGCATCCCGGTGAAAAACCAGACAACTTCAGTTTTTGATGAAAAATGTTTTTTATTGCAGAAATAACAAACCAAAATCCCACCCCGTTTTGTGTGCTTGAAACTCAGCTTTTTTTTAACTTTAAGTTGTTAAACAGTGCTTCAACTTATTATTTATTTAATTGAAAAACAGCAGTTTGTGCTGTAGTTTGTAGGTGTATGATAAAAAAACGAAGCCTCCATTTATTTTCACCTAAAAAAAAACGGATTAAATACCGGACAACTCCATTGAGTTTTTGATTTTTAAACGTTTTTTTTTGTTTTTTTCTCAACATTCAAAGATTGTGGACTAATCTGGTATTTGCACCGGATGCTCGCAAATCGTCTGAACATATCCTTGGGGCAGTCTGTAAATGCAGTCTGTGTGAACAATCACAAGAAATTATGTATGGCAAATTGAGACTATTAGTAACCGCCCAACCATTTGCGAACACACGAAGATTGAACACTGTTAATACTGGCATTTGTGATGATTTTTTTAATACGTATACGCCACAGTGTACAATTTAAATAAAAACCAAATATCTCGTGACAGAGAGAACAGCATGTAGTTGTTGACAATTATTATTATTTCAAAGTAAAACAGTAAAACAACCACGGGCAGGGTTTCGTAATTTCCCAATATCTCAAAAACTAAGAAAGATTTTCATATTTGGTTTTGGGTGGTTGACTATGCATTAATAAGAAGCATTTTGTTTCGTCTCCAAGTTATGATTATAATGTTAAATAAACAAATAAAAACACAAATAAATTGTTACTTTTTTATGTTTAAAATTTTTAGTACCAATAATTTCCACAACCTTATAAATAAAATTAATATATATAATAATAGAATCAGCGACGCGTTTCGGAGTGTACCTCCATTCATTCGCTCGAAGATGGAGGTACACTCCGAAACGCGTCGCTGATTCTATTATTATATATATTAATTTTATTTATAAAGTTGTGAAAATTATTGGTATTAAAAATTTTAAACATAAAAAAGTAACAATTTATTTGTGTTTTTATTTGTTTATTTAACATTAATAAGAACATCAAATTTTGGACACAAAAATAGAGCTTAATTTGGCAAAATTTTGAAAAACATCGAAAAACAAAATTTACGCTTTTTTCAAATTTGAAAAAAAAACGAACTTAAGCAACTTGATTGAAAAAAAAAATAAAAAAAAATTATAGCACATTGTTGTATATGCTTTGAATGATTTTTAATTTTGTTTGCATTTCAAATAATTTTTTCAGAAATTGCCATACGATTTTTTTCTTATACCCCAGAACCATGCCCTAAATTCACCTTTACTCGTTAATACATTTCCAAACATTGTTCCACATTGGATCTTTGCAACTCGAATACATAAAAGAGGAGGATCATGTGGTATAAGAAAGGAATTTTTCGATACAAAATGTTTTAAATTTTCGGACAATAATGGGAAAACCTTAGTGAAATTCTGTATCAACAAGGAAAAAACTACTTATTTAACCCATATCTGAACTACACACAGTAGATTTCGAGGATTTACACAACTTTCTTTGAACTTTTAGCCCCAAAAATTTCATGGTAATAGGCGATTGCAATACCAGAATAGGTGGAGATCAAGTCCTAATCGATGGAAACAATCTCCTCAGCTGCAACTTTAGAACTGAAAGAAGAGCGCAAGATAAGATAAGGGATCGAAAGAGTAAAAGCTCGAATTATTCCTTAAACAGAAGGAACAAGAGTGATTCAGAAGTCAACGACACATTTATAAGAGATAGGCACCAGCTGCTCAACTATAGATTTCTATCTTATAAAAGGTGTGCGTGGTTGAAATACATATATACTGCATCCAAACAAAGATGCTTGGTTTTACCATGACTGGGTAATAGCTTAAAAAAGATTTTCTAAGCTTTTGAAGCTGACCAGAAGGATGAAGATACAGAACTATCTAAATTAATGTACTAGGAAAGCAATAAGTCATACTACGGAACTCTGCAGGGCAGCAAACAAAGCCCTTTTTCCAAGGACTTATAAACGGACTTTCACTAGCTTATGACTCGAAAACCTTTTGGAAGCTGATTAGGATGATCAGTGGCTCAAAAAATATGATAGGAAGAAATTTGGACACAAGTATAGGATACTAATGCATTTTAATTCGATCTTGAATGTATCCGAGTGTATTACATATCTCTACTTTGCTCTTCCATCAATATAAGTAGAATATTTGGATAATGATATCTCTATAGAAGAAGTACAATGTGCTATCGATAGCACTAAAAACAATAAAGTTCCAGGAGTAGACCGGATAATCCTTGAGTTTTATAAAAACTGCACACCTGACTTTGAATTTTTTCAGGCCGATGGTTTCAATAACATTTCAAAAAACGAACTGTATCGGAAAGTTTCCAAAAGAATGGTCCAGAGAACTACAGTGGAATTTTATTTCATAACACGTTGCTTAAACTCCCCCCTACACCTTGATCGTCTTGCCAATTGGGAACAAACAAACGGCCCATTGAGCGAAGTGGAAATGCTATTCAACAGCAAACAACATCTTTGTGCTCACAAATATTGGTTGGACATATCTTAGAAGGGACAAAAAATAAAATAACCAAACTACAGTATGAGATGAAATAGCCTTGTAAGAATGGTTCAATACTTCTTCCGGCGCCAAAAAGGGTTACCAGCTAAGTCAACTTTTTTAAACCCTGTTTTTGGATGATCTGTTGCAATACCTACTTGGAGGAATAATTTTCAACGAAGCTTCGTTAAAGGGTTTGATGTTTGCAGATGACATTGTTCTAGGTAATAGCTGAAACAGCTTACATGCTTCAGCTTATGATAAATATGCTAGAAGAATACTGCAAGCAATGGAGTCTTCACATCGATCCAACCAATTCAAAAATTATGATATTCCGTATCAATATACAGGTCGATATACAAGGGACCAAAAATGGTTTTTGGACTTTGATTCTTTCGAAGTTGTAAGACGATATCGCTATCTTAACATAATGCTCATTCCCAGAATAACTTACACTTTTCACCTAAAAGGGAAACTTAAAAAGGCAAGAAAGACACAAAGACATTTCCACTTCCGACACAAAGACCGGTATTCCTCTATTCCGTCTTTCTGCTTTAAGGCTTTATTTCAAATACATTTTTAAAGTTATGCAACTTTCAGAACACCTCCTTCTAAAGTTAGGGCTTTCGAATCTCTGAAGAAGAAAAACAGGCAAATGTTAAGCGAGGAACTTGGCGTAGAGTTGTATTAGGCCAGGAAAAATGGGTGCCGAGGTTGAAAAAATTAATTCATGAAATATTGAAATTGGAATCGACGCAGAATTGCAATCTCTATAACATATCTAAAGTCCCCCAAAATCCCCGCATTGGCTTTTTGTGTAGATGCAATACCTTTATTTTCAAAGGGTTTTCGGTAATATTGTACCTGTTGTACCTGAAAAAAAAGTCATCATCACTTAAAAAGGACTATAACTTTTTTTTCGGTTGTTGTATCATTTTGAGTTTGAATACATTAGGTTTTACCCAACAAATATTTTAGTTTGAAGACCACCAAATTCTCCCCGTCTGCACCTCTTCAAATGCATCTACTCAAAAAGCCAATGCGGGGATTTTGGAGGACTTTGGATATGTTATAGATGTTGCAATTCTGCGTCGATTCAAATCTTTATACACTCCTCGTCAACTGAATACGCCCAAACATTTTTGAATATATTTTATCCATTTTTTCCAAACAGTGATGGTTATTATGCCATCTGTTGACGGTAAAAATGTTCGTAACATATAAATAACAGAATTTCAAAGTTTTATCCAAAAACAACCGTGAGTTTTTCCTTCAACCACTTCCAAAGTGTAACATATGCAAAGCAGAAGTTTTTTTTTTGAGTCAACTGAATAGGTACAAAAATTAAAATTGGTATTGGAATGGAATGAAACAAGTTTTTTTTTAAGTTTAGTAGTGGGTACTTCTACCTTTATTTTTAATTACTTCGTAAATTCGATCCGGCATGGAATCGTATAGCTTTTTAATGTAATTTAACGAAATTTCGCTCCACGCTAATTTGATTGCAGAAATTAAGGTTTCTTTGTCTTCGAACTGACGTCCAGTTAGGCCTTCGTCTCTAAGTAAATCGATTTTAGCTTTTTCAACACTGTTAAGACACGTAGATCTACCCATTTTTCTTAAAATTTGAAATCAAGAATTAAATTTTACTGAAAACACTAAAATCGTTAATTTAAACTGTCAAGCACTCCAAAAAACTTATAAACAACGAAGAAAATGGCGTTGTACCTATTCAGTTGACTAAAAAAAAACTCCTACTTTGCATATAAAACACTTTGCAAGTGGTTGAAGAAAAACTCACGGTTGTTTTTGGATAATTCTTTCGGAATTATCTGCTTAACATCTTAAGGGAATAGTTAGCATCAACAGATGGCATATTAACCATCACTGTTTGGAAAAAATGGATAAAGTATATTAAAAAATGTTTGTGCGTATTCAGTTGACGAGGAGTGTATTTCATGAATTAATTTTTTCAAGGTTCCCCATACGATTTGTGCTATTTTTCCTGGTCTATACCTGACATACACTCAGTGAAGAGCTTCAGATAAATAACTAACCAAGAAACTGCATGTTATGAATTTCTTTTTTACCGCATATCAGGTTAAATTAATGTTTAATGTAGTTATTTTTACAATTTTTACCTGTTGTATTTTACCTCGCCTCATGTTAAAAAAAGCACTCTGCCAGTTCATTTCAACGGCAGTGTTGAAACGCACACACAGAGACCATTCAAATAAAATGATTTGAATTTAACCTGGCCTCCTGTGAAAATAGCACTCTACCAGTTCATTTAAACATGACACTAGTGTTAAAAAACAAACACACAAGCCATCCAATGAGTTTAAACTTTTTGATATTTGATACCAGTTTTGCGTGTAGCAAACTGGCCGAAGTGCATGAGTTCTATCTCCTTGTCTTCAAAGCTCCCAGTACCAAAGTACCAAAAAATAATTTTAAACTAAAATAAATATATGTATAATTAATTTCTATTTCGACGATTAAACTTCATAGCCTCGTAAGTCAAAAAATTCGAAAATTTCGAAAAAATATTATTAATGCAAAAAATCAAGAAAATCAGAGCCATCTTTTGGTATTTTCAGCTCAACAATATTGTTCTGAATATTTTTCAGGAATGACAAAATTCAAAAAATCGTATTATAAATCCATTAAATTAAGCGCTTCCTCGTAGGTCTCGTAAGTCTAAGATATGTACTTTCAGAATAATGCTGAACGAATTGAGCGATAATCAGCGTAAGAGACGGCTTGAAGACGAATAGATTCATGACCTGTTAAATTAACTTTAGATTTTCATGTTAATTTAACCAGCTTTTCATGTTAAATTTACAGGACATTGAACATTGAGTCATGTTAAATTAACAATTTTTTGCAGGTAAAATTTACAGGATTACTTTTTTGAAGCAGTGTTAAATTAACAAGGTGTCATGCAGTCTTTACCTGCAACCTACGTTGACTTAACACGATATTAAAATCAAGTATCTGGTTAAATAGTTAACCTGATCAACCGTGTTGAAAAATAACAACCTGAAAATGATGTCTAACTTCCCAGAAATTGGTTAATCACAACTGATTTTTCTTTGAGTGTAGGAGCATTATTCCACATAGGGCACAGCGTTCGATTCTATTATTCGCAAACTTGATGACAATATTCATGCTCGATTCTTAGAGCAAGCAGCAAGTTCATCGAGTCGTTTGGAGTACAATAAACTTAACCACAGCTTATTATTCTTATTATTTATTTATTTCATCAATTGATACCAAAGATCTGCTGATTACAAAAATTTAACAAAATAATACAAATAATGATAAATATAGGGTTTGCAAACAAATTTACAATTCAATTACATTAATGAACAGATTTTAAGAAATTTTAATAATCAATTACATAATTGAAGAACTTTCCTCTTAAAGCAATCTCTATTCATAGAAAGGTCAATCTCATGACATACCATATTAAACAATTTTAAAGAACGCGTGATTGGTTCATTTAACCCGTAGTTGGTTCTATGAGTACCAGTATAAAATAGCTCATTTCTACTTCGAAGAACTCGTATTGGGACATAAAAGGACATTAATGAAAGCAATTCGATAGAGGTTATTCGATTATCGAAAATATCTTTAACAAACAAAATGCATTGGGTTTGCCTGCGACATTTAAGTGTCTTCAAGTCAATGAGGGAACATCTTGAATTATAATCTGGCAATGAATCAGTCCAGTTAAGCTTTCGTAGGGCATAGCGTGTAAACCTTTTTTGAATCCTTTCAATTCTTAAACTATTGTTGTCGTAGAATGGTGACCAAACAACACAACAATATTCCAAAACCGGTAGAACTAGAGACATAAATAAGGTCTTCAAAGTATAAACATCCTTGAAGTCAATCGAGTTTCGTTTCAAAAAGCCTAGCAAAGAATTACCTTTAGAGACAATATAATCAATGTGACCTTTAAAGTCAAGTTTTTGATCAAAAAGCTCTCCAAGATCATTAATAACATCAACTCTGAGAAGACTAACATCAACAAATTTGTAATCAAACTCAATGAGTGATAGTGATCTTGAAGCACTAAAAATTTTGCATTTTAAAAAATTTAGTTCAAGATGATTGTATTTGCACCAGTTGAGAAAATTATTAATATCTGACTGCATTAAAAAGCAATCTGCAAGTGATGATGTTGCAAGAAAAATTTTAACATTGTCAGCATACATTAAACAGTTACAATATCTTAATAGTGACGGTAATTCATTGATAAATATAATAAATAAAAGTGGTCCCAGATGACTTCCTTGTGAAAGCCCTGATACAACATCTATAAAATTTGAAACGCATTCATCTATCTTAACAGCTTGTTTTCTGTCAGACAGGTATGATTTTAACCATTTTAAGAAAGTTGCGTTCAATCCCAGCTTTTTCAGCTTATGTAAAAGAAGACCATGATGTACCCGATCAAAGGCTTTTACGAAATCAGTATACAAGACATCAACTTGCTTACCCTTTTCCATATGGTTGATACAAAAATTCGCAAATAAACTTAAATTCGTGCAAGTTGACCTACCTTTAACAAAACCATGCTGATTAGAGGATAAGGATTCCTTAACAGCAAAATAAAGTCTTTGAGTGACCATTTTTTGAAAAAGTTTGGGAATAGCAGAGAGTTTGGAAATTGCTCTGTAATTCTTCACTAAGTGTTTAAGACCACTCTTATAAATTGGGTCAATGAATGATATTTTCCATTCTTCAAGGAAAACGCCAGAAGTAAGGGATTTATTAAAAATAATGGTCAACACATTGCAAAGTGAAGGAGAACAATTTGACAGGAAAATAGGAGGAATCATATCAAAGCCAGATTTTTTTGTTACATCGATTTCATTAAGACTATCTACAATATCCTGTTCTGAAAAACTTCGTAACGAAAAATCTACTAAAGGGTTAATATCAGGGTATAAGCCTTCAATATTAGTATTAGAACCTACGTTGACTTAACACGATATTAAAATCAAGTATCTGGTTAAACAGTTAACCTGATCAACCGTGTTGAAAAATAACCTGAAAATGATGTCTAACTTACCAGAAATTGGTAACACTGAAAAATCTCCATGTATTCTGTATGGGAAATTTTAAGTTCTTGTCGGCACGTGTTAACGTTAATCGATTTCAAAAAATTTTGCACAGATTTTGTAATTACCTTGATCACTTTTAGGGGGGGGGGGCGAAAGAAATTCAAAAGTTTTTCACGCCAAGCTTTGTTTCGAGCCATTTGAAACTGACAACCAAAAACAAGCAAATACAATATACAATGGAATTATTTTCGCAAATCATCTAAAACCGCCGATCTAGCTGACGGCCTCTGCCAGTGCTAAACGTCTAAGGATATTAAAATAAAATTCACTTACTACTATACTCATATAATGACATCGAACCCCCTACAGTACTGGAAATTCAATCTTCGATAAATCTTTTCAAAAACAAGAAAGCAGCTGGACCCGACGGTATACCAGCCGAGTTCCTGAAAGCTGACCCTGTCAGAACGGCTAGTATTCTACACCCGTTGATACAAGCTGTGTGGGAAAACGAAAGCTATCCCAGCGACTGGAAAGATGGTGTAATTGTTAAGTTGCCAAAGAAAGGTGACTTAAAGAATTGCAACAATTGACGAAGTATTACAGTTTTGTCCGTTTTTCCAAAACTTATGGCAACCATCATTCTGGAGCGGATAAAGGTTAGAATCGAGTCTACACTCAAGAGGCATCAAGCTGGTTTCCGCAGTGGGTGGTCTTGTGTCGACCATATCAACACTCTGCGTATCGTTCTTGAGCAGTCTGCGGAGTTCCAATCACCGCTTTACCTCATGATCGTGGATTTTGAGAAGGCCTTTGACCGAGTCAACCGTGAATGTATATGGAGATCACTTCTTGGTAGAGGAATTCCCCCAAAAATTGTTGCCATGCCATTATAAGAGAGTTCTATAACAACGCAAGATGCTTTGTTTTACACAATGGGCAGCTATCTGACTCTTTCGCAGTGCGGCAGGGTGTGAGACAGGGAGATGTTCTATCACCAATTCTCTTTCTCCTGGCGATTGACGATGCTTTGACGGCCAGCGTTGGAACAGCAGAGAGGCAGGGCATTCAATGGAGACCGTTTGAAAGGCTTAGTCACTTAGACTATGCCGATGATATATGTTTCAATAACATCAGCGGGCTGAACGGGATGTGTCAAGCTCTGAAGGTAAAAGGAAGGTCGAGTGGTCTTTTAATAAATAGCAAAAAGACAAAAATAATGCTCACAGGCCGCTCCACACATCAGCCTATTTTAATACAGGAGACGCCAGTTGAAGAGGTTGAACAATTTAACTACCTTGGAAGTATTGTTTCAGCAAATGGTGGTACTGATCTGGACGTTCAAAGTAGAATAAATAAATTTGGAAATCCTGTCAAATCTCCTTGCGCGCAAAGTTGAGATTCTTCGAATCCAATGTCAAATCCATGCTGTTATATGCTTGCGAAACCTGGACAGTCACGACTACCATCTCAAAGAAATTGCAGGCTTTTGTGAACTGAGGAAACCAAACGATGAAATTGCAAAGCAGTCATTTGAATGGAATCCTCAGGGTGCACGGCGGGTTGGAAGACCAAGAACAACATGAAAATCAACAGTTCTAGCAGAAGCAGACTCCCAGAGAAAGACGTGGCCACCGTTAAAATATCTATCTGCAGACCGTGAAGGATGGAAAAGATTTGTTGGCACCCTATGCCCCAACCGGGGTTACAGGACTTGATGATGATGACTATACTCATGCCCTAAAATATTATTAACTAATTACCAAATACCATGTATACAGTGGCGTGCATGTAATTAGAATAGGTTTCAAAATCATTTTTCTTCCTTCCGTATCTCCAACGTTTCTGTGCTAAGCCTCAAATTAAATTGACGTGGAGTGTCGTTATTTTTTATAAAACTAATAATTAAACAAAACTGTGAACAAAGTCACCAAAAACTGTTATTTTTCAAAAAAAAAATTCATGATTTCTTAGGGATGTAAATGTAAAATAACGGTACGTACTTAAAAAATACGACCACTTTTTAGTTTTCACAGAGATATATCAGCTCTTCAAAAAAATCTTGTTCCCTCAATTTTTTTGACTAGTGTATATTTTAAAAAATGATCGAAACTGAAGCATTGTAAGTAACTGCTATCTTTTATTAATATTATTTGTGGAACCGTTTTTTAAACACATCTTCAAAACATACGCTAACCGTGCCCAGACTATAATTCATAAGATTCAAGCTTATTTTTTTTTAATGGCTGATGGTTAAGTTTTCAAACTTAAATTTCCAATTTGGACAATCTTAAAACTTCTCAACTCTCAAAACAAACAAAAGAATTGCATCAAAAATAAGCTTTGCTTTAATTAACTCGACAAAAATTTATCTTTGCCACAAAGCTTAATGCACAAACACTAAAGGAGAAAGTCATAAAAAAATGCATTTGCATTAATTAAAGTTATTAATTCTTGCACAAACTTATAAGCACTCACTTGATGTCATCGCAGAGTTCAGCCATAAAAATGTAATTCTTACTTGTAACTTTAACATCCCCCTTCCATATTTAGAAAGCAATCTGAATACCTAATGTGAATGCTGGTAGACTGTAGACTTTATTCGCTCTTTTCATAAATGGTTTGCCCGTGGCTGCTTTCACAAACTTTGTGGGCGTACATAATATCTGCACAAGAAATTGGTATTTAAAAAGCTAGTAAATCCGAAGATTTGCTTGAAGTTCATGGCGCTCGAGAAAAGAACATCAAACAAAAAACAAAAGAACAGAACACCACAAACCAAAAAAAAAAAAAAACAAACTTCGAAGCTCTATTTGGCCCGCGGAGCAAACATTATCGAAGAAACTTGATGACTTCACTAGTGGTATATACTTACAACAAGTACCTTCTTCCAAGGAAGATAATGATGATGGGGAGCACCACCACATCGTCGTATAATGATGAAAGGAGTGTCATGCTGCAACATTTTTGCCAATAATCCTTATTTTCTGCTCCAAACTCTAATATCAATCTGAGATAGTAAGGATGCCCCCACAAGCCCAAGGTGCTCAAGCATATGCAAAACTCTTGCAAGAACATTTTATGTCAAACGCGTAACATGGAAATGAGGACAACATAGAGAATTATAGTGACGGGGCAATGATGATGATGATGATGATGATGGTGATGATGACGCATCTGTCGCTTCCTTCAACGAAGACGACGACGACACGGGTGATGAAACTAAAGATGATGGAACGAAAATTTGAATTCATCTTTTCTAAAACACTCAATGCCTCATCGAGTTTAGTTTGTCTTCACATCAATACGCTGTTAATATGAACAGGATAAGAAGACGTAAAGTCAAGCTTGCAAACATGACAGTGTGTTGAGGTAGATTTTGCCAGTGTTCCTTTATAATGAATGACATGCAGAATTTCTAAAATTGTGTCACATCACACAATGCAATGTTTGTCACTGAAGCTCTGTCACAATCAGTTCCAATCATAATAATTAATTCTTTTGAGGTTTTAAATTGCAATATTGGAAGTACTTTAAGAACTCGATATTTTCAAATGAAGTTTTTGAGAAGCATGACAATAAGGTGGCAATGAAAAAATAGTAAATGGCTTTATAAATAGATTTGGTGGCACAACAGGTCGTGGACAACCAGGGCCTAGTGACTTACAACTCCTGTGTGTGTATTGTTGGCAGAAATATGGAGGGAATCAACAAGTTTTTGCCGAATCCAATCGGCTAGTTGAGAGGCACTTATTCATGACAAGTATACTCTTGGAGGATTTGTCAATTCCTCACAAGAGGTAGTACCTGGAAAAAAACATTTCAGTTTTTAGGTGGCAGCGGCTGGGAATCGAACCCACCTTCGGTATAGCAGTTCAACACACTTACTATTATACCACGAGGCCACCACTAGCATTGAAAACCAGTGGAAATATTGCCTGAAACTCATCCGAGATTTTACCTCTGAGGTGCTGGGATCTTCACGACCACCATAACAAAGCCCCTGATCTGACTGACCATGAATGCTGGCAAGTACATACAGCCAAATAATATCAAGTATAGAAAGGGGCCTGCATAGAAGGATCAGAGCTACTCGTATGTTATGTTGTATGTCCTTGATTTGGCATGATCCTTTTCCTATATTAAAGAGCTTCCGATTCAGGTCCTTCCCAATGCACTCCGACGGGGTTTTAAGAGACCATCATTCTCAAAAACCTTGGCTCGATCTTTGTTCACCAGCCCTTGTTGCTCGCCACAGTCACAAGTTGCTTTTAAAGGTTTATTTGTTCCAACCAATACGTTGCCAATGCCAAGATTGTGGAACAAAGCTACTACTCAGTTGGAATGGCATCTTCTTTCAGGTGCTGGGTTGGATGGTATTCATTTTGTAGGAAAAAGTTTTAAACCCAGCAGGGTGGCCTCTTTGTATATGGGATGGCCTGTCCAATAAATGGGTTGATTGAATATAAACTTTGTACAGCCTCGGCGACCTGACTAATGTTGTTTCCGGAGAAACATATTTCTAAGGCTTGTGTGTGAAAATTAAGACAGTAACTCTCTGTTTATTGGTTAAGTGCTATCATCAGTCTAGGCGGATCGATGGTGGCAATCTTAGATATGATTATTTTGTCATGATTATTGGAATTCGACCGCTTCACTGGTGCATACCTACATTTTCGAATTCTTGAAATGGACAGTCAGATGAAGATATGCATTCATGAAAGCCGAGATTTTTCTGTCAGCTTCTCTCAGGGTATTTCACGTTATGGTGCGTTGTGTCGGCGTGCGTCGGCGGGAATTAAGAATACGATGGGGATTTAGTAGAGCTCTTTTTATTCCTTGTGTCTCCCCAGGGTATACAAGTACCTCAGTTGCTCCTGAACCACTATTACTTGATGGTGGTGGTGATACAAACGCAAAGTTTTAACAGCGTTCAGTGACATTACCCTTTCCATGAATTTATTAGCTGCATCTAGCAATCTTTCCATATCTTCCTTTATTTTTGCAAAGATAAGGATATCGTCAACGCATACGAGGTTTCGAAGTCTTCTCTCCATTGCAAAATAAAATGCACGACTAGGTCGCACGTACTTGCTCTTATGTTCAAGACACTGCTGGTTTAAGAAAATTGTATATAAAAAACATGGAAATTATGAGAGAAAAATGTATAGAGAAGCATGAAATACGACATTTAAATTGGCTAAAACAATTCTTTTGACAGTTTGAGGTGAAAAAAAAGTATGTCATCTTAATTCTTGATTAAATATGATTGTATGGGAAAAAAATTAAAATCTTTGGAACGGTTTTTTAAAAAAATAATTTTTATATATAAAATTCTTTATATATAAAATTCTTAAAACATTTTTAAGAAAAAATTTTGGTATGCAAATCTAAAGTATATATTTATGTCAAATATATAAAACAAAATTTGAAAAAAAATTGTCAACCCCTTTTTGAGATATCGAATTTTCAAAAAAAAAATTGAAACTTTTTTTAAAAATCCAAAAACTTTTTTTTTGAAAATTTTGATATGCAATATTATTTAATCTTATCTGAAATTTGTATATAAAAAAAACCATCTGATTCCGTTCAGCCGAAAACGAGAAAATTCAAAATAAAAAAATATTAATAGTTGCTAAGAGTGTAAAATTTTATAATTTTTGGTAGTAGATCGCACAAATTTTAGTATATGAAAAAAGTTTAATCAAAATCGTAGGAGTCGTTTTTAAGCAAACAAATATTTTTCTTTGGGAGGTACCATTAATAACCATTTTTGAAAAATGGTTTTCCACTCAAACGAAGTCCTTACTAAAATTAATTTATTGATTTTTTTAAGAAAAGCTGTCGAGCCATTTTTGAGAAAAATACGATTATGTAAAATTGCTAAAAAAAATTGTATGGCAGGTACCGTTATTTTTGGTTTAAAAAAAAAATGAAAAACAGTGTGAGCATAATCACCAAAACCACTATGTACCAAGTTTGAAGAAAATCGATCGAGCCGTTTAGGCTGTAGACGAACAAACAGACAGACAGACAGAATTGTGCTACCCACTTTTTTGGTTTTCTCTATCATCGTAATATCATGTTTGATTGTTACCTCAAACTAATTTTTTTTTTGCACGAATCCAAAACTTACCTTATAGTACCTATATCGCAAGTAAAAATGACCACAAAGTGGTCCATATGGTACAGGCATTCATCTATCAGGATGTTGAAAAGCACCGGTGAAAGAGGGTCACCTTGCCTTACTTCACTTCCCTGTTAGTATGGAGTACCAACAGTTCAATGATAGATAGATTGATAGATAGATAGTTAATTTTACTACCGAAATAATTATAATAAAACATTGTTTTGCTGGTAGTTCAAATTAAATATGACAATAACTTATATAAGTTGAAAGTTGTCTGTCAGATATAAAAAAATTACTGATTAAAAATATGAGCTTTTTTATTTAAAGTAAATTGATTAAGTATTTGGTAGCGATATTTCAGTGCGAATATTAAAAATTGATATAGTTTACGAAAGTATTTTCCATTTAATACATCAAGAAACTGGGGTCTGTTTAACTCATAGCTTCCTAAAAATTTCACCCGGTAAACTTTGAATATAGGACTAACTCCGATAAAATGAAAGGTGTTCTCCGCTGCATCAAGATTGCAAATTGTACACAAGCCTGTAGTGTTGGCTTGTAAAGCTCTAAAGCACTTAGATTCAACAATCCACTACGTGCTCTTGATACCAGACTGATCATCTCTTGAGGGAACGTAGTTAAGGATATCACAGTAAGATAAGTTACAGCACTCGTCGTGGAACTGCGATTGCCGTGCGTTACTGACAAAGATACTCCAGTGTTTCTCCTTGAGGAAGAGAACATTTTGTGCGCTGCGCATCTCCGGCATGGTTAATGTGAAAGCAAACGCGATTGAAGTCTCCCAAAATGCTCCATGCATTCGTTAGCCCAGACCCGTATGTCAAGCTGTTTAAAGTGACAAGTGATTAATTAATTAGGAGAATGCACCAACTCATCTGCAAAATATGGTCGGAAGAAATTATGTCCGATGAAAAGAGCCTTAGCATTGTTTGCCCTATATCTCTAATAAAAGCGACAACCTGGACTTCCAAAACTAGTGAAACATCAGACTCCATTTTGCAGCTTGCTTTAAGCTCACTACAACGAGATTTAATAAAAATTCACTTTAAGAAAATATGCATAATGAATGGAAGACGTTTATTTTTTACCTTAATTTTTTTTATGACTTAATAATTTTTGAGAGGTTATTTCACAATGTTTAAACAGAGTCCCGAATATGATCCCATACAATAAATATTGAAGTAAAGCCATAGGTTAACAGGAAAACAATTGAATGGGTTGTAAATCCCAAAAGTATTTTTTTCCTTACTTGACTACCTTAAAATGTATACAATATTTTAGATAACTTATCAGAACTAAGCTCAGGCATTGTATACTAAGCGTTTATCGTTTAAAAAGATTGATCCATATCAGTTAAGTATTAAGTAATTAATGAACAAATTATAAAAGAAACGTTCTATTGGTGGTACTGGTTACTAAAAAATGGGTTGGGTAAAATTGTTAGGTTGGAACCCACAAGCTTGGCTCGTGGGTGGCTTTTACTAAAGCTATTTCATCCAGTAAAAGTTTTGAAATTTTATCCGATAAATAAAGCATAAAAATGGGCATGCCACTAGGTTAGACTAAGAGCCCACAGCAGATTTTGGGTGTGATTGATAGCAAAGGCTATTCAAAAAATCAAAGTCTTGCATTCCACAACTGGGGTCTTTGCGAAAAAAAGTGCATCGAAAAAAAATATGAATGCAACTTCGAGGATAATCGTGTTAGCCGAAATTGGTTTTCACCCCTCCCTAGATAAGCTCCGCGGATCCCATATCACGGAATCTGAGATCATTTGAGTGTTTAATTCGCCCTGCCAGACTGTTTAAAAAAAAACAGTTTTTCACTTAGAATTTTGAATTTTTTAAACGGTCCGATATACTCAAATGGTCTCAGATTCCGTGATATGTCATCCGAGGAGCTTATCTAGGGAGGAGTGAAAACCAATTTCAGCTAAAACGATTATCTTCGAAGTTGCATTCATATTTTTTTTTTCGATGCACTGTTTCTCGCAAAGGCCCCAGTTGTGGACTGCAAGACTTTGATTTTTTGAATAGCCTTTAATGAAGCTTTCGACGCCTATACTTCTTTTTTTTGCTATCACTCACAACCAAAATATGCTGTGGGCTCTCGGTCCAGGTGGTTTTAATAAAATCATTTTCAAGACCTCTTTGCTTAAAAAAAAACTCTGAAAATTTCATCCAAATCGTTAGAGCCGTTTCCAGGATTGTTTACTTGTAATAATAAATAATAATATTCAAAATTCCATTTTCTTCTGCCGATACCAAACAATACTACCAATAGTCTCGGCATATTTCAGCCCCAAAAGAACGGTATCATCTCAGTATCGTTTCGGGTGGTATCATTTGGGCTTCCGATACCGATACCAAACGATACCAAACAATACTACCAATAGTCTCGGCATATTTCAGCCCCAAAAGAACGGTATCATCTCAGTATCGTTTCGGGTGGTATCATTTGGGCTTCCGATACCGATACCAAACGATACCAAACAATACTACCAATAGTCTCGGCATATTTCAGCCCCAAAAGAACGGTATCATCTCAGTATCGTTTCGGGTGGTATCATTTGGGCTTCCGATACCGATACCAAACGATACCGAGACTTATTTCTGGTCCAGCTAGGGCTGGCCATGATTTCTGAAAAGTCACGGTATCGTTTGGTATCGGTTTCGGAAAACCAAACGATACCGTGACTTTTCAGAAATCATGGCCAGCCCTAGCTTCAGTTGATTGGGTGCCATAAGTGGACGCAGGATGTTGCTCAGGGGGCAAATTCATTCAAAAACTAGTATTAGTATAGAAGAAATTTTATGAAATGTATGAAATATTTATCTTGATTAAGGGAAGCAAGCCCCCCTCACCCCTCCCTATTCGCATTGCGTACGCCTTTGTTAGTTTGCACAATTTTCTGACTGCTTGTCACTTGCCAATTACTCTGATGCTTACAATGAGCCGTCTGAGTTTTATCTTTCAACCTGACAACTACGGTCAGATGTCAGATCGAGAGTGTTAAGGTTTGGACGCAAAATACCTTTTAAAGAGTTTTAACATGATAAAACTGTTTCTGGACTTACTTGGGGGTGTGACCCACACTAGAAGCTTGCCATTGGTGCCCCGGAAGCTAGAGGCCCAATGTTAATATTATTTATTAAAAAGTCACCAATTCTCGATCTTCGAAAACTTTTGCAGATCTGCAATAGGCAATCAAGTAAGGACAAGATATTGGTTTGCCTTCGAGATAATAGAAACATAAACATTGTTGAGTAATACATTTGTAGCCTTTTACTTACTATTTTTTTTAACAAATTTTATCAGTTTTGAACTAGTGTGCAGAATAAAATTGATTGTTGAAAATTCAACAATTATTGGTAAAATTGCCTGCAGTTTTTTCGCTTTAAGAAATCAATATTTTTAAAATTTTATCAATTTTAATTTTTAAACTAGTATATAAAAAAAGCTACCCCGAAACCTATATCATTGTTTGTTCTCAAGATATTCGAGCCAAAAAACTTTTTTCAACCATTTTCAGCAATTTTTTTGTTTATTAAAAAAACTACAAGTTGATATGTTTCTATATATTACCAATTTCTTATTACGTCAATAGTTTCTTTTGTCTGTGGGTAGGTGCAAGACCTTCAAAAGGCTTTATGAGGACCAAAAAGCATGCTTATAGGTGTGTGAGACTCTTACAAACTAAAACCAATTCCACTTCCCGATTGCAACTAAGTTGAAACTTATCTAGCAATTTATTTTTAACGAAGTTAAGTAACGTGTTGCAGGTAACTTTCCCGTGAAAGTTTCTGAGAGACGGGTAATCTATTTATTTTTTTTATACGAAAAGTCCACGTGGACTGACCTTAGATCATTGAGCACTATTCGCCATGTTTTTGTCCATTAATTAACTTTATTAAGAGCATTTTGTAATTTAATTGTAGCTTCGCTAACGGTTTTGCTTACTGCTAGTATTGCAGTATCATCAGCAAACGTGGTTACGACTTTCGACAGTGTCTTCTGCTTGAGGTACCTATATCACGTGTCAATAAAAAGTACAGAACTGGACCTTAAACACTTTCTTGTGGTACCCAAGCCACTATTTCTTAAGCTTCTTTATTTTTATTTTTAATTCGGCGAGCGTCAATATGCGTGAAATAAAATTAACGCTAAGCCAAAAACATTATTTGTTCTCGAGATATTCGAGACGAAAGAAATTTAACAACGTTTTCTTAGAGTGCTATAGTAAAAACCGCTCATTGAGTTTTTTTGAAAGTCCTTTCTGTACGTAATGAAACTACTGTCTATAAAATAAAATTTATCCGAAGTCGATATCTGTATTCGTTCAACCCATTTCCGCCTAACGTTGCGAAAACGCAACGTCGTACGTGTGGACGTATAGAACTTTATTGATGATAAATTTGAATAAGCTGATTAGTGATTTTGAAAGTTAATTTAATTATCTAATCGACCTGTTTTTGGATTTTTTTCTAAAAATTTTTTTTCATGGTTTTTTTGCACCTCCAAAATCGGATATTTTCGAAATTTTTAGGTAAAATTTTTGAACCACTCAAAAATATCTTCAAAATTATTATTTTTCAAAATAAAGTCAACGGCATGTAAAGAATGGTTTAAATTATATTCTAAAATAAAGTTGACGCAATTTATATGAGTTGCCTGCTTGACAGGTGAGGTGAAAGCACTGCGTTGCGTTTTCGCAACGTTCGTCTAATGTAGTAGCATTTGAACCTAAAAACAATATTTGCATACTTCGTTGCGTTTTCAAATCAGAATAAACGGTTTTTTCTCGGAATATTGTGTTTTTATGATTATATTGCACGAATTTTTGAAATAGTGTCAATTTTTGTTGCATCCTGTCAAACAAAAGGATGCGTATTCTAATTCTGAGAAAGGAAAAAAACAATTCATTCAGTGCTATATTGGAAAAACCCTTTTTACCATCCACGCAACCTTGTTCTTAGAAGTAATTAGACAGTAACTCCTGCGTATAGGAAACCTCAAAGCACAGGTCATTTGTAATGGTTGGGAGTGATGCTGGGAAATCCCTTCTAAGCAGCAGGTGGCACGCTTGTCGACGCACGGCTAATGCTCACCGGATGGGGGGGATCTTGCTGCTATAACCATCATACAATAATAAAATCTCGTGCCAATGACAAAAAAAATTAAACACACACATATAAGAGACTACTTTTTGTTCGACAACTCATTTGACCTTAATCACACTGGTGGTGTTGTATGCTAGCCATAATGCTAGGTGGCAGCCCTTATCCAATAGCAGCCTTTATGGCTACCTCCATACTGCATTCGCCAAAGTTCATAATGCAGCCCCTCAAATATCTCAAAAAATGTTATTTACCCTTATCTCCTAATTCATTTGTATAGCCTTCACCTTCCCCTTTAAATATTCCTCTATTCCCTAGCCATATTTAAGTCAAACATAATTATTCATATTTGATTCGAATTCATTTTCATTTATTATATTTTTCTTTTTTTCAGAATAAACGTTATAAAAAAAATCATATTCATAGAACTAACCTATCCTAACATTGAGTTCATTAACCTTTGCATATGATCGTGTGCAGATTTCTGCAAACTGCATGCTCTATTCCAATTAATGGAATGATCTCTTAATAATAATTGAAGCTGCAAGCAATTGAGTGATTTACTTTTTACATTTACATGCATAGTTCAGATTGTTCTGAGAGCAGATTATTCATTATAACTCTCTACTTCCTTTTGTAATTGAGTCTGGTGAAATTATTAAGAGAGTGCGTTTTCTATACGTCACTCCCACACTAATAAAATAAAATCTACCGAAACAAATATTTTGTCACAGATATGACGTATAAAGATAAACTTAACTATAAATTTGATGATAATGCTGATATGAACATAAGATCTAATGCAATGATGACAAAAAAAAAACTATATATATTTAATTTTTATAATAAAAAAAATTAATGAGAAGTAAGTGGAAAAAAAAATATCAATAGGTACTCTTACTCACGGTTAAATTTGGCAATGATGTCTATGGAGATCCATCCAACGATGTGAGCACATAGCTGGATGTTGATCTTGATTTGTAGATTTGTTGCTAATTAATGGGTTAAGCGTTTATATAAGTAAGCACGCAAATTAATACTTTTTCTTTATCACTGTCACTTCTATAGGTAGAATTAGGATTATAAGTATTTTCTTTTTTTTTTTGTAAGATTTTATATAGGTAGGTACATTTCGCTTTAAGTATAAGAATATTTTTTTTTTTCTTAATGAACTCAATGCAAGTTTATGTTTTGTTACACTTTAGTATTTTAAGTATTTTTTTAAATTTTAGGAAAAATATTTTAAGATTATAAATTTAAGTAAAGTATGGCACTTAAACTTTTGTCTCTAGTTTTGTTCGTGAGACACGTGGTCTGGTCTTATACATGATAGTAAGCTTAGCTGGCCGCACAAATTTCACACTGGTCGAACCAAGCAGCACAATTTTGATAAGCGCAATGATGGCCTGAAGCTGTTTGGTGATCTTGTGGGTTTTTGAGCAGCGAGGGGAATGACGATATCGAGATGCTATGATGCTCTTACGTCGGGCAGACTTTCTTCCTCCAAGGGAAGATGATGCTCCAACTTAATCCGTATTTTATGCAGGTGGATTTCACTATAGTTAATAGTATGATGTGATCACAATGATCAAACCTCACACGTGCATACAGGAGTTATGATGGGGTTGCAAAAATGTTTTGTCAACTCCAATATTGGCAACGCTATAGTAGAAATTGGAGGTTCTTTAGAATGCTCTTTGTAATTTAGTTATTTTTTTATTTTTTTTTTCAAGATTTGGACTTACGTGGGCTTGCGCTTTAAGGTGCTTGATTTAACTTTTTAGAGAACGGTATGCACTTATTTTTCACCCAATACGGCAAGTTACAACTAAGCTAAAATTATTTTCTTATTTAGTTTTAATTTTCATTTTTGTATGCAAATCTTTAATTTTACCTTATAGAACTTTAATTTTAAGTTTTAGTCTTAAGCGAAATTTTAGTAAAAGCTTGCAGGTTACTCGTGCGTTCTCGGATTTGATATCCGTCCTGACAAATGGTTAAGTTGGAAAGAAAGTTTGGCTCGACGGAAACAGTCATCTTACCGATGTACATTAGCGAGAGTCGAAATTACGAGACGAGTTCAATGTATGTTTTTATTTTTTTCGAATAGAAGAATTTTAAGGGTAGGTGGGCATCTTATTTACCGAGAGGTTACATGATGTTGTTTTTAAAGTGAACTTAATATATTGCCCCAGCAGGGAGCAGATACGGAGGAGAACAACATAACAAAAGAACAACCTTAACATCACTCAACTAGAAAGTCAATCAGGTATGTGATTTGCTTGTTTTAACATCAAGGAGACTCTTTATATGAGAAGTTGTATTTGTTAAAGAAATAATCGGTTTATTTCAATAAACATAACCAAAATTATCTAAGGTGGACTTTGAACCCATCTTCAAACAAACCAAATAATAAGGCTCATTAACAATTACATGAAAAAAATCCATAGCAAAATATTAATCTGAATCTACTACAAAAAATTGACCTACACCAAAAAAAAACAACATCTATCACTACCTTATCGTAAATATTGAAAAATCAGCGTTGACACTCATCTTTCTACAGTAGTGACATCTAGTTATCAGAAGAGGATTTGTTTTGCTGCTTTCATAATACTCACATCTCTGTTAAATTAACAGAGGTGGTCGATGCATTGACTGTTTGGCTGTTTTCTACAACCACGATCGTTTCTCCAACTGAACACCCTATTATTCTTAATAGAGTTGTCCTAGCTAGAGGAGAAATTTAAAAGCATACTTTTTGGCGTTCCATTTTTAACAAACTGGAGCAGGAAGGAAGTAAAAAACGCTCAAGAGCACAGAACTCCCCAGATCCTTTTCAGCCACTTAGCAGAAGATAATTCTTTGAATACAACAATGGTTGAGTCAACAACTTGGGGTGAAATGATGATGGAGTTTAGGAAAATTATTAAAGAGGAACTGTCAACAGTAATAAATAAAGTAGAAAAAAACGCAAAGGATATAGAACATATAAAAATCCAAAATCAAGCTTTACAAGAGGAAATACAAACCCTTAAAGTTTCTTTAGCTGAAAATGAAAAGAAAGTTGAATCCTTTGACAAATACATCAGAAGAAACAACCTCATTTTTCAAGGATTTGGAAGGCAAAATATCGACAAGCAAAATATATGGGATCTGTGCAAAAATATACTTGGAATCCGAGATAAAATGGAAATAATTAGAATAGTTCAAATCGGTAAAAAAGATCAGCCAAGTTATTTAGTAGAGTTTCAAAATCAAGCAGCAGTAACTGAAATTCTCAGAAATACAACAAAACTGGCAGATACCTCATATGGAATAAAGCGAGACTTAACAAAAATGGAGCGTTACAAGCAAAATGTTCTTCTACGGATACGAAGAGACCTGAAAAAGATTGACCGTACCAAGGACATTAAATTCAAGGGAAATCACTTAGAGATAAATGGAAAATCTTTTACGTTAGCGGAAGGAGAATTAAAATGTGGAGATAGAGCCGCAAAGGAGATTTTGGAAGAAATGTATGGAAAAGACCTTTCCTACATAGATCTAAGTTCTAATAACCATTAGCAAATAGATGTCTGTCGCGATGTTAGATTAAGTAAAAATAATAATGTAAATGAATTGAAAAAAATTAATAAATATAATATCAAAATAATTTCATATAATGTACATGGTTTAGGCAACAAAATTCTATATCCAAGTTTCTTTAAATATATATGTGATCATGAAATATTCTTCTTATACGAGACTTTTTTAATGGAAAATTTTGAAAGGTATGAAAAAATTTTTAAAGGGTTTAATTTGCTATGGATTCCAGCCGTAAAAAGAGCTCGATACGGAAGGGCAAGTGGAGGGGCACTATATGGAATTAAATCAAATGCAGAAATCAAAGCAGAATTCGTTAAAAAGATGGAAAGAGACCTTGTTCATATAGTAACTGAATGTCAAAACTTCTACATTATACCGGTATATCTCAACTGCAACAGATGGGAGGAGGACTTTCAAAGCTTGAACAACTATCTTCAAGAAGGCAATATACAAAACTTCGTGGCCATAGGAGATTTCAACGCCAGAATAGGGGAAAACCAAGTTGTACCAAATGAAATCATAGCTCTTAATAGCCAGGTAACTTACAATAGAAAATCAGAGGACAAGGTAATAAATGGCAAAGGAAAACGGCTATTAGAATCATGTGAAGATTTTGGTATGACCATCCTTAATGGGCGAACCGAAGATGATGCGGACGGAAATTTCACATTTATTGAAAAAATTGGCTCATCTACAATTGATTTCTGCTGTGTAACCTACGATATGATAAACCATATCCAAGGTTTTAAAGTCGAAAATCAGATATACTCAGACCACATGCCCATTATACTTGAACTGGAACTCAAATACAACCATCAAAGCACCGTTGAGATGAAACTGTTACCTAAACTACGATGGAACGACAACTTAGGAAATATGTATAGACAAAACCTGCATGAATGCATCATTAGTTCGGAGATTGAAGAATGGACTGGCAAAAATATAACGGATGCTATTAAGTTTGCAGCAGGGAATCAGGCTCACACCCAAAGAATTGAAGGCAAAGAAAAATGGTACGATGGAGCATGCGATCGAGCTAGGAAAAAATCCTTCTTTTGGCTTAAAAAGCTGCGAGGAAACAATTCACCGATCATAAAAGATATCTATCTTCAATCCAATAGACAGTATAAGGAAATTTGTAAAAGAAAGAAAAAAGAATACTATGAAGCAATCGGTCAAAAACTAAAAGAAGTGAAAAGTACCCAAGAATGGTGGAATTTGGCAAAAGAACTCAAGACAGTCAGTTTTGTAAAGGGAAACACAATAGCAAGTGCTATTTTGAAGGACTACTTTTATGGGTTACTTAATCCAATGATGAGTGTCATTCAGGTTGAGGATATAGCGCCAGCCGTAAGTAATCCTCTGCTTGATGGAGTCATATCGAGTTCAGAAATCTGGGATTTTCTTAACAACACAAAAACAAACAAAGCACCAGGATATGATAGAATACCTTATGAGTTCTTCAAATACGCGCCAGATTCAGCCATTGACTTAATGGCAAAGGTTTTCAATCGGATGCTGACATCTGGAAAAGTGGAACCAGCGTTTAAAAAATCACTGATATTTCCCATTTACAAAAAAGGAGATCGAAACTTAGTGCAAAACTACAGAGGGATATCCTTTATGGATTGCATTGCAAAAACTTTCGCTGGAGTCCTATTGAAAAGGCTGCAAAAGTGGGAAAGAGAGTATGGCATTCTAAACGAGTACCAGGCAGGATTTAGGGAAGGCTATAGTACGGCAGATAACCTTTTTAATCTTTTCAATATCGTGAAACTAAAAATGCATGAAAATAAGAAAGTTTACTCCTTTTTCATTGATTTTAGAGCCGCTTTTGATTATATTGACCGCAAAGCCCTTTTATATAAACTTCAAAAAGTGGGAATAACAGAAAGAATAATCAAAATTATAAAAGACCTTTATGAGGATACCGAGTCAGCTGTCTGGGATGGTGAAAAACTTTCCGAATGGTTTAAAACTTCAATGGGTGTTAAGCAAGGATGTTTGCTCAGCCCACTCTTCTTTGCCTTATACATTAATGATTTGCATGAGTATGTTGGTGGTGGAATAAATGTCAACGGTATGGTGGTACGTCTACTCATGTATGCAGATGATATCGTGTTGCTGGCCGACAGCGCAGAGGTTCTCCAAAGAATGATAAATAAGATCGCAGAGTACTGTCAACGCTGGAATTTACTAATCAATCTCGACAAATCCAAGATTGTTGTTTTCCGAAAAAGAGGGGGGCGGCTTAGTTCACAGGAATGCTGGAAGCTTAACAACGAAACCATAGAGATTGTCAACAAATATAAATACCTTGGAGTGTGGCTGACCCCTGGATTGTGCCTAACGGAGCATTTTAAGGAAAGAACGAAACTGGCTAGACAGAGTCTTAACTTTTCATGGAATAAATTCATTGCGAGTACGGATGTTAAACTCTCTTCGAAGATGGAAATTTTTAGTGCTGTGACCAGAGCCATCATATCATATGGAGCACAAGTGTGGGGTCACTCAAAATATGAAGAGTTGGAAAAGATGCAGAGGTACTTCTATAAAAAAGTTCTTGGGTTGCCAACAATAACTCCAAATTATATTCTTACGCTGGAATGCAAAATTAAACCGATTTTTGAATACACAATAAGATGTCACATGAACTATATTGGAAAAGTCTTAAATACTTATGATGACACCCGGCTACCGAAACTGTTAGCCAAAAATGTTATTGAAAAAAAGATATATTGGTTTCAATGCTGGGAAGATAATTTAAATCTAGTTGAAATCGGTAATTTAGAGGAGCTGGTATCAAACAGAATTAATTTTAATAGTGCTGTTGGGGATATATCAGAAAGAATCATCCAAGAAGATAGTCGAGAAGCACTACAGAGAGCACATCTCACCAGATCACATAGCCTATACAACTTACTTGACTACAATGTTGGAAGAAACTATGTTGGCGATGATTTAAAAACCTCAAAGATCCGATGGATTCTTAAAGCAAGAGCAGGCCTCATAAGGCTTAATGGAACGGTAAGATCATCGGTTGAAAATGTTAACTGCTCGCTCTGCAATATGAACGAAGTCGAGACACTTATGCACTTTATGGGAATTTGTCCAATACTCAGGGGGATACGCAGAGATTGTTTTGGCAGCGCAACACTGGACGAGGAGATGGTGGTAAATTTGCTAAATGGAGAAACGGACTGGAGTAATCTTGTTCTATATTTACAAATGGCACTCAAATATCGACAGGAGCTGACTGATGAATTCAACTTTTAAAAATTGAATAGCAATAGAAATCATTATTAATAAACGCAAAAAATAGTTAATAAATATTAATACATAACAATAAATAAAATCTAGGGAATGTATGGAATAGTTACTTGATCGCGACAGACGACGAAAGTCATTGTTGTACTTTATGTTTTTGAAAATAACACAATGTAAATTGCTTTCTTACTTTTAAAAATATTAAAAAAATGTTATAATTTATATAAAAATAATGAATTGAATGAATAAACATAACTACTACTACTACTACTACTACTACTACTATTGGAGGTTTTCATAATAAGTACCTATTCTTAGATAAATTTCATCACACATTTTTCTAATGAGCGTGGTCCCTATAAGAGAACTCTACTGTACTCAGGTACGGTACTGATGGGAGTGCAAATGCATATTCCAATTCCCAGAAAAAAATTAAACCAATTGATAAACGCGTGCTGTTTTGGAAAACCCCATCACATTTACATTAGTTTTTTTTGAACGGAAATTAATATTTACAATTGGTTCTTAATTCTATTTGTATATTATTATTACATTGACATTTTAATTTGTTTTGGCACATAAGGGGCCTAATTTTATACATTGTTTTATTTTTATAAAAATTATTTAAAAGATTTTAATTGATGGTTATATACTATTTAATACTATGAAGATGATTCATCTCGGGTTGTTCAAATCCGGTTGTCTTTTGGAAGGATGTGGGGTTTCGGTGGCTTCTCGCCACGGTGATAGTTTGACGCTGTATCTTCGTAAAATTGAATTGCCTCGTCGTCGTTGATAGGAATAATTCCGTTGTCCAGTAATGCTGTAACATCAAGGTATCGTGGCTCGGAGTGTCTCTCTTCACTTGTGATGGTTCTCACCAGAGGGTTTGGATGATTGCTTAGGTTGTTCGTTAGTCTTTTGGCAGCACTGATCATGTATTTGTCAAGGGGTGTTATTCCGAATGCCTCGTAGAGACGCTTGTTGCTGAAATGTTTTCGCCGCCGTTGGTCGAAGTGGAGTCCCGTGCAGATCCGCAGGATTTTCCTCTCGAACACTCCCAGTTTCTTCATGGTGGTTTTGGAAATAGTAAGGTGCCAGTTATAGCTATCATTGAAACTCATCATTGAAAATTTTAATGATTGATTTTGAGACTTTTAGGAAGTAAAATCATTTATTCTTTTGATGGAAAAATAAAGCTAAAGACCTAATTAATAGTTTTAGCCAAAAAAAATTTTCAAATAGGCCCAACTTTCCACATAAAAAGACTTTTCTTATTTCAATGATTGAACTACCTTACCAATGGTCATTGAAAAATTTAAAGTCGATTTTTGTGGAAAGTTGGGCCTATTTGAACATTTTTTTTGACTAGAAATATTAATTAAGTCCTAAGCTTTGATCGTCCCTCAAAATAATAATTGATTTTGCCTCCTAAACGTCTCAAAATCAATCATTAAAATTTTCAATGATGAGTTTCAATGATAGCTATAACTGGCGCCTAAACCAGACAGGAAAGCAGCATGTGATGATCGGTCTGAGAAGTTGCTTATAGAGAAGCAACTTCGTCCTTTGGCTGAGTCCATTCCTTTTCCGCAATAGGGGGTGGATGCGGTGGAAAGCGTAGTTTGCTTTCTTCAGAACAGCTGTGACATGCGGATTGAAGCGTAACCTCTCCTCGAAGTTTACACCCAGATATTTCACCGATGGTTTGGTTGTCAGTTGCGATCCGTCAGGCAGATTGATGATGATGCTGCGGCAGCTTTTAGCTGACGGTGTACTTCGCTGTCCCGCTGGTCTTCTGAAACAAGCCAACTCAGATTTGACTGAATTGACTTTGATGCCCCATATTGTGTAGAACTCCCACAGCCTTCTCACGTGCTCTTCAACTCTTTGGGCTGCAATGATTGGTGAAAAAGATTTGGCGTATGTTAGTGAATCGTCCGCATAGAGCAAATTCATAGCATTGTTGGGCTGAGGTTGGTCCGAGGTGAAGATGTTGTAGAGGTAAGGTCCCAGCTTTGATCCTTGAGCAACTCCTGCCCTGATGTTTTTGGTTGTTGACTGGCTGTTTTCAATCTGGACGAAAAACGATCTGGAATTGAGAAAACTGAAAATTGTTTTTATTAGTGTACCTGGAAAATTAAAAGTGGTTAGCTTATGAATTAGCCCCTGTATCCAGATGCTGTCAAATGCTTTCTCTATATCCAAGAAGCATCCAACAACAACCTGACAGTTATTGAGGGTGCCAACAACGTCGTTATGAAATCGCAAGAGCGGATGTAAGGTAGAGTGCCTCTCCCGAAGTCCAAACTGCATGTCCGGAACGACGCTGTTAGCGGTACAGAACGCCTTCAATCTCCGAAGAATAAGTCCTTCAAGGATTTTGCTGGTGTTGTTAAGAAGAGATATGTGACGATATCCAGAAAAGGTTCCTCTGTCGGCTTACTGAAAACCCCATCACGTATATAAGTTTTTTGCATTCGATTTATTTTTTACTTATAAGCTGTGAGTTGTGCGGTCAAGTAGTGAAGTTAAAAATATATCTGTGTTAAAAAAAGTGCAAAATTATGTATCGCAGAAAGTTTTTATCAGCTAGAGAACTCGAAGAGTTATTGATGAACCCGAGTTCTGACGAAGAAGACGAATTTAATTTGAATTTAGATGCAGCAGTTGAAGCAAATGTTATAATTTTGCCTCCAAAAATTGACGCTGTAAGCGATAATGAGGAGATTGATGATAATGTGCAGCTTTTGGAAGATAGAAACGTGTTCCCAAATGAATTAGCGGGTGAAATTGAGATTGAATGTACATTCGACGATTTGAATTCTCCAAAAAAATACCACGAACCGGAAGTCGATGTTGTATCACATGATTTGAGCAATCCATCAACATCCCATAACATCGCTTCAACATCCAATAAATCAACAACATCTCTCCATTACGAGTTGCCAAAGTGGTCAAAAAGCCATCGAGTTGGTTTTTCAAAGACTCTAGTAGACGTATCAAGTGAAAAAATACGAAAAATTTATGATAAGTTTATAATATACTATTATTCAGAATATATCCTTTCTTGAAAGAGTATAAGAGATGACCCTTTCTTTTCTTCTCTCAGGTAATTTGAATCCTCTGCAAATGTTGGAATTATTTCTTGATAATGACATAATTAATTTTATTGTTGAAAGTACAAATGTGTATGCTAATGTGGACAAAAATAATCCCACGTTCAAAACTGATTGGAACGAAATTCGAAGATTCATTAGAATATTGTATTTTTCTGGTATGCATACAGTGCCTCAGTTGCATTTGTATTGGTCTAATAGTCCAATATTCCGATGCGATATAGTAAAAGATGCAATGAGTCGAGATCGTTTTAAAATTATCAAATCGTATTTACATGTTTGTAATAACAGTACAATCGATCCCAGCGAGAAGTTTGCGAAAGGTAAAATGCTCAACGATATGCTCAATGAAAGATTTATGCAGTTTGGAGTATTCTCCTACCATCTTTCAATAGATGAGCAAATGATACCCCACTACGGACGTCATTCCGCTAAAATGTTCATTAGAGGAAAACCCATTCGTTTTGGATATAAGTATTGGAACTTTGCTCACATGATAGATACTTGTTTCAAATTACTCCGTATAGTGGAGCAAGCAATGAGAACTCCTCTGAGTTCGGTTTGGGAGAAAATGTTGTACTAAGGTTACTTTCGAAAATCGATATACCAAGCCACGGTTACTTTCGACAACTTTTTTACGTCGCACAAATGTATCTATCGTTATCAAAATTGAATTACTTCGCAACTGGTAATTTTTATTTATTCTTAGTCAAATGTTCAACATGTGCAACGAAGGGAAGGAAACCCCAATGAAGTGGTTCGTTTCGATGACATGAAGCATACAGTCACCAAAACAGAAAAGCGTCTTCGATGTCGCAAGTGCTCCCGCCAAACCGTTTCCTGCAAGAAATGTAATATCCCGCTTCATCCAAAATGCTTCCACGCATACCACACAAAAACCCAGTCTTTATAAGCATATCTTGATATAGTGTATACTTTCTTATAAACTTCTTCATTGTAACTTTTAATTTATACCTATTTATTACATTTTTCTAAAATTCTCAAATAAATTTCATTCATGTTCCATCTTAAAAAAAAAAAATTTAATAATTTTGTTACTCCTTTCGCCGAACGTTGCGAAAACGCAACGTGAATTTTCCGGGAAACTATATATTTTCCAAAAATTTTTTTTGGGATTTCCCTTAGTTAGACCCAAAATAGACAGTGTATGAAATTTCACGTTTCTAACTCAACTGGTAGCCGTCTTAAATTGGTTAAGATATAGTGAACCAAAAAAAGCGGAGAAAAGTACGAACGTATACGACCGTACGAACGTACGAAAGTACGCACAAACACAGACATCTCTCTTAAAATTATGGATTCCGTTTCTAGGGAGCACGAAAAAAGAAGATATGTCAAAATTTTCTCTTTGACAAATCGGATCAAATAAAATAACTTCCTATGGAAAGTTAAAAATTCCTAGAAAACCACTTTACACACTTGATTACGCCATATCCCTTGAGCTCTTGAGCATCTCGCCAGTGTCCTTAGTTTGCCAACAGTGTTTGTATGAAGAGAGGACGTAGTACCTCATGAAATAATGGTTAGTGCGATGGAATTTCATGCCGAAGGTGTAGGTTTGATTCCCAGCCGTGCCACCTAAGAAAATAAATGTTTTATCCGAGGTTTCCTCTTGCGAGGAACTGACCAATCCTCTAAGAGTATATACTAGCCGTTCCGACTCGGCAAAAAACTGTAGGTCCCCTCCATTCCTGCCAACAACACGCACACAGGATACAGAAATAGTTGAGAGTTGTAAGTCACTAGGCCCTCTTTCTCCACGAGCTGTTGCGCCACCCAATTTTTTTTATTTATTATGAAGAGAGGACACTATATCTGGTTACCTTGGTTTTGCAAGAGCTTCACTCAGCTAGCAGACCTCGGCCGTTTGCAAGGAACCCATTTATAACTAATACTTGCAGGTAAGATTTACAACCTCACCTAGAATTTGCGGTTGTGCTGTTCACATTCTTTTTGAGACCGTCAAGCTTATTCACTTCAGAGGCTGGTTTTCCTAGTATCTAAATTTATTTCGCTTGACTGCCTTTTCTTGGGTGTAAAAGACTGGTGTAGTCATTCCTGAACAACCGTCTGATATTTCTTAATCGTGTGGTGACATATCCTTCTCATGAACCGTTCCTGTTTCCATCTTGTCAAGCACAGAATGAAATTATGACTGATATTGCGTGAAGGTACGTGGGTGGATGGTTAAATGACAGTTTTGTATAAATCGTCAATATTTACAAAACAAAAGGTTCGGAAGGAAAATGTCAGCCTAGGTAGAGCCGAATATCCGAGTAAGATGAAAAGTATAACAGACCTAGCTCGTTAATAATTGGTAAAAACCGAACGTACCAATTCTTTGACACAAACTATATGAAAATCAGTCACAGCTTAGTATTTAATTGTTTAATTCAGAGCACTGTAAAGGCCTTACGAACTAACTCCCTAAAGAATTACTCCCAATTTCACATTTGGATTTATCCTTAAAAACTTAATTTTACAAATTCTGACTAAACTGGTACAAATCTGACTAAACTGGATTGCAAATCAAAAATGGTGAAATTCAACTTAAACATTGAAATTCCTGCTCAGCATGCAATATGAATTCTTATTCATGTTCTGAGAGTATAATAGTATGCTATATGCAATAATGCAGCCCCTCCTCAGGGAGTTCGCTCTATTTAACCTCAAATATTTAAAAGTGAAGTGATCACACAAGAATTCTAAGGGTATAAATATTTTTTTCTTCGGTGCGCAGTGTATAATTATGAGTGGATGCGAATTAATTGGGTGGAAATATTCTGTTGAGTTTGCTTTATCCCAATTTTGCTTTCAACATCTTCTAGGAATAGATTTTTTTTTTCTTTCACAATTCTTGGATAATTATAACTTGCGATAATAGGGTCGTTGTTGATGTTATCGGGAACAAGGATCAGAGAGAGGGCTTTCTCATGTATACCTACAATCTGAAGCTGAAGCTGAAGCATTTGAGAAAATTCGAACCAAATATGTGGTAATGAATAGAACTTAATTGATTTTTTTTTTTCAATTTTATTGAAGCGTGAGGTTTTCGGCGTTAGCACTGCAAATTCACTATGAATTCGTATAGTGCTAGGCTAGTAGTGTGTTCATAGCTTAAGGGTATATAGGGTGATGATTTAAATTCGCCGAACTTATTCTTCGTCGTTATGGTTTTTAATTGAATGCGAAATGTTCGTATTTCAAGCAGTTAAAATAGAACAATTAAATACAAATTTTTAGGTATACGTACAGTTTTAATTTTTTTTTAACTTTATTTACTATCCAAATTGTCCTAGAAAGCAAGGGCATACTCTTAAGCGGTGAAAAACCTTATCAGGGATTACTTGAAAATTTAATCTGTCAACAAAATACCTTTTAGGTGCCACAATTAAAAACTAATGTTTTGCCAAGTGCCGATGCATCCGGAGGAAGTAAAAAAGGAGAGATATCTCAAGTAGTTCGCCAGCATAAAGCCCGAAGATGGATTAAAAGATCCGAAACGCGTCGCTAAATAATAATTTATATATATGTTGTGATACAATAAAGTAAAATTAATCACAACTAAAACATAAATGTTAAAAAAGGAGCCAAGTTCTTATTTGCACAAGAAACCTGTGCGTAAAAAGGCAGCCCAAAAAAGCAATGAGATCTAAAATATATGCCAAGTTTTAAGTTCATGAAGTTTAATATCAAATATCTTAAGAAGAGTATTATCGAAACAATTCCAAATCATGACAGAAATTTGGTAATTAATGATTACTGATTAAAATTTGGTGGGTTCACTGGTCAAGTTTTCATACATTTTAAATTTGTGATTAAGTAAGTATTTAAGAGAAAACTTGCCAAGTAAATCCACCAAATTTTAATCAGTAATCATTAATTACCAAATTTCTGTCATGATTTGGAATTGTTTCGATAATACTCATCTTAAGATATTTGATATTAAACTTCATGAACTTAAAACTTGGCATATATTTTAGATCTCATTGCTTTTTTGGGCTGCCTTTTTACGCACAGGTTTCTTGTGCAAATAAGAACTTGGCTCCTTTTTTAACATTTATGTTTTTGTTCTGATTTCACTCCTTTTTGCAAAGACTAACTTTGCCAGGTGAAAGTCAAGCCCTACGGGTCTACAAAGTTTCATAACCAAACCGAAAATGCTCCATACAAATAATAGCAATTCTGATAAAGTTGGTGGATGGCACCCCCCCCCCCCCCCCCCCCTGAATGGACAATTCCAAATTTTCGATTTTTTTTCCTTTCTAAGTACTTCAAGTCCTACCGACCTACCAATTTTCATCGTTCTACAACAATCGGAAGTGCTTCATATAGTTAATAAGAATTTTTAAGAATGTGGGTCGATGCCACGCCCCCTGAACTGAAACTTCCAATTTTTCGATTTTTTTCTTCTAAGTACTTCAAGGCATACCAACCTACCAATTTTCATCGTTCTACAACAATCGGAAGTGCTCCATATAATTTATAAGAACTTTTAAGAATGTGGGTGGATGCCACGCCCCCTGTATGGAAAATTCCAATTTTTTAATTCTTTTCTTTCTAAGTACCTCAAACCCTACCAACTTACCAATTTTCATTGTTCTACAACAATCGGAAAAGCTCCATATAATTTATAGAATATTTAAGAAAGTGGGTGGATGCCACGCCCCCTGAATAGAAAATTGCAGATTTTCGATTTTTTCCTTTGTATGTACCACAAGGCCTACCGTTGTGTGAAATTTCAAGTTTCTACGATGTCGGGAAGTGCTCCATAATTTTGATGATATGTCAGTGAGTCAGTGAGTCAGTGAGTCAGTGAATCAGTGAGTCAGTGAGTCAGTGAATCAGTCAGTCAGTTACGGTTTTTGCGATTTTTGAAGTCCTATATCTTGGGAACTACTAATGCTAAAGAGTTGAAATTTGGTGAGCCACCTGTGTTTGATCAGTTCAGCAAATACTCCGAATTTGAAGTTTCTGACTTTATTGGTACTGAAGTTAGAGGGGGGTTGAAAATCGCCTGAGTTTGTTCCTGTAAAAAGGGTGTAGTGCCGCGAACTTGGCTGGGCACTACCGTGCCCTTTGATTAAATTAAACAAATTACAAAGTTTTTCTTTTATTTTTGTTTTATTATTTGTATACAGGTCAATATTTGAAAATATTAATATTTTAGTATCCTTCATTTTTGAACCGAAGCACAAAATTTTATTATAAGTTTGTTAATTGGATGGCTTGAAACAAACGGGTTCTAATATTCGCTCTAGAAAAAATAAAGTAAAAGAAAATATTATACCCGCTGTTTGCATTTAAACACCCAAAATGTCATTCCCCTGACGTGTCCCCAGGCCTACTTACCACACTGTCTGAATTTTAGCAACGAAACTAAAAACGGTACAAAAAATCTAATGATGCAGTCTGTTTAATAATATATGCATCCTAACCAAAAAATAGTTAAATGATTTTTAGTTGCTTTATTTTTTTAAATAGGAGCTATTAAATAAGTGTCCCCCATAAATTGAACATTTCTATCCCACCAATGAAAATTTAAAAAAAAATATATATAGGCTCAAAATAGACAACTGAATTTTTTTTTGTTTAACGGTACAGAATTGTTCTTTATGCAAATTGAAGTAAGGGTTTCAAAAAAAACTTTGTTGTCTTTTTATTTTAAGTTAAGGCAATGATTTTTGTGGTGACCTGTCGCTGTCAGTAAAGATTTGTAAATTTAATATTTAGACTTGACAGAATATATTATCTTTCAGTCGAAGAATATCCGTCGACAGGAGCGGACGTGTCTCAGCCAGTCTTAGGATATCCGCTGGACTGAACGGATGTGTCCAGGCCAGTCTAGGAGTGCCTGTCTAGCTGAACGGACGTGTCGGTATCAGTCTGTTGTAGGACAGCCGTCTGGTTGGGCGGACGCAGATGGATGAACCCCAGGCTACTACATTGGCGACGAGGATGGGATGTCCTATGACAAAGATAAACAAAGCAAAATACAACAAAGTGAAGTGAAGTTAAATAAAATAAAATATAATAAAGTGAAAGTTAAATAAAATAAAATAAAATAAAATAAAATAAAATAAAATAAAATAAAATAAAATAAAATAAAATAAAATAAAATAAAATAAAATAAAATAAAATAAAATAAAATAAAATAAAATAAAATAAAATAAAATAAAATAAAATAAAATAAAAACAAATGATATGAAGTGAAGTGATGTGAAATGACAAAGCAATATAAAACGAAGTGAAATAGAATATGTAAATAAAATAAAATAAACTAAATAAAAAAAGAAAGTGAAGTGAAATAGAATAAATAAAATAAAATAAAATAAATAAAAAAAAAGAAAGTGAAGTGAAGTGAAGTGAAATAGAACAAATAAAATAAAATAAATAAAAACAAAAAAAAAGAAAGTGAAGTGAAGTGAAGTGAAATAGAGCAAATAAAATAAAATAAATAAAAAAAAAAAAAAAGAAAGTGAAGAAAATGAAATTGATAAAATAAAATAAAATAAATTAAAAAAAAAAGAAAGTAAAGTAAAATAAAATAAATAAATTTAAATAAAGTTTAGTGAAATAAAACCAAATAAAATAAATTAAATTAAAGTGTGCAGAAAGAAAAAGAAAGAGAGGCGCATTAAATTGTGCAGACAAGAAAAAGAAAAAGTACGCATTAAATTGTGTAGAAAGAAAAAGAAAGAGAGGCGCATTAAATTGTGCAGACAAGAAAAAGAGAAAGTACGCATTATCTATGTCTTTTACAAGGGCCTACGTGAAAAATAATATAAAACATCTAATTTTTTAATAACCTCCATTTAATTCTCATAAGACACCCTTCGGAGTCATTCCCCTAACATTATTTTTGTGTCATTCCCCTGACTTTCAAGTTTTCATTATAATGATTGACTGCGTTTTGGTAACTCTAGAAGAATCAATAATATTACATTTAAACATATTTACAGTATTTTTTGTAGTTTTGAATTTTTTCACAATTTCTCGGTCAAAATATCATAAAAAAATACGATTATTACTATAAAATGTTAAGTCTGGCAAAATCCTTGAATCATGAGAGCAAGTTCGTGCAACATAATCGTGGATGCTATTTTTCATGTTTGTATTTGTTCTCTTCTTTCTTTTCACTCCTGAAACTATTCGCAAAATTAAATATCCATCTAATCAACGGAGTAAATATAAATTTTTGTCATTCCCCTGATACAAGTATCATTTCCCTGACTTAAAAAACCGTTAGATTTGATCAAATGTTATGACTCCTTGTTTTAAAGTGGTTATTATAGAGTTATTAAGAGACATAATTGTTCGTCTACTCAAATAGGTTCTTTTGAGCGAGGGTCCACTTTGGAGTAAAAAATATTAATTTTTTGAAATATTGACCCATACATAAACGAATTTGCAACTTAAACTCAACTGCACACAAGCATGCATATTGTCATAGACGGGGAACCACCCGATTGAGGATTTCCAACCTATGGAAATCCATATTTGCAAAAAGCTTTCAATGCATAATTTTCTAAATTGGTATAAATGACTTTGAGCCCACCATGTGTGCGGCCATGCTCTTAGGTTAGGTTAGGTTAATGCGCTGACGGATGATCTTGTAACCGTCACACTTAATTCAATGTAGATCCATTGTGATACCCTATAGGGATTGTGACCCCCATGAAAAGAAACCTATAATAAACCTCATGTCAATTCAAACCCGTTAAGGGTGTAGATGAGTTTCAGCAGGATATAGCCTGAAAAATCGGTGGGTCTGTCGTCACGTAACCACCTGGTTAAGGAGAAGAAGACGCCTTTTAAAGACGTGATCTTTCGTTTACCCCCACTTTAGAAATCATCCCTCCACCAGGATCGTAAAGAAGAATGTGGCTCCTTGCAATAATTGTAGATGAGTTTGATAGGTCAGTGGTTGGTGTATGTGCATGTGTCCGTTCCTTTGGTCAGGATTGCTGAATGTGTCGAAGGAGCTGTCCCTATCCTCATGAGGATTTTACCAATCAACTCACGCCATCAACTCACTGACGCTCGTGTTCACCGCAGAGACGACACTAACAGGTACAGTTCTCTGGAAGAACTCAGAAGGAACGGCTCTCTTGGAAGATGAATAAATCCATTTTTACACCGATAGATCGGGTGGTGGTGTGTACTCAGAAAGATAAAAATTAAGTCTCTCCTTTAGTTTTCTTAGTTATTTTAGAGTGTTTCAGGCGGAACTTACTGCGATCAAAGAAGCCGCATCTTGGCTAAAAGAGAAAGTATTATCAACCACAGATATCCGCCACTTCTCGGATAATCAAGCAGCTATCAAATCTCTGGAATCGGTCTCTACTAACTCTCTAACAGCCCTAAATTGCCGTTCATCTCTGCTGGAGAAGGCGCAGCAGTTTTACATTCACCTGCGTTGGGTGCCGGGGCATATAGAGACATTCCACGTTATTGTAAGGCCAATGAACTCGATAAAAGTGGAACAACTCTAACGCTTCTACCTAGTGACAGTGAGGCAAGTATAGGTATTTGCATCGCTGCTGAAGCAAGATCATTTGGAGAGGACAAACCTTAGGTGGAAAAATATCACCACTACTTGCTTGGCAACTAAACAAATCTGGCCAGTAATGGATTAAAAGAGATCTAAGTGTTTGATATCTCTGAGCAGAATGCACATTAGCTCCATGCTAAGTGTTATAACCGGACACTGTCTTATTGAACGCCACGCATCTTGGCTTATTACCTTACGATTTTTGCAGAGGCTGTATGGTCGAGGAAAAGGTAGAATCGATTCTTCATCTTCTTTACACTTGTTCTGCTGGTTCTCATAGGCGAAGATTCCAGCTTGGAGATTTTTACTTCAATGATCCTGATCCTAGTGATTAAATAAGCATAGTAGTCTATTACGCTTCATAAGAAGCTCCAAATGGTTCACCGAGTAGCAAAAAAAGCTTCCCAGAATCGTGTGATATCACTTAAGGTAATCCTCGTCCAAACTGTGTTTCATCATTTTCTTGTGTTAACTTTGGTGGTTGTGGTGACTGGTGGTGATACTCACGAGAAGAGAAAGGAACTTTTTACACAGTTGTATAGTGTTGTTAATCTTTTGTTTGTTGAACCTAGGCCATAATTATCAGGTTATAACACAGATCTCGAGCAAGCTCCAACGCTCGTTTGTCGTAGCTAGAACTTTGCTCTCAATTACCTGTTTAAAATAAGAGGGTGGGACCTGGGGGGCTATTCCGGTTCTATGATAAACGCGATGAAAAGTTTTTTCAGTGATAAATCTCAATTTCCGATTCTGGTTCAGTGAAAACGTGAAAACGTCTGTCAAACTTTTATCATATGAAAAGATATTTATCATCGAGAAATTTTGCCTGATAAAGCCTAATGATAAATTGAGAAGAACCAGAAACATGAATAAAATTTAAATAATGCACTTCTTTATTGATTTTCTTTGTTGTAAATAATTTGGATTTAGATCACTACACGTAAGTATTTTGTGAATTATTGTGGACACACATATAAAAGTTTTTATTGATTGACTCATTCATTCCAAGCGAGCAAATTAAAACCAAGATCTTTTTGTCTTATTTGGCAGATGGAATGTTCATTGGGAGGACGAGTGTAGGAATTTTTATCAAGAAAGAAGTTCATATTGGTGTAAGCTCCCACAGATTAATTTCTTCGCAATATTTGTAGGTTTTCTTAAATAAAAAAAAAGAATTATTGCAAAAATATAGTGTTTTTTAATAGATACTTTTACAAACCAGTATCTGGCTCTTCTTTTTTTCATAGTAGGTAGTAAGGAAACACGGACAAAACATAGGTACGACACTTCAAACTTTATTAAATGTACCGATTTCAAAATGATTATTTAATAAATTGACTTAATTTATTCAATTTCACTGCAATTAATCTTAACAAACCACCAAATCATTCGTAAATATCGAAAAAACTTCTGTGAAATAATTTTTGTTTTCATTCAGCACACATTCAGCACAAAATCAGCTGATTTTTTCACTGGTATAACCAGAATCAACATTTTGGGAAAAATGATGTGATAAAATGAAAAAGGTCTATGAAAACTCTCGTGATAAAAAAATTTATCATTTCATTTTATCATAGAACCCGAATAGGGGCCCTGAACTATTGTTTCTGTCTGATTAAGATCAAGAGTTGATCCTGTTCTTACCAGCTCGTCAGCGCTTTTATTACCTGATGTTTTTTTTTTTTTTTCTTTTTTTTTCTTTTCTTTATTTCTTATAAAAAGTGATACAATTTTTTTGTTGATATAGAATACGAACCTGGCAATTTTGCCGTCTGCCGGATATGACATTTTGTTAGCAAAAAATAAGTAATAAAAAAGAAATGTAATATAATGTAAAAGCGAAGATACTGAGCAATTATAATTATTTGCAGCATAAAAGGTATTAATTTTTTATGATTTAAAACACACAAGATATGAATAACGCATGGCTGATTAGAAGCTATTACGGTACGCCAATGCATGGTTGCAAAATTTGTATAAATTAAGCCAGCCCCGCTGGCCGTTGAGTATTTCATATACATTATTTAATGACAAAAAGCTTTCTTGGAAGTACAGTCTTCTTATTTCCTGAAGAATAGGGCATACGGCGATGAAATGGTAAACATCTTCGGGCTCTTTTCTATTACAAAGATTACAAGTTGGCTGTAAGTCGGGTCTATGAGGTATGAAGTTAAGACTCAAAATTTCAACCCTTGCTTTGAATATAGTGCTTATAGTTTCAGCAGAGTATTGAGTGTTGAAATAGTTTTCAGCTGTACACATTTGGTGGTTTAAGTTTTTATAGATTAACCTGGAACTTGACGTTAAAGCCTTTGTGAAAAATGTTGATCGTATATTTTGTCATCGACCTAAGAGATAATCGTTGCGAATATATCCTTCCAATCACTTACATTAGTTTCTAAAAGTCTTTCAGAAATATCGTGGGATAGTGCCAACTATGGTTCCATTCCTGAAGGGAGAAGAATTGGAATTCAATAATCTAACAATAATTGATTTATGGAGACTGATGTCACTTTTTTTTCATAACTCTTAATAAATAATCAGAGTGAGTTCTTAAGTTTTGTATGTAGATGGGAGGCAGACCAGATTCCACATGTATTGCATATGTTGGTGTTGAGCTGGGTAATCGGAAAAGTCGCTTGAAGAAATACCTCTGAACAGCTTCAAATTCATTGAAAGGGCAAACTCCAAATGCCTGGACTCCATAACAAATACAGGTGTTTACAGTTGCATTATAGACTTTATACTTAGACCTGAGGTCAATATTTTGATTGGGGAAAAATTTTGGCCACATCATATTGAGTGCCAACTTAGCTTCACAGCTTTTTTCTTTTGCATGCTTATTAATACTCAAGTTAGATGTCAATAACACACTCAGATACTTAAAGTCACGAACTACCTCAATTCGTTCATTGTTCAGACGCCAGCATTCTTCCGGTAGCCTTCTCCTCTGTCGTTTCTCAAAGATCATAATCTTCGTTTTACTTATGTTGATGGTAAGATCCCAAGAGTCGCAATAAGCCTGTAACTTATTGATTTGGAATTGAAGTGTGAAAGGATTATCAGCTAGTAAAACTAAATCATTAGCGTAGAGAAGGACCTTGATGAGATTTCCAGCAAACAAAACTCCTCCTGGCAGAACTTCGCATATATCATCGATGAATAAAGCAAATAAAATCGGACTTAAAATGCATCCTGGTGGGACTCCTGCAGAAGTGTCGAACCACTCGGACAAATTTGCTCCATCCCATACAGTTGCTCTAGACGATGACAGAAAATTTTAATAGATTCGAAGAAATTTCCTGGATACTCCAAGCAAAGCTAATTTATATATCAAAGCTTGTCTATTAACTTTATCAAAAGCAGATTTGAAATCCACAAAACACACATACAGCTTTTTGTTTAAATTGATGTTTCTACTGGCGATGCTAGTCAGAGCAAAGATATGGTCTGTTGTTGAAAAACCTGAACGAAAACTAGATTATTGACTTCTATCCATTTTGAAATTCTTCCGTAGAGAATCGTAGCGAATATTTTTCGTAGTGATGTAAGGATAGAAATCCCTCTATAGTTTTCTGGACAACTAGAGTCTCCTTTTTAAAAATCGCAAAAATTAGTGATTTGGTGAAACTAGTAGGTTCACAGTTAGTGTTGTAAATAAGGTTAAGGAACTCCACAATATAATTTTTGAGTTGAACAGTTCCATTTTTGTAAAATTCCACTGGAATGCCATCACTTCCTAGAGCTTTGTTATTCTTCATTTTTAATAAAGTAGCTTCGAGTTCACTCATTGATATATCGCAGTCCAATTCCGGTACACAAACGTCCTGCATTGCGTAGCTAAAGCTTTGAAGATTCTCCTCCGCTGACAGTAACGTTTTAAAATAAGTCGCAAAAGTCTCGGCTTCGAGAGAAATCTTTGTACTACGGTGTTGCCAACCCAATTCCCGTTCACTGTTCCAGAATTCCTTTGAGTTCTTACAATCCAGTAGCTTAAAGGCAGAATTTTTAAGATATAGCACTTTTTTCGTGGCACACAGTTCTTTAAAGTTTTCGTTTGCAGTGAGATACAATTTTTTGAAAGTTATCGAGTTAGTTGATCGGAATAGCTTCAAGTATTTGAAAGAAAGTTTGCGAAGCTTGATACAATCTATATCAAACCATTTGTTTTTAGGTGAGACCGAGGTAATGATGTTCGTAGACTGTCCTCACGCGTAAATAATTCTTGAGATGCTTTGTTCAATTTCTTCAACACTGCATGATGATTGCAGCGGAAGTAGATTACAATGGTGATTTAACAGTGTCTTGTATTGAGCAGCTTTATTTTCAGACCACTTTAACTTGCGGACAATTTCCGAGCTCCTTTGCTGAACTTCCGCATTAAAATTAGCTCTTACTAAAATAGGCAAGTGCGCTGAAAAACTAGCCATGAGCACCTGTAAATCCTCTACTGAGTTAAACCATTCCCCTAATTGAACAAATGTCGATGACGGACTGGCCCTGCCCGGAAATGAATGTAAGCTCTCCTTTTTTGTCGCCTTTAGTGACTCCATTCAGTACAAACAGCCCAAAGTCTTCAAGAAATTCCATCAGTAGTCTTCCATTTCTGTTAGTCGTTCGATCTTTGGAAGATCTTAAGTCTTCAAATAATATCCGATCATGCAAAGTGTGAGTAGAAGAGTTTTGATAATCACCGATTCTCGTGTTAAGATCACCAATAACCATTAAATTTTCCAAAGAATAATTGTTCATAAAAGTCGATAAATTGTCGAAGTCATTCTGCCAGTAGTTACTGCAGTTAAGATACACCGGAATAATATAAAAATTTGAATTGTCACTACAAATTTGTACAACCATCCTATCCATAATTGTATTGAATTTAACAAAATGATCAAATTTGTTTTTAATGCCGCACAAAATACCACCACTTGCTCTTCCATGTACATTTGTTCTTATTGCTGGAATACATTTCAGTTTATAATGCTTAAAAAATTTATAATAATCACTTTCCGAATTTTCTTCTATAAAAGTTTTTAATTATATAATATCAAAATCTAATATGAAATTTAAAAAGTCAGGTTGCAAAATTTTGCTTTTTTAGCCCTGTTATATTGTAAGCTAAAATCTTACTAATAACTTTTTTAAGACTCGATCAGATTAGGTCTAAAAATAAGTTTCAATAAAAAAAATTTGAAAGAATAACACTAGAATTAATTCCATTCACAAAAGAGAACTGAGCAACATTTTTGACTATATTTTCTAAATTTGGTATAAATCTTTATTGAAATCACTTTCATGTGTTAGTAAACATTCAAGCACATATTTTAAGACATTTAAGACATAAACTTGACTTACACAGGACTTTTTTTGAAATTTTGGACCAAGCTTTGACCTTAATTGTGAAGCTCCTAATTGAAGTAGAAAAATTAAGACAGTATCATTGAATTCAACATCTTCAAATCATCAAGTGTACCAAATTGCTAAACTTTCGTCCAGAATTGGCGTGGGAAATGATTTGTATCGTCGAAATTCGACAAACGGACCACTGTGCGGTGTATCCAACGACTCAGGATCACTTTACTCATTTCTGTTTTTCCACTTTGTTATAATTTTTTCAAGCGTTTCAAGACTCGCCTTATAAATTATTATAGCCAAACGAAAATAAGCTAAACTTTTGTTGATTTACACATTCTTAAGCACTTTAAGCCTAAAATGTCTGCATTTTTAATTTTATAAAATTTCTATATTCTCCTATATTCAAAGAATAAACAATTTTTCTAATTAGATTCCGTTTGCACTTCTTGCCAGTTTGCACAGTGTAAAAATATTAAATAATTTTACTTACTTAAGCCAGAGCACTAATATCAACAGAATTTCATATTCTTAATCTAAACAAAACGACCAAAAATGGAAATTATAGATGAAAAATAGATGTTTGCCCAAACGTATCTACCTATATATTCATTATGAGTCTAAGAAAGTTGCCGAAGGACATCATTACAACGCAAAGAGTGGCAGCACAAAGTGCTTTCGTTTTGCTTTTTGTATTTTAATTAATTTCCATTACCACGCAAGAAAGAATATTCGTATGGCCGAGAAAAAGTCAAACAATTTCTCGAGAAGTATAGTATAAGACTCAACCTCCAGGTCCAAGTTAATGGAGGAACGAACAAAGTGTCTGCCTCGGGCGAGAAATTTCCCTATGATTTACTCATCTAGTATTCATTGAGAAAGGAATTTCTAATATGTCTTGGCGAATTATTACTAAATTTCCCCTTACAAGTCACAGAATTTTATGGACTTACAGAATTTAAAAATAAGAAATAACGATCCAAAAATAGAATTAATATAAGCTTTATTTCATACCCAAAATAAAAATTGTTCTTGAGCTTTGGCTTGTAGCTTTTTAAAAATGAGACTTCTTACACAAAATTTTTATTTTTCTATTTGTATTTAGGTACTGAAACCTCTACCACGAACATTTGCATTGGTCTATTTCCTTGCGACGACGTCGACTGCCTGAGACTATAATTAGACCGGGTCTGCTTTGACAGGATATAGCTACTATGGGTTAAATTGAATGACTATCATACGCATCATCTTTTGACCACAAACACCTAGGTTCAATAGAAAGTTGGCAAATGATATAGCTTTTCATGCAAACAATAAGCTGTCATTTATCATTTACTCGTCATCGGCATAATGGAAAATAATTTTCAACTCTACGTACATAGGTGTTGCGGCTGATGACAGTGGCGGCCACATTCTTATCACTGTCGTCGATCATTACTGTCTGATGGTTTCGTTCACAACCACTTCTATTTCAAACAAACAAATTCCAAATTAAAAGGTGTAGCCTTACGCCTTACCTGGCCACTAACACAAACACTGAAATTACCTTGAACCTAATATCAACTAATGAAAGTTGATGGCAATCAACAAAAGCTGATGTAGTTTTTATCAGAGATAGCTATACATGATACCTTCCTGTTTCCAAAATTACCAACAACCTCTCTCTATGTGCTGAGAGAACAAATTGCTTGGTATTTTTTTTTTGTTTTTTTAATTTTGAATGGGATTACTATCAACACCATTGTGTGTGTGTTTCAGGAAAATTGAAATAAATATCTTTATGCCTCAACGACGACATCGACCCCCCGTATTCAATTAAAAATGACAATTTTACAAATGACTTCAGAAGGATAATAAAAGTTCAGGAACATGAGAAATATGAGAACGGAAAAGCCATAACAAAAAAATTAAGTTAAGCAAATTGTGTAAAACCATTGACCTCAAATGTTCTCTGAACAAATTGCATGTGGTTAACATGAATTTTTTTTCAGTTTTTGTTTTTTTATGCAGCACCACTTCGTAAAAAGCTTCTTTAAGTGCTTTGTTGGAGGTCCTTCGATTGTTTTCCATATATGTATATCCTTTTTGGACAAATGATGAACAAAAACTGAACTGTTAACACCATTGTATTGTATGGTTTTAACACGGTCTACGTTTAGTTACCAGCGATGTTATATTTCAGAATCATTTATATTTCAATATTCAAAATGAAATGAAAGTTTAAGGATAACTTATTTAAGATGGCACTACAGTCTGGGGTGGACAAGGCACTCAACCAACAAGTTTCTTCAGCCGGCTCGGTTTCTAGCTAGCTGTCTCCAGTTTCACACGCCAAGTTGGTTGAGGTCCTCTTCCACTTAGGTTAGGTTAGGTTAGGTTGATGGGCTGACGGTGGATCTTGTTCCCGTCACACTTAGATCAATGTTGATCCATTGTGGTACCCTGATGGATTGGACCATCCCTTTAAAAATATAACCTATGAAATCCTATGGAGCATCGAACCATTTAGAGGCGTTGATGAAGTTCATTAAACTTGAGATGTTATTTCCTGTTGACTTCGAGATTTCTGCTAGATCATTGAAGAAATAGCTACCCAAACATTTTTTCCTTATATTGCATAGTGCCGGACATTGACCTAGGAAGTGAAGGGTGTCTTCCTCTACTTCTACGTCACCGCAACCTCTGCATAGGTCTTCAGTACTTAGTCTCATCTTTTTCTTGTGGTAACCTAAGAGATTATGTCCCGTGATAATTCCTATTAAAAGATTCAGGATCTCTTTTCAGGTTTATGACATGGTGCGTTTTTTTCTTATTGTAGCTAGGCCACAAATTCTTTGTAGTGGTACAAGTTGCGAGTGAGTTCCATCTGTCATTGGTAAGTTCCACTATCTTCTTACCAATTGTCTGTTTAATGGCACAGGATGGAATTTTAACACCGGAGTCCGTTAGGCTTTGATCTAACGATGAACCAGTCCTTGCCAGTTCATCTGCTTTTTCATTTCCCAGAATTCCACAGTGCCCAGGAACCCAGCAGAGTCTGATGTTGTGCTGTGTGGCAAGAATCTTTAGCTCTTCGCGACAGCATGAAACCAGCTTGGATTTTATTTCTGTTGCAGAGATAGCTTTAATCGCTGCCTGGCTATCAATGTAAAAGGTGATATCAGCCCGTGGTATCGCCAACATTGAGATCTGTTCAGCAGCCTTAATCACTGCCAGAACCTCCGCTTGGAAGACACTGCTATAATCAGGGAGTCTATAAGAGTTCGATAAATTAAGGGATTCTGAAAAGAAACCAGCACCTACTCTCGTATCCATCTTTGAACCGTCTGTGTAAATTTCTACCATCGGTGTATCTGATTGTTGTAAACCAGCTTCCCATTCTTCTCTTGTGGGGATGGAAACAGAAAAAGGTTTTTCAAAATTTGTACGGGGTGTTGCGTAGTCTGTGCATACATACCCCTCCGTAAATTTGTTCATAATTTGTGCATGACCTACAGAGTTCTTTTTCCAGCTATCGGTCTGGCTTAATCTTAGAGCACCATAGGCTGCAGTTTCTTGTACGAGTAGATCTAGGGGTCTTAGATTGAGTATGGCTTTCATTCCCGCAGTGGGAGTGGACCTCATTGCCCCTGTGATTCCTATGCACGCTAGTCTTTGAACTTTGTTAAGCGTTTTATAATTACATTCTTTGTCCATCGCGCTCCACCAAACCAGGCTACCATATGTGAGGATCGGTCTTATAATGGCCGTGTACATCCACATTATGATTTTAAGGTTTGGACCCCAGGTCTTACCAAAGATCCTGTTGCAGGAGTAAAAAGCGATCATGTCCTTCTTGGCTCTTTCTTTGATGTTAATACCCCAGTTTAGCTTTTTGTCAAGAATTACGCCTAAATATTTGGCATGATCTGATAGTCTAAGTTGGGTTCCTTCTATTGACGGTAGGACAAATTCTGGTATTTTCCTTTTGTTAGTAAAAAGAACCAGTTCGGTTTTTTGTGGGTTTACCGAAAGTCCACATTTCCCCGCCCAGGTACAGACTTGTGACAAATCGTAATTAATCTGTTCGCTGGTTGTGGAAATAAATTTTCCGGTCGCTAGCAGCGCCAGGTCGTCTGCGTAGGCAACTACTTTGACACCGCTATTATTCAGTTCAATCAGGATTTCGTTCATTACTAGTATCCACAATAGTGGTGAGAGAACTCCTCCTTGTGGAGTCCCCCTAGATGTGGATACTTTGATCCGTGCGTCCATTAGTTCTGAGTTAATCCGTCTGTGTTTTAACATACAGATAATCCAGTTTACGAGGGAATTATCCACTTCAAGGTCTACAAGTGCTCTTTTCACCGCATCATTTTGTACATTATTGAAGGCGCCTTCAATGTCCAGAAAAGCTGCTAGAGTGTACTCTTTGTCCTTGAGTGATTTTTCTACTATACTTACTAAGTTGTGAAGGGCTGTTTCAACACCTTTTCCTTTCGTGTAAGCATGTTGGGCAGGTGACAACACATTCAGTTTTATACTACTTCGTATGTGTATATCTATTAGTCTTTCGAAGGTTTTTAAAACAAACGATGTAAGACTAATGGGTCTATAGTCTTTAGCTTCCGTGTGGCTTGGTTTCCCAGCTTTTGGTATAAAGACTACTTTAACTTCACGCCACGCCAAAGGAATATATCCCCACTTAAGGCTGCTTGCAAAGAAGCTCTTGAGATGTCCACTTCCACTTGCGTGCTTCGCCTTTTACGCTGTCCGCCTCTACTGTGCTGTCCCACGGGGTTGGATTCAAAGACTTTCCGGCCAAGAGCATTGGTGTCCATTCGCTTTAGGTGACCCAGCCATCTCAGTCGTTGTCTTTTTACTTTTGTGGCTAGGTTGGTGTCGCTGTACAGCCCGTACAGTTCGTTGTTGTATCTCCATTCCCCATCCATGCAGATGGCACCAAAAATCACCCGAAGAATTTTCCTCTCTGAACAGCCGAACGCCTCATCTCTCATTCACCGTTAACCTTTTCCATGCCTGTGCACCATACATCAGGACCGGGATGATAAGCGTCTTATACAGAAACAGTTTAGTTGCTCGATAGAGGGCTTTGCTTCTTGATTGCCTTCTTAGCCCAAAGAAACAGCGATTGGCAAAAGTAATTCTTCATTTGATCTCAGCACTGATATAGTTCGCTGAGTTTATAGCGGATCCTAGGTAGACAAAGTCTCTGACCACCTCAAAATTATAGCTGTCTATAGTGAAGTTCTGTCCGAGACGTGTCGGTGTTGGGTGTCCTTCCTTGTTGACAGCATATACTTCGTTTTGCTTTCATTCACCGTTAAACCCATCTTCTTGGCTTCCTTCTCAATGCTCACAAAAGCACCACTGACATCACGCTTTGTTCGTCCGATTATGTCAATGCCGTCAGCGTAAGCGAGTAATTGGATGGACTTTTGAAAGAATGTGCCTCTGGTGTTGACGTGAGAGCTTTGCACTATTCTTTCAAGAACGATGTTGACAGGGCGTCGCCTTGCCTAAAACCTTTTTCGACATCAAAGGTGTCGGTGAGGTCTTTGCTGACCTTGATGGAGCAGCGTGCATTCTCCATCGTCATCCTGCACAAACGGACGAGTTTGGCAGGGATGCCAAAACTAGACATTGCTCTATATAGCTCGTCTCTATAGATGCTGTCATACGCGGCCTTGAAATCGATGAAAAGGTAGTGGGTATCGATTTGAAACTCCTGCGTGTTTTCTCCAAGATCTGCTGAAGTGCGAATATTTGGTTGATGGTGGACTTCCCAGGCCTAAAGCCACACTGATATGGACCTATCAAGTTGTTGACGAATGGCTTCAGGCGTTCACAGAGTACGGGAGAGAAGACCTTGTAGGCGATATTAAGAAGACTGATGCCTCTGTAGTTGGTGCAGTCCAGAGGATCGCCTTTCTTGAGGATCGGGCAAACAATGCTGAGGTTCCATTCATCGGGCATGCTTTCCTCCAACCATATTTTATAGATGAGCTGGAGCATACTCTCAACTAATTCATCATCAGCCCCTTTGAATAGCTCAGCCGCAAGGCCATCAGCTCCAGCAGCTTTATTGGTCTTAATTTTAGATATAGCTATCTTCACTTCGTCGAGATCGGGTGGACAGAATTGTTGTAGCCTACGTTGCTCGTCCAGTTTGAATGGTGCAATCTGCATCACCCAAGACAATTTTAATGTCACAGCTAGGGCATTGCTTATATGTCTCGTCCAGGAGCTTGTATAGTACTCGTCCTTGGTCTCGTCATCTTTCACCTCTGTGGGGGCATGCATGCATATGAGGCTAATGTTGGCGAATTTAACCTTGATGCAAATTGTCATGAGGTGCTCGTTCACATAGTTGAAACTCAGTACTTCTATCCTAAGTCTGCCTCTAATGACGAATCCACATCCCAAGAGACGCTGCTTTTATGGTCGGTAATAGTCACCGTAGTAGGTGTCGCAGTCTTTCAGGTTACATTTGCCCGGTCCATTTCATCGCACTTCTTGGATGGCGGTGATGTGTGCCTTGTAGCAGTCTAGGGCTTCCGAAGACTAATGTTCGGCTGCACGTGGTCTATAGAGAGACAGAACATTCCACGTGCAGATCCGAAGTTCATTGTCCTTATTTCATTTGCTAGGTTCGTCAACAACAAATCCTTCCGTATCCGAGGCTTGTTGTTACTTCGCAACTTAAACTTGAAAATAAGCGAGTTATTTAAAAAACAGTTTGCAATGAAAATGACGCCCAATGTATATAGGTTGAAGTCTTAAAAACTACACATAATTTCGAATCCTGTAAACACTGGAAACGATTGGGCACACAAAAACCCCTTTGCATGTTTGCGCATTCCTATATGACGACTTTCTTGTTGGTATACGTAGCACAGACCCCCAAGCTAATTTGCAAGTAAAAATCAACTTGTGATCAACCTTTTATAACATCTCTGCTTCCAGCTGTCATCTTCGTTGCTGTGGACGAATAGATGAGTAGCAATAGCAACCATCATACGAACCAATACTCCACTTTGGTATTTCCGGTCGTTCGACTGCGACTCCATGATGGTATGTGGGGACATCGGGCGAGAGGATACATCAAAATATATATCTGTTTGTACTATTTGTGGAATGAAGTATATTACTGAACCCTTTATTGTCAGTGTCTATCAACTCGCTTCGATACACCGGCATTCGATATATCAACTCCTCCACCCCATCCCGATGAAGATTTTTTTTTTTCTGTTGTGCGTTGTTATGAGATGAGATTGGTTGTTTGCAGCAAAGTCATATGGAAAAGCTTGTTTTTATATTTTTCAGGAAAAAAAGAAGGGTTAGGAAGGTATGATGGTGTGTAGTGTATGCATCCGTAAAGGACATCAGGACAAACTACAACGACGACGTCTCGTCGGTCGTCAGCACATCCCACACGACAATCACCCCATCACACACAATAGTCGACAACAGAGCCGAAGAATGGAATGTAATCACATTTTCCAGTTCATGGTTTTTGCAACCCCCAATGCCTAGCCAACCATCATGGTTGTTCTTATACCCCCAAGGAGGCTTTCTCATCCTGGCCGAGCGACAGTGTGTGAATGTTCTACCAATTATTCTCTAATGGATTTTATCTCTGGGAGGCAGGAGAGTAAAATAATTTTTTTTTTTCAACCTCCATATCCTTTTGCCCGGCGATTTTCACATGCAAACGCCATAAGGACACGCAAGAACCAAATAGGAAAATAACAACAACAAAAAAGCAAAGATATCGGAGGCATATAGCATGTTGTATATCGTTGTCCGGGCTACGGGACATTTTTGATAAAGTTCCAAACTTTTTTCTCTGGTTCGGTTTGGGGTTTCATCCCATGAGACTTATGTATATGTTTGCATTTCGAATTTCATTTATTAGCATTTGTTGATGGTTTTTCTGTGTACAATACACACTACACATGGTAGCTGTAGTGTCATATATTTTTTTCTTTAATTCATTTATTTTCAGTTCCACATATTTGTTTTGTTTTAATATCCGGTCATCAATAATTGTGGTATACGCGCTCTATGTTTCCAGGTCAAATTTTTCATATTGATTCCGGTGTGCGGTGGCCATAACTATAATTCTTTATGCATGCATCGATCGTTTGGCACATTCAAATGCACCACGGATATAAGTAAAGTTGTATATGTACAGTACACATTATACATACATTTAAATGCAGTCCAGCTTCTCTCGGATTTAGCATGAAGGCAAAATTGGTTGAAATTTTATGAGAATACTTACGCGTAAGCGTTACATGAATACTGATATCAGTACCAATTGGATGATCATTTGCAAAGTTGACTTTATGTTTGAACAATTCTTACACTTCGCACAAATAATACATTTTACGTACTTGCCAATAAAGATAACTATAGTTTATTAATAAAAAATCTTTTCACTCTTAATATTATTCGACGAAGACTCATCAGCCTTTTATTACTGATCACCATTCTTAATTAGTTAATGCTTAAATGAAAATTACCACATTTTAGAAAAATTTTGTGATGCTTTTTTTCCAGCTGAGGTAGTTAAGCGGGATCCAGGGTATAACCGTAGAAAGCAGTAAAACTCGGTGTGTTTTCGGAACTCCAGTTAGTGTTTATTTTAATTTATAAGGTCTCTTAATTCTACTCTTAACAGCATATTTCATATATTTACTGAGTTCGTAATGCTTAATTATATGCTAACACGGTATTTCATATACTTTACTAAAATATAATCTCGACTTAAGATAAATGACACTTTATTTCATATAACCTACTGATAAAGCGGGCTCGGCAATTCGGGAAGTTGCTTAAGACAGCGTAGGTTAGGACGTACTCTCTAGTCTTCAAGGCAATGACACCGGATTATCTAGCGAAGAAACGGTGGGACTGGTCCACTAGTTTGACCGGAGCTCAAGACAGTGTAGGTTGGAACGTGCTCCCTGGTCTTAAAAGCGGTGGCAGAATGAAATTTATTTTCGGCGGTAAAGCGGTTGGACGGGTTCCCTAGTCTGACCGGAGCTCAAGACAGCGTAGGTTGGAACGTGCTCCCTGGTCTTAAAAGCGGTGGCAGAATGAAATTTATTTTCGGCGGTAAAGCGGTTGGACGGGTTCCCTAGTCTGACCGGAGCTCAAGCCAACGAAGGTTGGGTGTTTCTCCCTAGTATTAAAAGCGGCGGCAGAACGCAATTAAAAAATGGTGGACGGGGGGTATATTTCACGGTGTAAGCCAAAAAGTGTTGAAGCTTCTAACTGGTACACAAGAGTAGCCAGCAGCCTGCTGCTTTATTAGTTTTACTAATAAAAGCAAGACTGTTCTGTTCTAATGCAAGAAGAATCTGTTTTCTGGTGGATTTCCCACCCTTACAAGTCAACTTTGCGGGCATAACCAAATGTGGACTGTACACCCAAAAAAATTTGTTGTAAAAATGTTAATAACCACTGTAGATTCGACTGCATTAATTGTCATAATCGACCCGACATCCAATGTTTTCAATTTTACAGAGGCATGGTTGTTGATTTCAAAACCTAATGGTGAAAATCAAAATATCTGTTGTAGATTCTACAACTAGAAGAGTTGTGGATACAAAAGCATTGATTGTTGAATGTACAGCACAATTTGTAAAAGGCACAATACTTACGTGTGGATACTACATGTTTTTGTTGTACTATTCACAACATTTCGTTGTCAAAATGCAATTTGTATCGTTAAACCTACAGCTTCGACTTGTAGAAACTACAGGCTTTTGTTGTATTATTTACAACATTTTGCTTTCAAAATGCAACATGTATCGTCGAATTTGCAGCTCCGTTTTGTAGAAACTACAGGCTTTTGTTGTATTATTTACAACATTTTGTTGTTAAAATGCAATTTTTATCGTCGAACCTATAGCTCCGATTTGTAGAAACTACGGGCTTTTGTTGTATTATTCACAACATTTCGCTGTCAAAATGCAATTTTTATCGTCGAACCTATATAGCTCCGATTTGTAGAAACAACAGGTTTTTTTGTACTATTCACAATTTGTTATCATTTTGCTGAAAAAATAATTAGTTGATATTTCCATTCTTTTTTAAATTTCCGAGTTTACCAAACTTTCATCAACGAACCAAATTGTTTTAACACATTTCTTCTTGGTTGTAGCTGTTTTTTTTTTTTTTCTTAAACCTCCAAAATAAAAGTCCAAATTTTTATTTTTTTTTTTAATTTACTTTTTTATTATACAAAACAATTAAATAGACATATTCCTAAAAACTTTCGTTTCATCAATTAATGAATTTAAATGAATTAGTGGACTTGTAAGCTTAATAATGTTTAAAATTATATAATTTTAAGTACTTGCAAATTAAAATACAAAATTTTATATTCATGACAAACAATAAATACTTCTTTTTCATCGATAATTATATTCAAAATCTTTCATCATTATTAATTACCTATACTTATATAGTTTTGATTCTTATATTTAGTTCCCTTGAATGTAATCAATTCTGTATATGTATCTATGTATATAGTACTTACGATAAATGGAAAGTTTCATTAAAAATCGTCAAATAAATCCTAAAACCTTGATCACTTTTAGGAGGGGTGATGAAAAAAATTCCAACTTTTCCAAATTTAGCGCCTATGTACCTGTGTATGTAAATGAATTTCATAAATTTGTTTTCTCTTGTAAATTACATTTTAAGAAATTTGAAGTGAAAAGAATAAAGAATATATATCGTTGGCGTTTGATAGAAATAGAAACATGATAACTATATTTGAAGAAAGTCGGTCAACTCGATCAGGCTCTAGCTCAATGTAAAGAGGACGTAAGGACGTAATTATTATGAAATTATTTTATAGAGTTATCATGTTCTAACAAACACCACAGATATATGATATAAAGTGTCGTGCAAGTAATTAGAAACGATTTCAAAGCAACTATTCTTCCTTCCGTATCTTCTGTGTTTCTGCAGTTGACCTCAATATTTTAAGAACAATTTAGAAAAAGGGCAACGCAGGCCAAAAGCAAGGTCAACTTCTCAACGAGAATATTGGCTTTTTTCGGCAAAGAGAAATTAGAGCAGCATTTTTTTGGCAAAAAAGAATGCGGACCATCTCCTGATTATTTTAACAAAAGATTACTCATCTTTGGACGCATAGTAAGGAAGAAGCCTTTTACTGAATGAGAAATATAGGAAAAATGCATGTATTTTTGTTCTAATTTCAAGCGTTTTTTCCTATTGTTGCTCAGTCAGTAAAGGGCTTCTTCTTTACTATGCGTCCAAAGATGCTAGCCTATGCAAATCTTTTTTTAACATAATCTGGAGATGGTCCACTCTCTCGCAAATTTAGTTTGCTTTCCCGACTGACTTTTGTGCACTTAGACAATTTATGGGTTTAATGGAAAATAACGGAACTCTACGTCAATTTATTGTATGGTACAATATTAAATCAAGACAAAAAAAATTGAGAGGTTTTTTGGAGAAACACAGAAGCTACGGAAGATTATTTGTATATATTAAAAATCTATAACATCTTACCTGCTAAAAATGGCACATTAACGTCCAGCCGCTCTTGACTTGTCCTGCACCACAATTCCTCGTTTGTATAATTTGTGGCCAGCGAATCTTTAGAATATGGCGTAGACAGCGGATCACAAAAGCCTGCAATTTCTTCGAGATGGTGGTCGTGACTTTCCAGGCTTCGCAAGCCTCTGATAACTCAAAATTCATTACAATTTCGAATACCTCCAGGTCTAACAAGTAAGCTCTTTCGATAATAGGTATTTCGCCGCTGATTTTGTTTAAAGCAGATTGAGATTCAGCGTCTTTAATTTTATCACTTAAATCACTTTTGTTATCATTTGAAAAATAAAAAAACACCGTACACGCTTTGACGCTTTCTATCAAATGAATGGAAACAAGGAAAACAACATGAAGCCCATGAAAATATCCCAGCTATGTACATATGTGTGTGAATCCTACGGTAAATTATCTGTCATATTCACGATTCAACGTAGTTTCAACATAATGGTTGTAGAATTGAATGTATGTGTTGTGCATTTTACAAGTTTTGACGTAGGTTCTACAGTTTTTTGTATTTTTAACATTTTGGTTGTAGATTTCACAATTTTGCTTAGGGCTTTGACGTAGGTTCTACAGATTTTTGTATTTTTAACATATTGAATGTAGATTTAAAAATTTTGTTTAGGTAGTTACCTAATTGGAGATTATTTATGCATGAAATATATATATATCTGTATATTCTAATATAGATGTTCTGGCTGGGTGAGTGGAAAATATGAAATTAGCTGTCATTTTCACAACTCAACGTAGTTTCAACATTCAATGGTTGTAGATTTGAATGCGTGTGTTGTACATTTCACAAGTTTTAAAGTGAGTTCTGCAGCTTTTTGTAGGTTTGTATGCATTTAAGTTGAGCATTTTAAAATTTAATTTAAAAAAATTTAATTTTTATGCACAATGCACATATTTCGACATTGTTCATATTTATCTACTGCATACCTATCGTTACACCTTGTCCTCACAAAAAAGTTTAATATACCTTCTAAAGAAATAATTTTAAAAAATGTTATAATATAACACAGAAATCTATCTTTTTAATTCCATATTATAGGTATTTATAGCCGTTGGTATGTTAAACTTTTCTTTTTAGGGCTATAGAACTTATAGTAGTTTTTACAGTTCTTTGTAATAACTACAAAAAGTGGATGTTGATTTCACATTTTTTCGATGTTGATTTTGCAATTTTAAATGTGTTAATTTAACAAATTGAATTGACAACTCGCTGTTAATTCTACAACAAGAATTTGTGATCATTTTGACGATTTGATTGCAAAAATGAAAGCAAATGCTGTTTAACTTGCAATTAATTGTAAATGTGAACGCATTTGCTGTTAAATACACAAATTTGTACTTAATTGTAAATTTGACTGCCACATTTTGTAAAATTAACAGCGAGGATTTTTTTGGGTGTAAAGATAACGAATGAACTTTGCTGACGTAACTAACCGCAAGTAGGTTTCCTCTTGTTGCTGACGTCGTAGCAGGCGGCAAATGCGTTTCCTCTTCTGTACTTCATTTGGGGACCTCCGTGGTATGCAATGCTCGTTCATTGTTTGGTACGGGTGTTTGAGGGTAAAAAAGATGTGAGTTTGATACAATTTTTCACTAACAAGATGTCTGTTCGTGTACTTCCCAAAACTACGAATTTCTACGAATTTTATTTTTTATATGAGCTTTGACAGAACTAAGGGCTAAATTCGTAGAAATTCGTAGTTTTGGGGGGTACGCGAACAGAAATAAGATGTTTTAATTTAATACACGGAATTTCATGCTTAAATAAAATCAAATAGGTAATCGGAAAGAGTAGCAACTTTGACTAATACCTTAAAAATTCTAGCAGCCCTCGATTCGAGAGCAAATTCTTAATGGAACATAAGGCATACAGCTAGCTAGAAATCGAGCCGGCTGGAAGAAGCTTAATGGTTGAGGCCCTGGTCTACGCGGACTATAGCCCCACCTTAAGTAAGTAAGTAAGTAAGGCATATTTTTTTGCAAGCTTGTGACCCCATTACAGAAATAAAATGGCGTTTTCATACAAACTTGAGATAACAAGTATGAAATTCGTGCGAATTTTGCACGTTTGTGAAGTTAGCATAAGAATTTTCATCAAGAACGATGGACAACGAAAAAAATTAGTACTTTCTTTGAATTGCTATTTCGGATTTTGCAGTTCATGAAAATTGAGGGTGTATCCCTTTTCCAAGCAACTATTGGGGCTGTTAGTGAGACCAACCTTTCATATTCATCTAACTGGTTGAGCTTTAGTATACAAATAGTTCAGGTCCTTACTTTACTTTTGAGAAGTGCTGCCTAGATGGCAGTGCTGCCTAGATGGTCTGAAAGAACTGGAGGGGGGATTTAAGAGATTAACAAACTTAAATATCTATGATTAATGGGTATTTTTGAATGTCCAATCTTATAAAACCAAAATGAATACGATACTACTACCTCAAAAAAAGTTCAAGTCTTTTTCATAAATGATGACTGATTTTTTTGTGAAACAAGTAAAATATTACCAAATTCCAACACCATTGACATGAAATTTGGGCCACATATTTCATTTGTTATAAGCAAGTAGAATCAAAGGAGTCTTCAAAAATATTTGTAGTGAAAGGGTGTTTCTTTCAATGAAAAAATTTTGAACTACTACCATGAAACCCCTACCAAAACTGGTACGTTGATGAAAGTTGGTGAAAATGTTTGATTAATCTTCGGAACCAAGAATCAAGAAAGACCAATCAAATTTCCATGGGCTGAGGGTCTTCTTTGAGAGGTAATGTCGTATCTATAACCTAGTCAAAAAATATCATCATTTACAGACATATGCACTCTTTAAAAGAAAGATAACTTTTTATGTAGCTTGTATCTACTTAAATATTATTGGATTCAGCATTAAAAAGTACCCTGAAATCATGTACCATATTATATTTATGTATTTCCGTTTCAAAAACATAAAAATGTTGGGTCAAAGAGACTGATTTTCATCCCCCATTCAAAAACACCCTAAGACAGTTTATATTGGTTTGGTCTCTTTTATTTCTTGGTCTTGATTAAAATTCAAATGTTTTCACCAATTTTTATCAACTTTTCAGTTTTGGGAGGGGATTCATGGTAGTAGTTCAAAATTTGTCCCTTTTACTGAAAAAACACCCTTTCACTATAACTATTTGTGTATAGTGATTGAGATTCCAAATAAAATTCAATGATGATTTAAATATATATATATTATAATATTTATTATTCAAAAGAGTATGTTACCAAGATTTAATTTAACCTTCTGAAGAATGATCCGCTCGCTTTGCTGGTTGAACTAAAAAGGGAAGATTATCATAGGCATCGTCTTGCAAGCGGCCAAAAAAATAGTACACAACATATGTAATGTTTGTACTTGGCCTTGGATGAGGATTAAGATTAGCACAGTAAATGCATAAGGCACGCGCAATAAGTACAGTGAGTCAGATTATTTTTCATAAAAGGTTGTACAGTTGCGAAATTTAAATATTGAACATAACTAGGTAGATGTAATCACAAACATATAGATTCTTTTGATTCTTGTTGCTTATGACAAATAAAATATGTGGGCAAAGTTTCGTGTCAATGCAGTTGAAATTTGGTAATATTTTACTTGTTTCACTAAAAATTCAGTCACCATTTATGACAAAGTCTATAACATTTTTGAAGGTGGTTGTATCGAGTTCATTCTGATTTAGTAAGATTGGGTATTAAAAAATACCCTTAAAACATGTGTCATATTTTTATTATACCAAGGTAAATATTTAAGTTTCTTGATCTTTCATATCCCCCCCCCAGCACTTTGAAAGCGGCTTTTCAAAAAAAAAAAAAAAAACAGTAGGCTTTCAATCAACTTTGTAACGAACTCACATATTTTATACTCTTAATCACCCGCACCAACCAACAGGGAAAGCATAAAACATGTATTCCATTACATCAATTAACCAGCTGAAGCAATAAACAAGTATTGCATACGAACGAGACCCCCATACAAAGTTTAACAGAGGATACAACCTGCCGCTTGCTACGACGTCAGCAACTACCTAATTGCCGCCAAGCAATTCATACCCTAAAGCACCCATGCGATTTTCAATGGAGGTAATCTGATGGCAGTTGGTTATGCCAACAAACGAAGTTCATTTATCAGCTTACAGTCCACAGTTGGTTATGTCAGCAAAGTTGACTAGTAAGGGTGGAAAATGCACTAGAATTCAGATTCTTCTTGCCATAGAAAGATCTCGCTTTTATTAGTCACACTAATAAAGAGGTACGCTGCTGGCTACCTTTGTGTACCAGTTAGAAGCTTCAAAACTTTTTGGCTTACGCCGTAAAATATGCCCCCCCCCCCCCCCCCCCCCGTCCGTCTCTTTATAAATTTTGTTCTGCCGTATGTTTCAAGTGCTAGGGAGTACGTCCCAATCTACGCTGCCTTGAGCTTCGGTTAGACTAGCGAACCCGTTCATTCGCTGCTCCACCGATTATAATTTTGTTCTGCCGTTTGCTTCAAGTGCTAGGGAGTACGTCCCAAACTACGCTGCCTTGAGCTTCGGTTAGACTAGCGAACCCGTTCCTCCGCCGATTATAATTTCGTTCTTCCGTTTGTTTCAAGTGCTAGGAAGTACGTCCCAATCTACGCTGCCTTGAGCTTCGGTTTGACTAGCGAACCCGTTCCTTCGCTGCTCCGCCGATTATAATTTTGTTCTGCCGTTTGCTTCAAGTGCTAGGGAGTACGTCCCAATCTACGCTGCCTTGAGTTTCGAACAGACCAGTGAACCTTTCCCACCTTGTTATACGAAGTACTGTGTTATTCTACTTTAAGAAAATTAACAATTGTTAAGTATATGAAATACCATGTTAGCATAAGTAATAATATTTTGTAAAGTAAGAAAATATTAAACTCATAAGAATACCGTGTTAAGAATAACAAAAGAAAAAAAAAAGAAAAATATATTTAATTGGAGTTTCAAATCTTACTCAAACCTAGTTTTCATTGCTTTCTACGGTTAAACCCTGGACCCCTCTGGCCTACCTCAGCTGGAAACTAAAAAAGCATCACAACTTTGGATGTAATGTATAGTACATTGTGAAATTCTGCGTCGACACCATCTTTAAACTTTATTAATACAAATATTTTTCTAACTTTTCTAAGCTTTTCAAATTTTCTTTCCCAAAACAACTTTTTTCCACCCCCTTCGTGTAAGGCGAGGGGTGGGACAAAATCAATAATGTAGTCCTAGTCCTATGGTTTCAAGAGAGCTAATTCCAACCGTAGTTTATTTTGGGTCATCGTCCGACCCTTGGTTTCCGATATATAAGCAACATTTAAACTGGAAAGTGGCAACCCTTCCCTTGTCCTTCTGACAGTGTTACCACCTTGGCAACACTTCTTCAAAGTAAAGTTAGAACATGAACTATTTGTTAACTAAAGCTCAACCCGTCAGATGAAAACGAAAAGTATGCCCTCCTCATGCATTGTACGAAAAAATACAATTAAGGGGTTTTTCTTAAACAACCGATATTTTAGCCTGTTTCAATCTTTCAGGGGGCATTTTTAGAATCACACTGGTACATTTTATTTTGTTTGTATATATTCCCGAAGAATGTGAAAGGGACATTTTGGTATTAAATTCCATACCTTGATTTAGTAGATACGGGGCATTTAGATTTCATTAAATGGTGCTCTGGGAAAAAAATCCGGGGTGAAGTTTGACTTCAGAACTCGAAAGAGTATCATAACCCGAGCCTAAAACCACATTTTGCACAACCGCACCTGTTGTCATAATAAAGCCACCGTCTTGCTTTTAACGGTTACTTGGTTTTTTGCTCGTAGCTCTCGTATCTTTCGTTCTAGAACAAAAAATTGTATGACAAATTTGTAGCTAATTTAATTATCTTCAAATAGCCTATTGAATAGACCGGAAAATGAGAGGTATAAAGGAACAATTACGTGCAAGGATTTTTATTATTGAATATGTTTGTTTGGCCCATAAGCATGCTTAAAACCAAAAATGCTACTAAATTCACCCATGCGTTTCTGAGAGAATGGTCACACTGGCCACTTTTCAGTATTTTTGGTATAACTCGAAAACTAAGCGGAATTTGACAATTTTACATATAATACTTTTTGTTCAAAATTAAATTTTCTATTGGAATGGATAGTTCAAAAAATTTTACGAAAAAATTTAAGCAGGAAAAGTTAACAAAAACCAACTTTAAAAAAAAATCAAAAAATCAGGGATATCTAAATTTTTTAATAAATTGTGCATAACTTTTTTTGAAGCAAAGATAGGGTCAAGACATGCACAGTCAAAACAAAGTAGAGATTAAAGGCCTTAATATGGCATGTTCAAAAATTAATATCTGTTCAAAATTGACAGAGATATTCCCATTCAAACCTTATCATTTCTTATAATTTTTCTAAGTTTTGGCCCGAAAGTCCCTTTTTCGGTACAATATGGCAAATTTCACTTTCGTAAAAATGTTCGAAATCAAAATTTTGATATAATATGACATTAGAACTATTGAGAATTTATAAAAAGGATGTTAGTTCGCAATTTCGTTTTTCGGCTGTTTTTAAATGCGTTCAGACCTACAGACCGAACGGCTGGTCCGATTAACATAAGATTTGGTATTAGGTGCTAGGAACGTTAAATTTGTCATAAAGTACCAAAAAATAGGCTTTCGGGCAAAAACTGCGGAAAATGATAAGAAATGGTAAAGTTTGAATGGCTATATCTCTGTCCATTTTTAGATAATATGGCTTTTTTAACATGTCATATTAAAGCCGTAAGACTCCAGTTTACTTTGTTTATGAATGTCTTTAGCGTATCTTTGCTCCGAAAAAAGATATGCGCAATTTTTTTTTTTTTTTGGTTTTTGTTTACTTTTCCTGCTTAAATTTTTTCCTAAAATCTTTTGAACTATCCATTCCAATAGAAAATTTAATTTTGAACAAAAAGTATTATATGTAAAATTGTCAAATTCCGCCTAGTTTTCGAGTTATACCAAAAATACTGAAAAGTGGCCAGTGTGACCATTCTCTCAGAAACGCATGGGTGAATTTAGTAGCATTTTTGGTTTTAAGCATGCTTATGGGCCAAACAAACGTATTCAATAATAAAAACCCTTGCACGTAATTGTTCCTTTTTAAAAGGTCTATTCAATAGGCTAAAAATATGTTAAACAACTTGTTTCGCAAACTTCCATAATTAAAAAGTTACAGCACAATTAAAAAAAAAATAGGGGTTGATTTTTGTATAACGTCTATTTTTTTTTTGCATCCAAAAAAAAAGGGCCGCAAATAGGGTTACCAGATTGAAAACGACGAAAAGGGGGACATCACCAGTTTTCTAGCGAGGACAAGTTTTTTAAAAAGTGTCCTCTTTTTTTAACACTTGTCTCCTTTTTTTACCGGTTGTCCCCCTAGAAACAAGTTTTTGAAAAATATAACACCACAGTAAAAAAAACGTAAAAAGTTTCATTCGATTTTTTATAAACTTCAAATGGATGTATTCACAGGGAATCCTTTTAAAGATATTAAATGAAAATATTTGTACATAGTTTTCAATTGAATATTTTCTCTGTTTGAGTTTTTACTTAATAAGGGGGACAGAGGTTTGTACAGGGGGGACAAACAGCATTTTGGTATGAAAAAAGGGGACTGTCCCCCCTAAAGGTGGACGTCCGGTCTCTGGTAACCCTAGCCGCAAAGCTGGACTCCATTGCTCCGCAATTTGTTAAAAAAAACTGTGAAGGGGGGAACTGTGAAAAATTGCTGGAAGTTGACGAAAATGTAGTTGGCCAAAACGCCAAACTTTCAGAGAGGTGAGAATAATTTTAATGAGGATTTTTCTGAGGATGGACATGGAATGGATGACGAAGAATTTACCGCCATAGCCAGTGACGGTGCGTCAATAAGACGTTTTAGACAGTGTCTACCCTACCGTAAAGAGAGAAAAAAAAGAAACCTACTCGTTACAATCAAGAAGTTTACTTTCATTGCATTATGTCCCTAACATCCATAGGTAACCTATCTCAAACTGTCAACACCTATAATTTACCAAAAATAAATCATAACATTCATCTTTTACTATTCACACACTCACATTTTCCACACCTACTTTTATTTCATTTAAAAATTTGACCAACCACAAAATTTGAACAACCACAAAGCACAAAATCTCAATTTTCAAACAAAATACACACGCTATGGCTCTGCACTGCACTCTGCATCTGCTATGTATGTACATCGGGAACGCCCGACTGAAAACGAAGACAGAGTCTTTCGTTCTACCTAAATTATATGAAAATAAAATCAGCGGGTTATGTTGCTCAGGTATAATTTCTATGTGGACCAAGTAGACAGAATCGAATCTGTCTAATTGCTAAGTTTGCTTTGAACTTTGAAGTAAATTCGAAACTTTTTCGTTGACTGTTAAGTAAGGAGAACAACTTCTTCATTTTTTGGAGTTTTCTCATTTATCCTTGGAACTATTTTTTTTTTTTTTTTTTCAGTCCAGTGGGCAGTAGGTCAACCCTAATAAATGCAATAGGTAGGAAGGCTGGACTCCTTCGCAGAAGTACACTACTGAAGATAAAAAATTAAGGAAATAACTATTTTATCCGTGATTTGAAGAACTGTATCTCTGTGATTAGTTGTCGTATTGAGTCGAAATAAAAAGCATTTTGAAGCTGTATGTTTCTTCTTGCTTTGAAATTGTTTTACAAATACATAATTACTTAAAGGTACCGGGTACCGTTATTGCCTTATTGCGAAACTGTAAGAAATGGTACGAGAATCAAATGTTCTATTATTTTCTTTGTCTTATGGGTTTCTTAAATTTTTTTTAATAAATCAATACATTTTTTATTCAGCTACAATAATAAAGGTCTACAAGTGAGCGTTCACAGCTAAAAATTTGTATTTCTTTTTTCGTTCTGAGTGTGTTCTGAGTTTGTTCAGAGCGCGTTCTATGAGCTCAGAATAAAATGACTGAGCAGACTGAGTTCAAAGCTGAACACATAGCATTTGACAGCTAGTGTTCAGGTGAGTTTCAAAAATGGTTTAGGGTGATCAGAACAAACTTGCTCAGATGATGTTCAGAACCTGCTGGACATGCTCGGACTCTGTTCAGAGCTCTTTTCTGAATTAAAAAAGAAAAACACTTCTCAACAAAAAATAATAATAAGAATGAGGTTGACACTTACAATTCAAGGACCGTTTTGAAGACTTGAATATGTTTTCAACAATATATTTTTAAAATTTCATGTGGACTACTTATGTTGGCCCTTCAACGTTTGTTTCAAAAAAATTGAAGCATTTGAAAAATATCCCTATCTGTGTGCAATTTTTTGTAATTTCTATTCTTGTACTAAATAGGTATTTATTTTTGCTTAAAAGAGTTCGTTATTGGTAGCAATGTTTTTCATACACGTTTGTGAAGTCTTGTGTGAAGTCTTAAGTCTTAAATTTGTTACTGTCTATCCAGTTCGTTCGAGTGCCGCTCGTCACTGTACATATATTAAAAAATTAATCCCTGTTTCTTCTTTATTGTAGGTACTGTAATTTTCTAAAAATGGCAGTTAGCGAAAAAAGTTGTTTAAAATAATATGTATATGTATTTTGCAGACAGTTAAATTAGCAACAAGCTTTTCTTTTTTTCTTGCGATATAGATATTATAGGGCAAGTTTTGGATTCGAGCAAAAAAACATTGAGATAACAAAAAAAATTTGAACTTAAGGCTTTTTTTTTGTAACTCCCTCTGGAGAGTCTGGAAATTGAAAAATAGCGGTACATGCCATACAACCATTAAGAACAAGCTAATTTATCTTGAAAACGGCTCCAACGATTTTGATAAGAAAAATCAGCTTATTATTGTATGATGTACTTTTTGGTATACAAAAAAATTTCCAATAACTGTTTTTGTCGGTACCTGCCATATAAGGGTTTTTTGATTTTCTATTTTCTCCTAAACGCCTCAACCTATTTCAATCAATTTTTTTATTTTAAAATGTCAATAATATTGCATATCAAAATTTTGAAAAAAGTAGATTTTGAATTTTTTTAAAAATATTAAACAATTTTTTTTTGAAAATTCAATATTTTGAAAACGGGTTGATGAAGGACGTGCATATTTTAAAAGTTCTTAAGTTCCAAGCAAGTTGAACATAAGAGCTAGTACGTACGATTCAGTCGTGCATTACATTTTTTTATAGAGAAAGATACGAAAATTACGTACGAAAAACTAAATTACCGATAAAAACAAGATGGCGGCTATATGACAAAAGGTGAAGTTGTGCAGAGTGTGATTTTCGGCTCGTGCTATGATGTTCTTCGAATTGCAAAAAAAAAAATGGCTTGGATTTTTTCCTAGAGCACAATCTAAAATTAAATAACAGATTCGAGAGCTACGAGCGAAAGACCAAGTTATCGTTAAAAGCAAGATGACAACAGGTGCAGTTGTGCAAAATGTGGTTTTAGGCTCTGGTTATGATACTCTTCTGAGTTCCAAGCCAAACTTGACCCCGAATTTCTTTCCCAGCAAAATTCTAAATGCACCGTACTAATTTGCTTTGTTCTTAAAGTTCTAGTGGTGAAATGAATAGGTATAGATGAAATTGCATTGTTAACTACAAAGCTCCCAACCATAAACTTAATTCCAATAAAGTTAAATGCAAAGTTTATCCTCTATAAAAATATCACAGATAGCAACTTACAAAAAAAAAGAAAGAAAAACAAATAGGGTTAATCACGAGGTAAAGATAGGGCAAAGCTAAAAGGAAACTGAAAAACGCAGAAGTTAACTGCTCAATTCGAAGTTCTGTCATCTTAATACTTTTGCTCCTTTCCAGAGTTTTATTTTAGATTCTTTTTTATTTTCAAGTTTTTGTTTGTGTTACTTTTTTATCGAGGTAGATAATTTCAATTAACTTTTGCCGCAATGTTTTCTTATAACTCCCATTGCCTGCCACATTATCCTGACTTACCTACCTCAGCTTACCGGCCCAGGGTACGGTACCTCGATCAAAATTCTGCCTTCAGGGGACAACCTGGTTAATTTCAGTTTATGAACTTTTAATAAGTTTTCTGACATTTCTAGGATTATCCTTTTTCTTGTAGGCAGATACTCTATTTCGTCCCGACAACCTAACCCCTCCATTATAGAGAACTCTCTATATTTGTGAGTTGTTTTTTTCTTTTTTATGATAGAGTTGTTGGAGCCATTTTCCGATTTTCATGGTTTGCACTTTGCAGTGAAAGAATATGGCTGCTCCTTTTACGAAATACATTCCTGGAAACAATGCCTCCTGGTAGAACTACCATCAGAGAACTACAACACCGAATACTCAGTACCTATACAGCTGCATAGTGAGGAGATGTTTTATGTTATCCATTGGAAAACAGTTTTTATTCCTTTTGCTTTTCTCATGTTTGTTTCCTTGTTCGGCTGCGGATTGTACAAGGAACAGGAATTACGAATGTTGTCTTTTCAAATCCCTTGAATGAATTCGAGAAAAAGTTTTCTTTTTCACAATTTCATTTTTTTATTTTGTTGCTTATGAATTGAAGAACGGAGGATGTTGGTTTCCTGATTTAATAATGAAATGGTAGGCTATAGCAAACAGGATGTTCTGGTTAAGTAAAGAGTTTTTCTTAATTGAAACATAATTGAAAATGGAAAATAAGGAAGAATGAACTTAGTAGAACATATAATGATGCATACAAAATGGTAGAACAATGAACGGAAATGATTTTATTATTTGCTTGACTTTTTTTTATGATTTAACCCACCCATAGATTAAAAGGACTTCTTTTTGTGGGTCATATTAGTTCAAATTAATTTTGGTTGAATCTACATTAAAAAGCTTACGTTAAGGTGGTCACTTATTTAAAGTAGGCCATACGAGATCAAAAAAGGCTCGGTCTCGTCTCTGTTTCCCGAGACGATACTATAAGAGTGTTCCGGACTGAAATGGTGATTTCATGAAAAAGATTGTGAAGCGTGTACTTGTCCGATCAAAACGATTAAGGTGTTTACGAACAGATAAACTAATTTTCTAGGACATCATTGGAAAACATTTTTAATTTTAGGCTCATGTGTTTGGTTAAAGCCTCTAAGAAAACGAGAAAATGGCAAAAATAGCTGTTTTTCAAAGCAAATGTAGCTTACACTATAGCATTTTTTGCAAAACAATGTTTAATATCATAAAATCCCATATTTTTATTATGCCACTATTGAAGAAAATTTTTAATCTTGAACCTAATAAAAATTTTAGTAATACAAAATAAAAATGCTTGTAGATTTAAAAAAACGCATTTTTGACAGTCAATTTTTTATACCTAACGGTATTTTGTTGACAAATTTTTTTGTAGTGGATATAAATTCAATTTGTTTTTCACAATTTTCATTAATTATATAATCATAATTTTATCATTTGATATTCATCATCATCAAGTCCTGTAATCCCGGTTAGGGCATAGGACGCCAACAAATCGTTTCCATCCTTCGCGGTCTGCAGATAGATATTTTAACTGTGGCCACGTCTTTCTCTGGGAGTCTGCTTCTGCTAGAACAGTTGATTTCCATGTTGTTCTTGGTCTTCCAACCCGCCGTGCACCCTGAGGATTCCATTCAAATGACTGCTTTACAATTTCATCGTTTGGTTTCCTCAGTGTGTGACCAATCCATTGCCATTTACGCTTTCTTATGTCAACGTCCAGCCACTCTTGACTTGTCCTGCCCCACAATTCCTCGTTTGATATAATTTTTGGCCAGCGAATTTTTAGAATATGGCGTAGACAACGGTTCACAAAAGCCTGCAATTTCTTTGAGATGGTTGTCGTGACAGCACGGATTTGACATTGGATTCGAAGAATCTCAACTTTGTGCGCAAGGAGATTTGACAGGATTTCCAAATTTGGGAGAGAGAACCGAAGGCTGCGCGAGCTTTTTTTATTCTACTTTGAACGTCCAGATCAGTACCACCATTTGCTGAAACAATACTTCCAAGGTAGTTAAATTGTTCAACCTCTTCAACTGGCGTCTCTTGTATTAAAATACGCTGATGTGTGGAGCGGCCTGTGAGCATTATTTTTGTCTTTTTGCTATTTATTTTAAGACCACTCGACTCTCCTTTTACTTTCAGAGCTTGACACATCCCGTTCAGCCCGCTGATGTTATTTCCCAAGAGACATATATCATCGGCATAGTCTAAATGACTAAGTCTTTCAAACGGTCTCCATTGAATGCCCTGCCTCTCTGCTGTTCCAACGCTGGCCGTCAAAACATCGTCAATCGCCAGTAGAAAGAGAATTGGCGATAGAACATCTCCCTGTCTCATACCCTGCCGCACTTCAAAAGTGTCGGATAGCTGCCCATTGTGTAAAACAAAGCATCTTGGGTTGTTATAGGACTCTCTTATAATGGCAACAATTTTTGGTGGAATTCCTTTACCAAGCAACGACCTCCATATACATTCAAGGTTGACTCGGTAGAAGGCCTTCTCAAATTCACGAACATGAGGTAAAGCGGTGATTGAAACTCCGCAGACTGCTCAAGAACGATACGCAGAATGTTGATATGGTCGACACAAGACCGACCACTGCGAAAACCAGCTTGATGCCTCTTGAGTGTAGACTCGATTCTAACCTTTATCCGCTCGAGAATGATGGTTGCCACTGTAGGGGGTTCGATGTCAATACCCCTATATGATCTACGCATCTCGTTAAGCTGGGGCACTTCAGCACTCTGCTCTACAGAATCTTCATTGAGCACTGCCCCGGATCTATGGGGGGGCAAACCGGGGCCTGTGCACCGGGCGGCACCTTACTGGGGCGCCAAATCTATGTGACTGAAAAACTGAGAATTGCGACGCTTAATGAAATAAAATGAATTGAGATGCGGCAATGGAATATCAAATTGTATTTCTCCGCCAACCTTTAGCAGTTTTTCTTTTATTATTTCTCCATTTAAACTAATTTAAAATAATACATTGTTAAAAGTTTTTCCAGTGTTTTTTAACAATAGTTTTTTGCATTGTATGTAAGTGTATTTTAACAAAACTTCCCCTCCTCCCTTAACTACAGAAGATAGATCCTCCTTCTTCAATAATAAAACATTTGAACTGTGTCCCTCTACAAGCGTTGCACCACGCCATACAAATCCTAGTCTTGCCTAACGAATTATTTTATTGATACTGACAACTTTATTACACTGTATTTTAGATTTTTTTAATTCACAACAAATCTAAATACCCACAAAAAATGTTGGAAATCAGGTGCTCTAAAAAAAACTGTTTAGTAAAAATGTTTTCGTTCAGATGAAGTGAAATAAACGCTGACAACCATTTTTAAAATTTTCGACAACAATTTTTCATGATGTCGATAATTTTTGGAAACAAAACATTTAAAAGATATTTTAACTTACAAAATCAAATAAAAAATGTTACTCTCCGAGAAAATTGGATTTACCTTTTTCAACACCCTTTTCCTAAATGGCGGATAACACAAAATTTCCCACCAGCCAGAGACTGCTCTCACGCGTATCGAAGAACCAGCCAACATACAATTCCTTGTGCTTTGACGTTGCTTAGCTCTCGTACTTTTAAGGTTTGAAATTGTGTGTCAATTGCATTGAAATCGTTCAAGGAACAACAAAGTTATAATATGTTAACATTTCTTGATAAAATCCTGATGTAAAATATTTGTTTCTGTTACAATTCTGTATCAGCTATCACCTGAGTAAATTTTATTGCAATCTCTCATGAAAGAACGAAGTTGGAAAACGATGACATATTTTAGAAACATCCTACTTTGAAAATATTTTATTCTGCTATAACTCTGTCTCAGCTATCACTTCTGTCATTTTCATTGAAATTGCTCAAGGAACAACGAAGTCCCGAGGATTTAAAAACTTTTTTCGGAACTTTGTGCTTCGATAATATGCTTTGCTTAACTTTGGCTTTTCGAAATTGTGACCTGTCGTAAATTTACATTTTTCTTTCTTCGGTTCAGGGAATGGATCTTCAATAGTTCTCCCATGATAAATTCGGGAACGAACCATATTTTACAGATTCTTGCACATTTGGTTCGAATGAAAACGAATTTTATTAGGAACAAAAAAAAAAAGCTTCGTGATAGAACAAAAATAAAATTCTATTGAATTGTTCACGACAGAGCGAATCTTATTTTATCGTTCTACGAACCTTGGTTGTGTATCGTCTTTGTTTAGGCATTGTTAATTTTCTTATCTATAGTAATAAGTTGCTGAATAGGTATAGGTTATGCACATCTATTAAAAAGTTTTATTCTCCCAGTGACAAAAAATCCAACCAAGCAGATATATGTTTTTTTTTTCATTTTTATCAAAAACGGCAAGGGCGCCAAAATCAAGTTTTGCCCCGGTTCAGAAAAATCGTAGATCCGGGGCTGATTGAGCAAGGCACAAAAGTGATACTTCCACCTGCGCATCAGCTGATCCTCGATTGATACCAAAAGTGTACCATCCACATCCATTACAGGATGATTGGTGTTGCTTTTCTTCCCGACAACTTCCTTGGGTATTTGGTACAATTCCCTCATATCTCCTCTTCTTGCAGCATTTTCCGCATTTTCTGCGAGTCCGTCTAACCTCACCCTCTTGTCACGTCTCACACAGCGATAGACCATCTTATGTGCTAAGCGATACTCTCTTCGCAATTCAGCCTTTCGTTGAGCATCCGCTTCGGCATTTATTTTCATCTTCAACGATTTGCGAGGCTCGATTTTATCCCAGGTGTCTTGGGATATCCAAGAGTCTCTAACTCTCGACTGTTTCGGTACAGTTTCGGATCGCTTTTAATATCACCCCACATCTCATCAATTGTTGAATGTTGTATTCCGTTTAATGAAGAAGCTCTGTAGTTAAGGTTGGTGACATAGTTACGACATATGTTGGGATCACTTAAAGCATTTCTATTGAACTTCGAATTCCTTGCTGCACCCTGTGATTGACGTTGTATAGCTGCAGTTGGTAGCTTGAGACTCATGAGAACCAAATGGTGGTCGCTTCCCATGTCGGCATTTCTAATGCTTCGAACATCGTACATTGACTTCCTCCATCGCTGCTGAATCATGATGTGGTCAATTTGGTTTTCAGTTTGACCATCCGGACGTACCCAGGTGATTTTGTTGCAAGTCTTATGTTTAAACACAGTCCCACCCAGTACTAGACGATTAGCGCTACAAAAATCGACCAGCAAATCACCATTTTTATTCCGTGACCCCAAGCCAATCCTCACCATGACGCGTTCCAGACCGTAGTTGTCTGATCCGACTTGGCCATTGAGATCTCCCATGACAATTATGATATCGGCTCTTGGAACACCACTGTAAACTGAGTTAAGATGAGTGTAGAAAGTGGTTTGTCTTCCTCGGTCGCTTCATTTGTGGGGGCGTAGCACTGAATTATTGCGACGTTGCGAATTTTTGAACGGAACCTTGCTGTCATTATTTTTGCAGAAATGGGCGCCCAGGATATAAGACTACGCCTCGCTTCTTCGCTCAACATAATTCCGACACCATACAGCCTTTGGCCACCCTCTCTTTCATCCTCCCCGGAATACAGCATTCTCGTTTGCCCAGAGTCAGCTCTGTATTCGGCTCTTCCTCTCCACCTAGTTTCGCTGATGCCCAGGATACTGATCTTAAGGTGAAGCATTTCACGCTCAACCTGCTCGTATCCTACCTTCGCCGTACAAGGATCGAACGTTCCATGCTCCGATTTTCGTACGTATGCGGTAGCCAAAAGTAACATTTGCGCTTCTTGAAAGACTTCTTCTATTTGTCAACGATTCATTTATTATTATGGCGTCTTGATTGACGCTCGTACATGAAAGATGCCGCACCCCCAAATCCGATGTGCGGTTTACAGCAGCCGAAGCTGCAGAAGGATTCTCCATAAAATGGTTACCTCTTGGGGACTCATTTCCATTTGTTGTCATATTTCATGCATTAGCATATATCCTTCCACCATGGTGTTTTCCGAGATACGATTAATAACATACATTAGCTCAGATTTGACAGGCACACCCGCCTTTTGTATGGTCAAACACATAACTGCTCGAGGCCGCCCACTTTGGGAAAACAGACGCCTTTTGTAGCCGCCCAATATGGGTTACAGACACTACCTGCTGCTGCCGTTGGCCTTTTAACAAAAAAAAGCTCCTCCGCCACCAGACTATCATGCCGTTGACCGCCACCTGCAGTTCATCCGACTTAAGGGGGCTTTTAACCATCCCAAGGACAAGTTTGTGCCTTGACCAGCATCGCTGGGTTGTCTGCTTATCCCGGCATCCATTCGGTCCCCCTGCACGTTAGCGTTACCCGCCCTATACCACGCGGAGGTGTGCATAGGGATTTTCCTTTCATTGAGCCTAGGGCCATGCGGCGTCCTAGCACTCTCCATGTACTTATAAGATCAAGCAATTGTAATAATAAAAAAAAATAAGTTTGCGCTTTATCTCAATTAATTTTGACCCTAGTTTCATAATTCAACTAAGTCTGGGTTGATTTAAAAAATAAAAATGCTTTTTTTTAATCACACTAGTAACCAAATGCGTTCACTTACTCCAAATTTCATTACGTCACCTTTCCCTAACTTTAAAAAAATGTTAACATTAAATAAAAAAAAAAATTAATAAAAAAACTTGAAACAAATATTTTAAATTGCTTCCGTGTTTTGTTACCCTTGGATACAGGTGTGGGGGCGGGGGCTGGCAGCCGTCTTTCCTGCTCATAACAGGATACGCCCGTGACCCTCACTGCTCTTATTCAACAGAATGAACATGCTAAGCTTAATAAATACCCAATATCCTGTCAGGCAATAAAAAGCAACACTAACGATAACGAAGACCACCATATATGTATTTACTTCCTTTTTATAACAGAGTAAATTAAAACAACCACCCTCCTCGGCCCAGACTATGGTGGTCTTTCCGTTTCTTTGCCACAGGACAGAGTGTTATAAAAAACCTTTTGACGACAACACAAAAACACCACCGATATTTTATAAGAACGCCAATAATTTACTATAGGGTTTCAATTTCAATTAAACGATTTTCCTTAGAGATAGAAAAAAAAATACAAATGGCAGAAGCACGAACTCTGAGGAATTCCACTTTTGCAACAATCCTTTATCTTTCTGTTTAATCGGCTACGACCGAATGTTGGAAAGTCAACAGTCAAGTGCAAGTCTAGCCTTACGAACGGCTACAGTATGGCACATTGCGTCACTTGAAGTTTAGGATCCATTTCGTGTGTATGAATTTTAATCGAAGCTGCGGCTTGGTTCACCTTTCCCATCCATAGCCATCAACTTGATATACTTTTTTTTTCTCTTTCAACTATGTCCTATACAATTCGCGACAAATTCGAAACTTCTTCACTTTTTCCAAATGTGAAATTCCATTGGGAATCTGTATATATGGTACACATAAGAAGCGATGAAATTGAAAGGACCTCGAGATGGAAGTATTTTATGTGACGCGACGATGGTGAGCAGGGTTGCCGCTGAAAAATTTTGAACAAATGGAAAGAGTTTTAGACTCACTTGAATTTGAACTGAAAAATCAAGAAAGTATATCTAACTAAGGAGTATGAAGATCTAATTTTGTACGTTATCGAAATCTGAGGAAATATACCAAATCGAGGTTTAGGACAAATAACAGGTCTTAATTCTCTTGGGTCTAGTGACATGGACACCAAAAATCGATCTTTAACTTGAAATGAGAGCAATGATAGAAAACTTGTGTCGAAATTCTTCGAACTAAGTGATCAACCCTCATTTTTTCATAAAGGTTTGAAATACTCATAAAAATGCAGAATGGCAACTTTATCGACTAGGAAGCCCAACACTAAAAAGAAGCCCTCAAAAAAGGTATTCTAAAATATTGCAAATGTCATTTGATCCCAGTAGCTATGGCATCGAATGCGAATGAGCTCAAGGATGTCCTTTAGCAATATAGCATGTATATGTGTAGTCTGTACTTTTGTGCATAGACACATATAGCTAGTACATGTACTAAGGATCCACAGGGAAAAGGAAGTGTTTTTTTTTTCTATTCCAACTCATGAAGGTACTCTGTTGGACTGGAATCGAATTAATGTTTACGTTTCGTGAGAGGAAATTTATATTGACATTTGGGGCTCATTAAATTACCCAAGAGAAACCCGCCAGCACAAGCGGGTCTGCCAAAGCCAATATCGATGTGCTGTTATAGAATGTGAGTTGAATTCTTTGTTTCAATGTGTTGCTTTCTATATTTTTTTTTGTCGTGAAAGGTGGAAAGTTATCTTTGATTTACATCTCCATTCAATGGTTGTTGGTTATAGGATAATTTATATGTTTTTTTCATTATTGTGTTCAACAAGTTAAATATATAGCTATATGTACATTCATAGAAGCTTATACAAATAAGTATATACATAGCATTCAGTCGTATTTATTAGATATGCCTAGACAATGTAGTCTATGTAGACTGTTACTTAATAGTTCTTAATAGCTGTTAACTGTTAATAGCTATGCTTAATTCAATTAAATAAAATGTTACTTAAGATAAAGCTTAGACAAGGAATCTTATGAAGACAGAGATATAAGACAGTAATGGAAATTGTTTGTTCAGAATTTTAAAATGTCACTGCTTCTGATTATTTTATGGATTTATGAATATTAAGTACCTACCCTTATTTTGTTTAACCTGCAACCCTTCACTGCAGCTTCGTACCCTTCGTGCTATATTTATCCCATAAAAAGTAGATTTCTCCTTAATATTATTTTTATCTTCCCATTGGAAGTTATTGTAGTGGTCCAATTTGTCGAATCGAAAATTTTGACATATCTTCACGTTTCGAGCTCCTTAGAATCGGAATCCATAATTTTAGAGAGATGTCTGTATTTGTTCATACGTTCGTTCGCTTTTTTTCGTTCACCATATCTCAAGGACGAATAAAGATGTCGACTTTTATGAATTCTATTTTATAGGTAGTTGTTTCATTACATGCAGAAAGGACTTTTAACAAAATTCAATGAGCGGTTTTTTACTAACTATACTTATAGCAATTTTAAAATATATTTCTTGACTTTCTTTAGTCCTGAATATCTCGAGAAAAAATCATGTTATCGACATCCGGTAAATTTTGTTCTACGCATATTGACGTAATTAATAATTGGTAAAAATATAAAAATTTAAATCTATGATTTTTTAATAATAACAAAAAAGTTGCTCAAAATTGATGAAAAAAATTGTTTGGCTTGAATATCTTGAGAAAAAACAATGATATTGGCTTCGAGGTAATTTCAATTTGTACACTAGTTTATATATAAGGTGTCCGGTAAACAATGGATAGTCCTGAAACGCCCTGAAACCGGAAATAAAAATGGGCTATCTCAAAGGGTACTTAAAATATACCTACGCATTTTTTCTTTCAGTGTATTTTTTTTTACTTACTTTACGTTTTTGACTACCACGACTACAAATGGATGAATTCCATCGATTTTCTTTTGCAGCAATTTTCTACACTATTGGTGACAAAACATAATTGGTAGAAAATTTGAATACCTCTTGCACTTTTCCGTAATATTCAAAAACATAAAACAATGTAACGAAGTAAATTATTTTATTAAATTCGCTCTTTTTGCATATTACCACTAACAATAACCCATTGACTCTGGATACTGTAAGACAATTATACCATTCTGAAATCTAAATTTTTTGTGGCATTTTTTTTTTTTAAGGATGCCACAGGGTTTCCATACGAATTTTGTATACCAGAGATGCTTAAGCTTTTTAATTTTTGTTTTTTAATTTTTGGAATTAAAAACAAATTTAATTTTTTTTAATAAGAAAAGTGCAAGAGCTATTTAAATTTTCTACCAATTATGTTTGGCACCAATAGTGTAGAAAATTGCTGCAAAAAAAAAATCGATGAAATTCATCCATTTGTAGTCGTGGTAGTCAAATTTATCTCCAAAACGACTCCAACGATTTTGAAAAAAAAACTCAGTGTAGGTATCATTGTATATGGGTCAATATTTAAAAGCATTAATATTTTTCACTCCAAAGTGGACCCTCGCTGAAAAGAACCTATTTTGGTAGACGACCAATTATGTCTCTTAATAACTCTATAATAACCACTTTTAAATAAGGAGTCTTAACATTTGATCAAATCTAACGGTTTTTTAAGTCAGGGAAATGATACTTGTATCAGGGGAATGACAAAAATTTATATTTACTCCGTTGATTAGATGAGTGTAAAGAAAAAAGGGAACAAATACTAACATGAAAAATAGCATCCACGACTATGTTGCACGAACTTGCTCTCATGATTCAAGGAATTTGCGAGACTTAATATTTTTATAGTAATAATCGTATTTTTTTATGATATTTTGACCGAGAAAATGTGAAAAAATTCAAAACTACTAAAAATACTGTAAATATGTTAAATGTAATATTATTGATTCTTCTAGAGTTACCAAAACGCAATCAATCATTATAATGAAAACTTGAAAGTCAGGGGAATGACACAAAAAATGATGTTAGGGGAATGACTCCGAAGGGTGTTTTATGAGAATTAAATGGAGGTTATAGAAAATTAGATGTTTTATATTATTTTTCACGTAGGCCCTTGTAAAAGACACAGACGAGTAAAACTTTTTAATTTTTATACCACACGGTTTAGTAAAAACACGAGTTAGTGGAATGACAATTTCGCTTGACGAAAAACAAAATCGTTACCTTAACTTGAATAAAAAAGACAACAAAGTTTTTTTGAAACTCTTACTTCAATTTTCATAAAGGGCAATTCTGTACCATTTAAAAAATAAAAAATTAGTTTTCTATTTTGAGCCTATGTATATTTTTTTTAAATTTCCATTGGTGGGGTAGAAATGATCAATTTATGGGAGACACTTACTTAATAGCTTCTATTTAAAAAAATAAAGCAAATAAAAATCATTTAACTATATTTTAGTTAGGATGCATATCGCACCTCCGGTACAATAACGACGTAATTGCAGTTTTTATGAAATTGAGTTAAAAATGCCATAATGTCCCAAAATTTCAAGTTGTATACGTGGTAAAATCGACGTAATTGTATCTTTGCTAGTGTCCAAAAGAGGCCACTTTTTTGTTTGACACAAAAGCTGAATCTATAAAACTTTTCGGAGCAAGAAAGACGTAATTGTACTTTGCGCGCCACAAAAGCTGAAACAAAAAAACTTTTCAATGCAACAAAGACATAATTGTCAGTTGCGCGCGATACTTTGTAAATAGTAGTTGTGCAAAGTCATTAGAACGCCGCGCCGTAAACGTACGAAAGGTCAGTAAATGAGTGTGTATCTTAGGGCAACAATGACATAACAGCACTTTGCGTCGTTGTTTGTGAGTTTTTTGTTTGTTTGTTTTAAGTGCTCTTTAATTTACAGTTTGTTTGTATATCACTTATTCGAAGTGCTCGGAAAAAGGGGCCTCCGTACCAAGTAATTGAAATGAGCTACAAGGACTTTGTAGACCTAAATTGTTGACCGATGTAATGTCCTTTAACCTACAAAAAACTCGAATAACGACCAAATTAAAATTTCGGAGTTGAAAATGGTTACAGTTGAAGAAGGATAGGAAACCTACAAATACAAGACTTCCTTCGAAGGAGAGTGGATCCTTGCTCCAATTCAAGGCCGTGGACGAGCTATAAAACATCAAACTATTTGAAAATATTAAGCTAACGCCAGCCTACACATGCAAAATTCCAATTCCAAACAGAAAGAAGGAAGACCTCCTTCACTTAATAAAAACAAACATTGTTCCTCAATATTATGAGACATTTTACAACAGCCTTTTAAATAAACATACATTTTTGAATACATTTAAGAAGCGTGTTTCAAATTCTAAAATGCCCATTAATTTAGAGTAAGAACGACTCAACTGTCAAAAAAAATTAATTCCTGGATCAAAAATGACACAATTGAGGTTCCTCAAAGCCTCCAAAGCACAAAAAAGAAACTGGTGAAACATATAAAAGGTAATAATATGAAATCTAACTCACTGAATAATCAGCTATTTTTAGGACTCTTGAAGTCGATTCTGTAGGCCTATTTTATTGCGTTATTGTATTTTGAATAAGCACGCAATCTTTAAACGTGTTTCCTCAACATTTAAGAAAAGTGCAATTACGTCGTTATTGTACCGGAGGTGCGATATATTATAGGAAGACTGCATCATTATTTTTTTGTATCTTTTTTAGTTTCGTTGCTAAAATTTTGACAGTGTGGTAAGTAGGCCTGGGGACACGCGTCAGGGAATGACATTTTGGGTGTTTAGATGGAGATAGCGGGTATGATATTTTTTTTAACTTTATTTTTTCTAGAGCTAATATTAGAACCCGTTTGTTTCAAGCCATCCAATTAACAAACTTTTAATAAAATTTTGTACTTCGGTTCAAAAATGAAGGAGACTGAATATTAATATTTTGAAATATTGACCCATATATGGTGTACTTTTTAGTATGAAAAAAAATTTCAAAAACCTAAGGTCTATTCAATAGCCTATTCAATTTTTAATAATTAAATGTGAAATATGAAATATTCTGTGTAAATATCTGTACTTATGGAAATAGTGCAGGCTTTTACACATTTATAAAAAAAAAATTGTTAACAGCAGTTTAACGATTTGAAATGGTGAAGGGGGTTAGAAGGAATGTAAACAAAATCTATTGCCCAGGAGCGAAGTTGGAGGGGGCATTTGGGGGTTGAAAAAAGGGGGGAATTAGTATTATTGCATTTCTGACTAAAGTTGACCCCAAAATGAAAAGTGTTATATGGAAATGTTGTAGATCACGAAAAAATCTACAAAATTTTACACACATCATTTTTTAACATAACCTCAAATTTTCCGAGATATTGGTGATAAACCGATTTTTTTGTTTTTGTTTTTATTTTTCATTTTCCCAAAAAAAGCTCAATTTAAATGAAACTTCACATCACAGTTTTTTCAAACAAAACCATCGATCAGTTTTTGAGATATTCAATTTGTTTGCAAAAAAATACTTTTTGTGAGATGAAAAATTTACTTCAGAAATCATTGTAGAAAGTTCATTCTCGGATCATTAGCTTTTTTTTAGATAAACTTTTATATAAAATAATTAATCAAGACAGTCTGATGTATAAAACTCAAGATATAACCATTTTATGCGGACCTTATCATCCATTTTTTCAGATATTTCAAACAAAACAAAAATCAACAAAACAAACACCATAATTACGACTATCAATTATCAACTTGATAGTTGATAAACTCATTGGCGTAGGAAGGAATTTTTTTCTAAGGTGGGCAACCAGTCCAAACTAAACCTAATCATTAAACAATTTTTCGGTGCAAATGATTCCTCAATAACTATGTATGTAGGTACATATTATTTGGGCTTGAGCATTTAATTAATTCCCGAATTTGTCCAAAAGAGATATAATGAATGAAGCCGACAACGACGTCAACAGTAAAGCAAATTAACAACATTAGAAGTGCTACCACACTGAACTCTGCAACAATGTCTTACGATGCATCTATATTAAAAATGAATGGTTTTAGGTAAAATTAATTCTCAACCAGTTTTTATCCGCCGCACTGCCGATAAAGGATAAACTTCTTTCACAATTGGCGCAACTAACCGGAAGCGGTAATGCGACCTGTTGCAGTTTGTATATACATTAAAAAATATCCAATGTGTTTTTTTTTTCAATTGTCAAGGTTTATTTCAAACATATTTTTTCATAATCTAGACTTCGGCACTCAGTGCTATTGAATTAATTTAAAACATCTTTAAAGTTATTGATAAAATTTTTCTGCAGTATCTACTCATATATAATTGACGAAGGCGACTAACGAATGGGCCAGTAGAATATCTCGCGCCTTTTGATGTTGACATACATATATGTTATCCACACCTTAGTCGAAAAAAGAGTTATACGGTCGTATTTATAAACTTCGATAGCTGTTCTACTCCAAAAAGTTCTTTAAAAACTTTGTTCACACCCTTGTCCTAAGGTTATCTTACTTGGAAAACGGCATCTATTTTCTAATATTTGTTGAACTTTGCATTTTATTTAATTAAACAAAGCATATTTCTTACTATTAAGAACTTTTAGAAACTGTCTAACTACTGAACCGTCTAACAAATTTAAATTCAGAGTATAAACATTATCAATCTGATTTTTTCTATAAAAAAAAGGTTGTCTTTTGAGTCATTTATTGAAAAGTGAAATAAATTTTTCCATACTAAAACGTTGATCGAATTTTGAAAAGAAACTTCAAAATATGAATTTAAATACTAGACCATTAAAAAACAAATAAAAGGTACATTAAAATAATAAAAAATAAACCTTGCCTAAAAATCTACCTGTGTACAAATTATAATATTTATTCTCAACAATGTTCGGTTTCGATATACATAGGATGCCAAATCAAGTGTATTGCTTTTGCCACAACTGTTGCTGAAATAAAATTTTGTTTTCCGGGCGTCTCCTTTTTGATGCTCGTATAGGTTTTAAAGAAATCTCATATTTTTGTGAAAAATTTTCTATTTCGAACCAAATTTTAAAATCATTCTTTAATGCTTCAAAACTGTCTTTTGAGTAGAGGTACTGGCACAGAAAAAGTGTATTTTGATTCAATGTCACCCAATCTCTGGGTTTTTTAATTCATCCACATTATATTGTTTCCCATAAAACGCAGGCGATAGGTAGAAGCAACTCGGTTTAGATTTTTATAAAATTCAAATTATTCGGTTTGATTTGTCTGTTACAGAGCAAAAAGTGCGCTAAGGATGTGTCGATGACAAACGAGCTGATACAAACCGAAATCGAACCGTAAGCTTTAATTTTAAACAAACCAAATCGATTAACGTTTTGGTTCATGTTCCAAATTTGTCAGATGTAGCGATTCGATTTTGCGACGTACACAAAACATGCAATGTTCTTAGCTTTTGGTGATTTTAATTTTTTGAATTCAAATCTTTATATTTTTTTCCAAGTTTTTACTTAAATTTAACATTTCATTTTATAATTATTTCGCTGATGGAGCCATCGTAGCACTAAATCTGAACGCACTCCAAAACTGAAAAACGATTTCTTTTTTATTCCTAAATTAATTAAGCCAGTTTATATTTCTTGAGCGCTCAGTAATTTTTCTCCGCTATTTGACAGAGCAGGAGAATAAAATATAAACACAATTCTTCACACAGAAGTCAAAACAACTCTCTTTTTCTTTTCTTCCTATGTAATTTACTGCGACAAAAAATAACTGAGTAAGCGAATCCAAAAAATTTCAGTCTCAGTTTTTAAGGGGAAAAGTGAGGAATATTTAAGAAGGATTCCTGTTTATATTTCTGAGCCCTCTGAGTCCTCTGAGATCTGAAACATATAAACTGATTAATTTTAATAGATTTTTGAATTCGGTTATTTAGGCTTGTTACACAAACTATGCGGTTTCATCCGTTTCGGTCTGTATTCGGTTCGTTTTCGGTTTCAGTTTTGAGTTTTCACACATACACGGTTCTTAATAAGTTTTTATTCAAATATCGATTTTTAATTTCCAAAATATCAATAAACTTCAGCATTAATTTCCAATCCCAAATAAAAAACAAACAAAAAAACCTTATAGAACCGAATTATATGAACGATTATTATGTGTGCGCTAGACCTGAATACGAGCAGTTTTGAAATCGAATGAAGCCGATTTGTGTCGAGGGGACGTTTGGTGCTATAACGGTTTCTATGAGGTTTTTATTCTTGCAGTTTTCATCGGTTCACACTTATCAGGTCTGACCTAAAATGAACCAAACCCAATGAAACCGGATATCTGGAAAACAAGCATTATAGAGTGGAAAATTTTGAAATTTTACGATTTTTTGGCGATTAATATATTACAATTATCTACGTTTGGTGATTCCGCTTTTTAAACCTGACAACCTACTCATCTTCAAGGTTCAAACCTTACTCGGTTTGAGGCAAATTTAAGCCGGTTCAACTCGGTTTGTGGTTGACTCGGTTTAATAAACCGAGTAAAGTCTTCTCGGACAGTGATGCAATGTGTAAATACAAACAAAATTAAGGTGGGCAAAAATTGCTTTTATGTGACGACCACCTGTAACTGTAGGCAATATTTAGATTTTGGTGTCTGAAACAGTTGTTCAATCTTGCCTCTTGGGTGGGTCGTTGAACCAGAAAAGTTTGTCGATTTTTCTAAGGTGGGCAGTTCATTTTTTAAGGTGGGCACTGCCCACCTCTGCACCCCCCTTCCTACACCTATGATAAACCTTAAAAAATTTAGTTTTTAAACTCAATTTATTAAAGAACTATACAACTATTCTTTCAATTTTTTTAATTTTCTTGTTTTTCGCAACGGTCTGTATCATTCCCAATAGTCGAAACTTTTATCAGTCGCATTTTAAAACATCGATTTTAAAAGCCGATAATGTTTGCTTAAAAAGCTAATATCTTTTGATTAGATCATCAAGAAAAAAGTCTTCAGACTAAGGGAAAATGAGAGAGCATCATTTCTTATATTTTAAAGTGCATTGAAGAGTTATCGACCATAACATTTAAATAGGAAACCTAGCTGGTTTTGAACCCCCATCCTGAGAAAAAAAAAAACCAACCAAGCTGTGGTATTCGATATCAGAATACATGTATCTATAAACCTTCATACTCAGATTCTGGTTATACCACATCCACTCCCAAAATTTGGTGTCGGCTCTTGTACTATTAGTTTTGTTTTTGCATTTAAAACTGTTTGTACTGAAAAGAATATTTCTAGCAATATCGTTGCAAGCATCGGCAAACCTTTTGTCATCAGGTCAAATAATAAAACACTGTCTTATGTATTTTTTTTGCGTAGATTTCAATGGAGCGATTAGTTTTTGCATTTTCCAAACATTTTTAACAATTTGTCAACCATTAATAAAAATTAACTTGATGCAAAATGATTTGTTTGCCTTTTCGCATATTTGTACGTGTTACCATATGTTATCATTATTTTGTATAAAGTAAATATTAAAAATAAACTATTGATCCTTGAATGAACTGTGTACGATGATTTTCTAAAGTACATTTTTCATTTGAAAAAAAAAGTATTTTCTTGTAAACAAAATTGAATATCTTGAAAAAAATTATGGTTATTAAAAACACAACAAAAATATATTTTCACAAAGTTTCATTTAAATTGAACTATTTTTGGGAAAATGAAAAAATAAAAACAAAAACAAACAAATATTGAGGTTGTCTTAAAAATAATGTGTGTAAAAGTAGTAGATATTGATCTACAAACATTTCCATGGAACACTTTTCATTTGGGGTCAAGTTTAGTCAGAAAATGCTATAATACAATTTCCCCCCTCTTTTTTCATCCCCCAAATCCCCATTCCAACTCCGCTCCTGGGAAAAGATTTTTCTTACATTCCTCTTAAACCCCCTTCACCATTTCCATCGTTTAAACTGCTGTTAACAATTTTTCTTTTTTTTTCGAGAAAAATATGTTAAAAAGCCTGCACTAAAAGCACTTTTAATATTAAGTCGATTTTTTTGTTTTTGTTTTGTATATCTCTTGGACTCAAAGATGTAATAAAAATAAATAATGATTTTATGCATTATCTTTATAAATTATACTTGAAAAGTTATACTGCGTACAGAATGTAATATGATAGAAAGAAGACAAATATAGTTTAATAAAATTTAAAAAAAAGTAAGTATACGCTCAAGTGTACGGGACGTTTTAAAGAAATGATTTACCATAACTGTTTGTTTCAATCTTCAAATCTTCATTTTAATCAAATTTTGGTAGAGTTTTTGAAAACTTATTCAATATAAAAAAAAAAAATATAAAAGATTTTCTATTTTTTTCATGTAAACAAAGAGAAAAGTCTAGAATCTATTTTCCAAACGAAAAATGATTGGAACTTTTTTGCTTTTGCGATCAATAGATTATTGAAATACAAGAAAATCATTATACAGGTGTCCCGGACCTGAGTGGAAGTATTTTAGGGTGTGGTTTTGGGTGATATTCTAAGAAAAAAATTGTATTGGGGGGGGGGGAGTTGTATCTCTCCCCTCCCTGAAACAGGGGGGGGTAGTTTCCGCAACAGTTGACTTTAATGCAAAAATAATAATTAAAAATCAATGAAAATACATCTGATAATATGCTATAGTTTTTGAAAGCTAGTACTCCATTCTTGCATTTGATTTTCAAATCAATTTGTTTAAGCGAATAGTTTTTGAGATATTAAATTTCAAAGTCAAAATTAAAAAGAAAAATTGTGATTTGTTTTTATGAAGTCAACATTTTCAAAATTTTACGTAATTAGGTGCATTTTTTGTGTTCAATATTCAATGCCCTCAATATTTTTAGTCCATTACCGAAAACCAAATGGAAAAATCTTCCTTAGTTTTTGAGAAATTAAGAAAAAACAAAAGCTACTTTTACCAAATTACCCCGAAAAATGGGTTAAATTATGGATAATTCATGAATAATTTAATTTTTTCGGGTTTTTTTAGTAAAAGAACCTTTTGCTTTTTCTTATTTCTCAAAAACCAAGAAAGATTTTTCCATTTGGTCTTCAGCAATGCCCTTAAAAATTAATGAGAGCATTGAATAATGAACACAAAAAATGCACTTAATTACGTAAAATTTTGAAAAATATCGACTTAAGAAAAAAAAATCACAATTTTGTTGTTAAATTTTGACTTTGAAATACAATTTCTCAAAACTTTCGCTTAAACAATTTGATTTAAAAATCAAATGCAAGAATGGAAAATAAGCTTACCACACCATAAGATGTTTTTTCGTTGATTTTTAATATTTTTTTTTTTTGCATTTAAAGTCAACTGTTTCAGAAACTGCCCCCCTGCCTCAGGGAGGGGAGATACAACTTCCCACCATATAGTTTTTTTCTTAGAATAACTCCAGGAAACCAGACCCCAAAATACTTCCACTCAGGTGTGGGACACCATGTATATGTAAACAAAATGTTTAAAATTTTCAAAATCGAGATATGAACATTTGGAAGTCCAGAATTGCAAAATAGAGGTTTCAGAATTAATTTTCAGAATTGCAAAATAGAGGTTTCAGAATTAATTTTCCAAAATCATAATGATGCTCTATGAGAAATATTTTTATTTTTTTAGAAAGATAATTTAAAAAAATATAACCCGTGTTTTTCAAATTTTGTCTTTAACCTTTATTTTTAGTGGAGTGAATTTTTGAAACTTGCACATTTATGATAATTCAAGTATTAGAGCTAACCGCATATTTTGAGCGTGGATGTAATAACCAAAGTCTGGGTATGAGAGTTTACAGGTACCTCTATTGTGATATAGATTACTTAAGTTTGGCAGGTATTTTTTCTCAGCCTTGGGGAAGGGTGGGGGTTAAAAAGAGCTATGTTTCCTTTTTTACCTGTCATGGTTAAGACCACTTGATTTATTTAAAAGGTAAATTTATTATGATGCTCTCTCATTTCTCCAGAGCATATTATCCGTTTTTGGAGATTTAAAACAAAACAAAAATCAATAAAATTAAGTCTCCAAAAAAAAAAGTTTGATCCAGTTTGCTTAAAAAAGCTAAAATCATGGCTCTTGTTGATCGGATCATCAATAGTAAATTTTTAAACTTCGGAAAAATGACAGAGTATCATTTTCTTTCTTTAAAAAGTGAATTGAGGAGTTATTGACCATAACACATAAATAAGAAACCAAGTGAGTTTTTACCTTCCATCCCACCCAAAGGCTGATTGAAAGATCTACCAGACTTTAATAATCGATATCACGATAGATGGACCTGTAAGCCCTCATACCCAGATTTTGGTTATACATCCACTCTCAAAATATGCTGTCGGCTCTTGTACTTGTATTAAAAATCCAAAATCATACAAAATGTTCCTAGAAACAAAAAGTGTGCACATTTCTAAAACTCATTGTCACGGTAAAATTTACCGCGACAAAAATAACTCTTGATCGTCCACATCCTCCTTCCTTTCCATTTCTTCTTTTCCCTACAGGTGCTTGTTGCAATATACCGAGAGAGAGAAAAGGGCAGCAATGGTCCATCAGCCATTGTTTCACTCTCTCAGTACCTTGAAGAAGCAAAAATCGATGTTGTCAATTTGGACACGAGGAGTGGATGGGTGATCCACTATATCATAACCGGCAACCAGTCGGGCAGTTTGATCCGAATCACGGGTGACAGTTGGTCCCCGAAGACGAACATTATACTGACAGACGGGTGTTCTGCTCAATCATTACTATCGCATCAGATACGTAGGTGACAGTTGGTCCCTAACGCCGAAGTTACTTCTTGGCAAAAATGGCTGCTTGCCCAACATAACATTACTTATTTTTCTTGTACAAGTTGGAGCGTTAACTGCTCGTCCTCATTCCCCAAAATCTGCACAAAAAGCCAACGACCTAGGTTAAATTCGCGTATTAGAACTGCCAACCTCCCTCCGAAATATAACAAGGGGTAATTAACTTTTCACCAAGGTTTCACAATAGTTGCTTCATTTAGTTCTGAGGGGAAAAATGCACGCGTTGAATTAAGTTTCCTTTTTGATTTTCTGAATTTTTCTTTTCCAAAAACTTAGTTGGGGATAATAGGTGGCTGAATGCACTCATCGAATGCACTGATCGAACAGAAGATTTCTGGAAAAGCGAGAAGAGAAAAATTAGGAGAAAAAAAAGGAAATTTAATAACGATTTTGGCGAGTTCTAGTCATGAGAAAAAGGAAGAAAAAAAACTGGTGAAAATTGTAGAACTATTGTGGAAAATTGGAGGAGAAAATTTGGGAAATTTATCTCGGAGGAAAGAGGGATTGGCAGTGGAAATCAGGCAAAAAAAAAGCTAAGTATAGTGGTTGTATTAGTATTGATAAATCTGTGGTAAAATTGAACATATTTTCTTAAGCGTTTATTTCAAGAGTTATTGTTTTGGCTGAAAAGCCTTTTAGTTCTTTTTAATTTATTTAATAAAAATACTTGTAAAAAAAAAAAGAAAATAATACACCACACTTGAATTTTAAGTAAAAACACACTTTATTTTGTTGGAGGTAAAACGAAGAATGACAATTCTATTGTTTGACAGCTGGTTGACACATTTGGAATGGTTATGGATGGGCGACCAATGGGGACTTCAGATGGGCGTTCACACTGTAGTTTTCATTATGGTCGCAAACACCATGTTCACACTGGGTGTGTTGAACAGTTATCAAAACTCAAAATTTTTAAATCGTTGGCCTTTTGTTTCGTGAAATTTCCGATAAAGCGGAACTCGCGACCCGTTTCAAAAACCATTTTTTTTTTATTCTTTCGGGACCAAGCGTTAACGGTTCAACTTATAAATCATTGATTCATTGTTCTTTTGTTCTAAAAGATCTTGCGTTTTACTCCTACTCGTAAGGTTTCCCAAGCAATTTCATTCTATTAAAACACTATTTCAAAAATATAAATATCTTCTTTTTCTTTTTGTTCCTCTTAAATTGCTTTCACCGTCGGATTCGCTTCAGGAGGTTTGCAATTTCCTTCATCACAAAAAAAAATTCTGGCGCCCTTATTTTACTTTTCAGGTACTACACCCCTGTGGCAATCAAAATCGTTGATTTAATATCAATATTAATCGAAAAATAATTAATCGTTCATTAAATTAATTGGTGAAACCCACCCCTTAATTTGAGCTAGTCGTGGTGGTAGCATCCCAAGTGCTACCTCCTGTTGCACTTTATTCAGTTCGAATTCGAACTTGTTGTGTATTTTCTTTTGGTTGACATTCGTGTAACCAAAAGTCGTGGTCTTTTCATCGATGCCAGTCGTTTTGTTATATCGTCGTCGTTTTGTTAGTATTATTTTATTATTATTAATTTAGTCGGTCTCGGTTCTGGAAACAGTGTAACATCATTACCCTAAAAATTAAGGCTAAATACAAAATTCGAAAAATACGGGTAATATTTTTTTAATTATCTTTCTAAAAATATTTAAAAACTTTTTATAGAGCTTCATTATGATTTTTGGTGAACTATTTCTGAAACCTCTATTTTGCAATTCTCGACTTTCAAAAGTTCATATCTTAATTCGAAAGTTTTTAAAAACTGTTTTTTAAATATAATTATGATGATTTTCTTGTTTTAAAATAAACTACCGATTGCAAAAGAAAAACACTTCCTATCATTTTTTGTTTGGAAAATAGGTTCTAGACTTTTCTATTTATTTACCCTCATTTACCCTACTGAAATTTCAAATTTCAAAAAATCAAGTAGTTTATAATTTTTAAATAAAATTTTCTTTATATGATATTTTTTGTATATCATACCTTACCATCTAAGGTGGGGCAGATAATTGAAGAACACCAATAATTGAGTGTAATTGCTTTTCAACCCTATCCCTTGACCACTTTTCGACAGACAACCCATGCGCAAATTGTTTTTTAAGACACTGCCTACAAAACTATATACCGCTCATCTGGTACCTTTATGAGGGTAGGTCGTCCTATGGCAGGATCATTGTCAAATTGTACCTATTAAAGCCTATTTCTTATATGACTTACAAGTTTATAGGCCAAAAAAATTAGACAAAAAAAAAGGCCAAACTTCGAAAAAATTGCGACAAAGCTGAGTTTTGGTGGAGTGGTTTATTATGACGCCTTAAGCATTTCCTGAAAAGTACCCTAAATCTGGCCCAGGGCCAGTTTTTTCTATTGGTAAACTTTTGAAAGATATAAATGTTTCTTAAATTTGTCAAAACACAAAAATAACAAAATTTTTGCTTTATGTTCTAAAATAATATTTTATAAACAAATTGTCAATGAGAACATTTTGGAGTGCAGAATTTTGGATTTAAACTTTTTTTCATAAAGAAAATTCTGAAAACTAATTTTAAGCATTACAAACAAGTTACATAATAAGGAAAAGATACCTTAGTCTAGTTTTAGCTGCCCTTACGTTTTTTTGTAGTTTCTTATCCACATAAACTCGAATACATAGGAGGTACCTACAAACTAAAAAAAAATATATCTAAAACCTGAGCTAATAATATTGATAATTTTTGGGATCAGAATAGCGTTCAGGACATGATAAACCTCGGTAAAAGTAAATAATCTACATAGCTTTGCCAACCATAATTTTACTGTCCATTAAAAAGTCCATCAAATCGTGTAAAATCGAATCTTTTTGGAGTCGACTACTCTTTTTTTTTATTTTCCTTTCCTACTTAACTTTTACCTGATGGATTTTTACGCTGCCGATTTCTATTCATCAAAATAATTCTTTTTCTTTTTTAACACTCACAGTCTGATGGCCAGTACAAAGTCCAGCTCTTAATTATTTTTTGTCTGAAATGAAAACTATTATTCTTCTTCCTTGGCGGTTTAATGCAAAAGAATCAAAAGCTTTGGTTAGTTTAACATACAAATAATAAATACAAGAACAGCCAAACCAAAGAACGGAAGTAAAAATATTATTTTAATTTGTCCACAGTTTTTTGTAAAACTTCCACAAGGTGCATTTGGCATGAGCATTCATTGCATTCATGAATTTAAAATGGCACAGACGAGACATATTTATATTTTTTTTTCTTTTAATTTGAAAAATGGTCTCCAATGTAAAACAGAACGAAACAAAAACAACATTGACAAAACGAAAATCCTACGGTGATAATATGAGTATATAGGTATGGGTACCTTCAGGTTTCGCCAAAATCTGTAAAGTAGACAGAAAAAAGGACTTTGCGGCGTCTGACGGGTGATGATGATTACTGTTGAAATAAATGCAGACAAAATAATGGTAACCATAAAAAAAAACTACATCACCGGGGAAATTCAACATTTTTATAGCTCGTCAAAATGTACATTTTGCATGCATTAACTTTTCAAGCATAGAGCATAAAAAAAATGGAGGCATGACAGACTGACAAACTGACGACACGTGAGATTTATGATTAACTGTTTGCTGTCAGCCTTTATGACAGGTATTGTATTGTTTTATCTTTGTATATTTATAGCTGTGGTTGAATTGCAGTAGGTACGTACCTATCTACTTGGAATTGTAAAGGATGAGGTACATTATTTTTTGTACCTTCATCCCAGAAATATACAAAATACCATTTAACTGAGGAAGTTACAGTATGCAAAATAGGATATACTTTAAAAAAAAAATTGAATTTTTGATATTGTTTATTTAATTTTGAAGATTTGTTCATAAATGTTTATTTTTCTTTTTTATTTATTATAACTTTTGATTTTTTGGCTCAAAAACTGTTAATTCAAGCCACTTCTGTCAGAAACTGGAGCTTGAATGTTTTAAGTTTAAAAAAAGTGGCCTGGAAGAAATTGCACACGGGAAAAGGTCAAAATCCCGCCGATCAAAATCCCGCAAGTCGAAATCCCGCCAAATAAAATGACTAATTATGTACACGAATCCCGCCAGTCAAAATCCCGCCGATCGAAATCCCGCCGCAAGAATCCCGCCAGTAGCCTGCTACTATTTTGCGGGATTTTTTAAAATAATCCCAACTTTTTAGATACTTTTCATACTTTTGAAACAATAGGGGTATTCATGCAACTGCGTAAAACACTAGATAAGTTTACGATTTGGTTAATTTTATCTTTTGGTTAATGAACTGTCAAATTTTGTATGGGAAATGGTTTACGCAATTTGGTTAATTTTATCCAAGGATTTAGCTGCGGAAAATTAACCAAATATTTGGTTAAACTTATCCAAACGTCATTGTGACTTTTAGAGATTGAATTAGGCGTGTTTGTGACTTTTAGAATTAGGCGTGTTTAGAAAGTTGATACAAATGATATCTCGGAGAACTAAAAAAATAATTATTGCATTGCAATTAGTTGGTGATAAAAGTTGTGAATTAAAACGTAGTTTACACAAAAAAAAAAATAATTAGATACAAGGTCTACATTTACTCAACGATTAAAGGCTCTACCCAACCAACGCGAAATTATAGCGAAGCATTCGCAAAGACAGTTTTTTGTTGTATTTTAGTATTGATATCATTCACTTTAATTTCGTGTTGGTTTGGAAGAAAAGTTCATTATGGGCGTGACATATGATTTGTTTGTATTCGTTAATTTTCATGCGCCCACTGCCATGAGCTTGCGACTAATATACTTCTACCTCACAACGCGACTATTGTCATGTATATTATGGTAGAACTATGATAATTGTTGGTAGTTTACTGAAGTCTTCGGCTGAAAATGAGCGAATACATGAAAAACATACTCATCTCACGGGAGTGAAACTGATATTTGGTGAAGTTGGAACGAAAAAAACAGAGGGACGATTCATTTTACTTAAGTGGAATATTCTACACTTCTTCTTTTGACTGTTTGGAAAGCAACTTTTCGAGGGTTTTTAACCCATTGATTTTGACAGGCAAAAGTTTCGTTGTCGTTCCGAATATTTCGCATTGGTTTGAGAAAGCCTAAATAGTTCTAGCTTTACATTTTGTTTTATCCTTCCGAGTTTCCGACTTCTCGTGGGTTCGGGAGAGCTTCTCTATTTAAAAATTACTACGTTTACAATAAGGATCGGGAGCTCCAGGTAATTTGTCACTTGAGTTGAGTTTAAATGGTATTTAGATTCCAGCAAAATGAATGGCATTGATGTATTTATTTCAATGCAAAACAAATATAATTATAATTAACAGGAGTACTTACTACACGTATCTATTAAAACAAATATATATTTGTATACATACATGCAAATAAACAGACCATAATGCATTATCTGTAAAACCAACTCCTCGATCCATGCCGAACGCGCCCAAATATTTGACGTTTAACGAACAGCTGATTAAATTACACAGCATATTTAACCAAATTAATAAAAAGGTCGTTCATGCAAACTTTTGCGTAAACTTATCATTTTACACAATTTGTAAACTTACGACGTTGCATGAATACCCTTAATATTTTATTTTAATTAGTGAATTTATTTTTATTGAAAAAGAAGTATATAAGCAGTTGTGTATTGGAAATTTCAATTGGCATTTATGTATCTTCAGTTCTTCTTAGAACTCCGTAGAGGTAAGACCTCGAGGTAATTAGAGAGATAGAAATTGGATTTTATTTTGGTTTTGTGGGGACGGGTGACAACGACAACGGGATCTGGGCATATGTGGGTCTGGATCTGGACATTGGTGGGTCTGGATTCTGGAAGCAGGTGGGATTCTTTTTTTTTTTTGAAAAAAAATTATATAGAAATATAAACTTTTTGGAAATTTTTTTTTTGAAAAATATAAAAAAAACAAGATTTTTTGAAGAAAGTTTCAATGGAAAATTAAACTTTTCTCAATTTTTTTTTCGGTTTTTAATTTTTCTTCGAAATATGAATGATAGGTACAGTTGCTCAAGAAAACTTGACATTGGCGCTCAATTGATGCATCGAATCATACGAAAAATCAACTTTCATCTTTAAACGCGATTTGCGGCTAAACTAAGCGTCCTAGAGGCATCAAAGTTTACATCTTTACTTGATTTGCGGCTAAACTATTCGTCCAAGCCACTTTAAATGCAAAAGAAACTTTACATACACCCAACCTCGCACCCACCCCAAATCCTATAATGACCCCAAGCAGGGGGGTTGCAGGGGGGCAACATGCCCCCCATACATACCTCACTGTTTATTCGTGTTTATTTTCCAACCAAGGTAGTGTTTCTCAAGAAAACTTGACACTGGCGCTGAATTGATGCATCGAATCATACGAAAAATCAACTTTTATCTTTGAACGCGATTTGCGGCTAAACTAAGCTCCTAGAGGCATCAAAGTTTACATCTTTAAACTTGATTTGCGGCTAAACTAAGCGTCCTAGCGACTTATAAAATGCATATTCGTGATCTTGGAATGTGCCCGTTCCCAAAAATCAAAATAAAATTGGAAAAAAGTTTTTCCAAAACTTAAAAAAAAAATCTTTTCAGTTTTTTCGGCTAAACTTTAGCGATTTTTGTTGTCTTTTTTTATTTTTTATTTTCGAATTATGTGTGAATGATATTTTTTTCTTTAAATGCAAAAGGAACTTTGCATACACCCAACCTCGCACCCACCCCAAATCCTATAATGGCATATGCCCCCCCATACACACCTCGGTGTTTATTCGTGTGTATTTGCCATCCTCAACTAATGCATCGCATTATACGAAAAAATCGACTTCAATCTTTAAACGCAATTTGCAAAGTGCATAAGAAACAAAAATATTAATGAGCTGTCGCATAGTAGTAGAAACGGCGGGATTTTGATCGGCGGGATTTTGATTTTCGGGATTTTGATACGCGGGATTTCGACATACGGGATTTTGATTCACGGGATTTCGACCCCAACCCTTGTTTAAAACATTTAGTTGAAGTTGAGCTCAAAAAAAGTTTTCAAAATTTCTTATTTTTTTGTATTTATTCTCTTTTGTGTCAGAAGTATTTGTAAAATGGTTTTCAGTTCAACCCACCCCCTTCAACGCGCAGTTTTCTTAGATAATATTTGTATTTGTATACTTCTCCTCTCGAACGTTTTTAAAGAAAGCTTATGTGATAGTTTAGTTTTTCCCACCAACTTATTTGCCAATTTTTTGTTTTCAGGAAAAACTATAGATACCTACTCTGATTTTTATCTCTCAGTTTTGGTCAGTTAATAAAAAAGATAAATTAACAAAAGGTTCATTATCTGAAAGTGTTTGTGATATATCAGAGATACATACATATTTTAACTTATGCAAAATTGCTTGATCTTAAATTTGTACAAAACAACAATGATTTTAAATTTTGTTTACAAAAATAAATAATTTGAACTTTAAATAAAATCCTTTCCAAGACTTTGATCTTCAGAAAAAAAAAATAAAAAATTCCTCAAACTGCCATTTACAATTTGCAATTTTAGGCATCTAAAGAATGTGACGAGAACATGTGAAGTAAAAGCGGATATCCTTTTGAAACGCCTTTCAATTTGTTAGTTCATTCTATCTAAAAAGCCCCATTTGTGGTTTTCCATCTATCTTTGGCTGTCCATTTTAATTTTCTACTTCAAATATTCGCCATTCCTATACCTCTTTCCATTTTTTTTTTAACCTCAATGCCACTTAAGTTACCTTTAACGGCTGGTAGTCATCGTTGATTTTTTGTTTCTTATTCATCCTGCCAGCCGTTATCACGATGCACAGTGGGGAAGCATGCTCTAAAAGTTGATATCAAATTGACTGGATTAGACGATGCACGTTTGCTTCTGAGATCAGTACAGTGAGTATATATCCGTTCGGACTCCTCAAAAAATTGTAGGAACCATCCGCACGCACACATGAATGGTTGAGAGTGGTAAGTTACTAGGCCCTCATGATTTGGTGAACTAATTCAGGGACCAAAGGGCCTTTCCACTTCAATTTTGATGAAAGGCGTAGAAGGGTGAAGTGTCGCACATCGATGACAATACATTTTTGACATCTGAAAGATAAATTTAGTCCTCAACTGACAAACTGTTTCTCAGTTAACAAAACATTAGGCTTAGTACCACCAAGAAAAAACACGAATTTTGCATCCATAACATTCAGACAAATTTCACCTATCGATTGGATTTTAGAATTTTTTCATTTGGAGCACTTCTACTGCAAATTTTTTCATATTCGATAAGAATGGAGTAATTCCAAAATCCAATCGAATACGACATAAGCTACCTTGTAAGGAAATAGTTTTTTTTAATAATTACTGTCAGCTTTTGGGTTACTTTGCCCCATTGTGCGACGGAAACTTGTAGTTAAGCCCACAAAATCCCATTCTTGATGATGACATGATGATGTGTCCTTACGAATGATTGGTTTATGCATGTGGAGCATCTTTCCGCCCAAGCGCTGTCCTTTATGTGTTTCCTTCGCCTTACTATTATCTTTTTTCCAAGTTTGCACTTTGCCATCATCATCGGCGCACCGCAACTGTGCGGAATAAAGTCTCTTCAACTATATCGAGAGGCACTTCCTTCCGTTGATGTTGGCGCCGATTGTGTTGAAAATTGGGCCTTTTTTGGTCGATCCTTAAAAAAAGACGGAGGTATTCTGAGCGTAGAACGAACCAACGAAGGCAATCGACACTAAAACCAAAAAAAAAAATTTAAGTAAGAATCATCGTTGATGCTATAGCACGTTCTTTGAAAGGCACGTGTACGCCTTAAGGGTTTATTGTCGAGATGCTTTCCACAATTTCATTTAACTATTTCAACATCAAAGGTCCTTGTAGCCAAGCCACCACGCAGCAATGTCTGATGTGTATGGGAGAATTTTAAAATATATGGTATTAGTATGTAGCAGGACAAAGCACACCACTTTTTAACGTGTAGCCTTCATAATATAAAGAGAGAACTAAGGAGCAAGAGTGTAGCTCAAGGCTAACTGCAAATACACTACATAATACACACTACACATTGTACAGATGCGATTTCTATGTTCGACTATTTTATTAGCAAGGGGGAGCAGCATCAGAATTGTACCCCTGACTCTTAATCCGAACCAGCTTATTGCTCGTTGTCCTTGTGAACCTCTGTAAACCATGATGTATGAAATGGGAAACAGCATCATAGGTACATGAGAGAGGCTAAATGGATTTGATTTTCGCCCTCAGGGTGGACATGTGCAGACATTTTAATTTTAGTCCCCAAAGGCCGGAATTACGGATGAAGAACCAGAGAGTGGTAAATACATATATATAGGTACGTAAAGTGAATACAAATGCATGTCTTTCTATAATATAACTCCCCACCTCTCTGTTTCAGTACTAATTAGTTTTGATTGCTATTTTATTTTTTTTGCATGAGTATGCTTGAGAATGATATAAATAATCATGAGCCTTTTTGTTCTACAAGAACCTATATCCTTGACCAGATTTTAATTTCAGATTGCAAGGGTGTTTGTGTCTCGCCAAGGAGACCCTTAAGTCCCTTTCTATATCATAAACGGGGAATTCTTCCTTCAACATCAGCAAAACACATTAAGCATTGGGTAATTTTCCATAAAAAAAAAGAACGATTAAAAGACTGTAAAATTCAAGGATCTACAATGTTCCAGAGGTCCTGTGAACATGAAAGTCATTTTAATTTCTTTCTTCGAGGAAAATTTATTATCATAGAACAACACATAGAAGAACTCAACACAAATATTAAAAAGTTTATTTCATGTGGAAAAAAGTGTCGGGCTTGAAGTGAAATACAATACAATGTACGGGGGTATAGGAATGGAATTCCTTCCTACAAAATAGTGACTGGTTGGCTCCGGACATCGTTCGTCGTCCGAACGAGAGTGTCCGAATATTTGATTTATGTTGACAGATGCGAAGAAAAATTAAAAATATTTGGTGTTGTCTTTTTTTCTTTCTGGAAAAGAACTAAAGAGCTCGAGCTATGTATGTATGTTTATTGTTTATAATTCGTAAGCCGTAAAGTCTAGCTGCGCCACAATCTGGTAGAATTAGAGTCCAGGGAAATGCTATTATAAGGAGTAAAGTCAGGTTCTGGCAAACACGTACATTTTTGTTCAAAATAGGTGTGTGTATAGGTGTTTTTAAATGAAAATGTTTCTCCTTTACTTAACTTAAACACTATACTCGTATGTTCAAGATTTATTTTCGGTTTTGTAAAAAAATACAAAAAATATGATTTATGATTTTGTTTGCCAGCATCGCTGCACCAGCTATATTATCGATATTATGCCAAGTCTTGAGACTGACTTCCGTTTCTTTTTCATACGTTCTTCTGGAACTTGCATCTGATCAATACCTCTCTTTTAAGACATAAACCATATGTTCCCGAAAAGTGACAGCACTTACATTATCTAACCCAAGGTGTGTCTACTCAACACCTATCTTTTAAGACATGAAACTTTATTTTTCCAAAATGCAGTTAGTATCTGGAGGCGTTCCTACAATTTTTACATGTTCAAAATATCAACAAAAAAAAGTGACTTAAAAGCTGAGGTCCCATCCTTTGACATAAAAAAAAATATTTTCCCGAAAAGTGGCAACGCTTACATAACATGCATCTACTATCTCTTTCGACCTTATTTTCTCAACGCTTTTGGCATCTGAGTGCGTAAAACCAATCTTCTTAGACATTTAGGTTTAATTTCCCAACACGCGTTTGGCATCTGGGAGCGTTTCCGTTACTTTTTTTGTTTAAAGTTAAAAAAAAAAGTTCGAGGTCCGTCTACATAAAAAAAAAGTATTTTCCCGAAAATTGGCGACAGTGATATTAAGGCCGATGATGGTGGAACCTGGAAGCGGTTTTGCAACTTTTTTCATATTCAAAATATTTTCCAGCGTTACAGAATCAGAATGCGGATATTTTTTCTGATTCACAAGGAGATCCGATGAGCTTTGAAGTCGAGAGACCCATGAGGAAGGAAAATACCGATGAATTGCGTCTGATAAAAAGAGAACTTCAAGTACTTGAAAAAGAGAAAAAATTTGCTGGAAAAAGAAAACGCATTGCTGAAAAGGGAAAATGATCTATTAAAAAGAGAAAAAACGACAAGGAATCCGGAAAGAGTGATCTAAGATGCAAACAAAACTGACGTGTATAACCTTTAAGACTTTCGCGGTCCTTTACATTAGACATTTTTTAAATTATTAGGATTAGCCGCGTTATAAACATTTAATACTGTACTCACCCCGAACGTTTCGCTACGAATTGAATCGAGCGTGGTCATCGGGAAAAGAGATGTTAAGAGCGATTTTGGCTACGCAGGTTGTAACGTTGCGTCGAAGGTTCTGCCTCTTGCTGTTGTTGTTGCTGTTTTTGACTTGTAAGTTGGGAGCAAACTGTGCTGAATGTATCCACGTTGGTGTGCAGCGTCAATTGCATCGACTTTGCGGAGTTAATTATATGGGATCCCATGTTTTTGACAGCTTAAAACCTGTCGTCAAGATTGAAATTATGGTGTCGTTTGATGTCAATCGCCTCGCGCACCAGACGAGGGATATAATGAGCTTCGTAAGCTAGAACCTTAGCTTTATCGAAGTGAATCCATTCACTCATCTGGGTTATCGAGAATATGCTCACATATGGCGGACTTCTCCCTTTGGTTTTTGCTAACAGCGCTGATGTGCTCTTTTAGACGTGTAGTAATGCTCCTCTGAGTATGCAGCTGCAGGGTACCGCATATACTCCAGGTGTTTGGAAAGGTAATTGATCTTTTGGTGATCTAAGGTAATTTATCACCTTTTTGGGTGGTAAAAATATGAATTTAACCGCATATCGCTTCAAGATTTTCCCTACCCTGTCTGTTACACCTCTTACATAAGGCAGAAAAGCTTTTTTAGGCTATCTTATCTTTCTTGCGACGAAACTGGCTTCCACGATCTTTGCTTTCTTGAATAGCCATTCGCTTTAAGGACATTGTCCACCAGAGAAAGTTCTGTGGCTACACGCTACTTCCCACCACCATCCGGCAAATTTAACATCAGTGGTCTCTAAACTTGTCCAGCGTGTCCACAGGATATGTGACACCGACCACCTTGCCGCTCAGCTTAGACGCTTAGAGCGAAAAGTGGCTAGATTCACTTGATCGATAAAGATGGTTATAGATATTCAAAAATCTGTAAAATCTATTCAATTTCACTGAAAAACGAAAGTTATGACGAAAACTTTTGTTTGAGTATTTTTTTTTTAGAAAAATTGGAAAAAGGAGCTTACTGTTTTTCACTGGCAATAATATGTTTCATGTCAACTGCATATGCTGGTAAGCTTTAATAACAAAACACCTTAACAAAACACCCCCAACAACTATGAGAATACCTACAACTCTGTATGGCTGAACTGCTAAATAGAACAATCAACAATCAATGACGATTCCATTATATTTGACTTTCTACGAAAGTTTCTACATAATGTGGGTACTATGAGCTTTAGATAATTGAGAACTTTATTTTTCAAAAACTTGTTTTTTGAGTTTCGATTTTTCTGTAACTCGATCTAGCTTAAGTCTTTGAAGAGATTCTCTTCATTTTTAGGATTCTACTTTTTAAGGTGATAGGCTTGCTCCAAAAATAACGGCAACTTTCAGAAAACAGTTACATATAAGAAAAGCTTATTTGTCTTTAAAACGACTGGGTTATTTTTGTTGATAAATGACTTAAAAAAAAACAGAATTGGCAGAATTTTCTTTTTGCTAAAACAAATTGGCAAAATTTTGAAAAACTGAATTTTGAAAGCAGAATTTTGAAACCAGGGCAGTTCCCGAAAAAATTAAATGCTATTATTTTGAAAATGGAGTCCCAAAAATCTCACTCTACTATATTTTATTTTAATAGGTATTTACTTATTTATACTTATTTCTTCTCATGCCTCTAAAAGTCAAAATATGAGTATATTACATTTTTCAATGGTAGCTTAGTGTTCTGAAAAAAAATCATAATGCAGATAATCCATTAACTTTTTTATTGTTATTTACAGATTTGGTATGATTCCTCCTCAAAAAATGTTTTTTTTTTTCATATTCCAAGTCAATATACGTAAAAGTACCTACATATGTATATATTTATAAATAATATCATCAGTATTCAGGAGTCAATTTAAGTTGCCTAGCCATGGGCTTAACTTAATGTATATTCCATTTCAGACTTTTAAAGGACACTTTTTAAATGTGAAATCCGTTAAAGCGATTACATTTATGCAAAATAATATTTTCCCAAGAAGTGAGACCTTATTTCCAAGAGAAATGTAAATAAAAAATGTTGAGTGTCGAATGTTGCCAGATCTTGGGGGTGCTTATAATTTTAATATACATAAGCTTTCGTTATACAGTCTGACAGACCACCTCCTTTAAAAAAATGCATTTTTTGTTTTTTCTCTATATAACTTTAGCTTTTATTTATTTAAAAAAAATATTTTTCACACACATGCTGTTGAAAGTGTAGGTTTCAATAAGTGCTGCTTTTTGTTTTTTTCGCTTTAAAACATACATATATAAATACAGCTGAACATAAGTATACATATATGTACTTACTTTGGCATCAATGATTTTTCAACAACATCGCCATAATTTGATGTCCTTTTTTCTAGTTTTCTAAATCTATTTTTTTTTTTTTATAAATTGTTTCTCATGATTTGAAAAAAAAGTTTTGTTTCAGAGTATCGGATTTTCCTTTTCAATTTTTTGAGATATGCTTTTTTTCATTAGTCGCAGGGAAAAATTTTCAATGTTCTATAATCATCTTAGACCGAGAGATAACGACATAAAAATTCAAGCCATTTGCGTAGGGTTGTGGTCGAAATCCCGCGAATCAAAATCCCGTATGTCAAAATCCCGCGTATCAAAATCCCGGAAATCAAAATCCCGAAAATCAAAATCCCGCCGATCAAAATCGACAGCGACAGCTCATTAATTATTTGTCTTCCCTATGCAATTTGTAAATTGCGTTTAATGATTGAAGTCGATTTTTTCGTATAATGCGATGCATTAGTTGAGCGCCAATGTCAAGTTTTCTTCAGCAACAGTACTTTGGGTAGCAAATACACACGAATAAACACCGAGGTGTGTATGCAACCCCCCCGCTTGGGCCCATTATAGGATTTGGGGTGGGTGCGAGGTTGGGTGTATGCAAAGTTCCTTTTGCATTTAAAGAAAAAAATATCATTCACACATAATTCGAACAAAAATTTAAAAAAGACAACAAAAATCGCTAAAGTTTAGCCGAAAAAACTGAAAATATTTTTTTTTAATATTTTGGAAAAAACTTTTTACCAATTTTATTTTGATTTTTGGAAACGGGCACATTCCAAGATCACGAATGTGCATTTTATAAGTCGCTAGGACGCTTAGTTTAGCCGCAAATCAAGTTTAAAGATGTAAACTTTGATGCCTCTAGGACGCTTAGTTTAGCCGCAAGTCGCGTTTAAAGATATAGGTCGAATTTTCGTATAATGCGATGCATCAATAGAGTGCCAATGTCAAGCTTTCTTGAGCAACAGTACCTTTCAAACGAAAAAACACTGAGAAAAGTTTAATTTTTGATTGAAATTTTCCAAAAAAAAATATTTTCATACATATTTCGAAGAAAAATTAAAACCCAAACAAAAAAATTGAGAAAAGTTTAATTTTTCATTGAAATTTTCTCCAAAAAATCTTGTTTTTCTTATATTTTTCAAAAAAAAAGTTCAAAAAAGTTTATATTTCTATATAATTTTTTTTTTCAAAAAAAAAAAAAATCCCACCTGCTTCCAGAATCCAGACGCACCTCTGTCCAGATCCAGACCCACCTCTGTCTTCTTTTAGACTACCGTTCCCCATCACCCAAACCGAAAAAAAATTCCCACCTCTGTCCAAAATCCAGACCCGCCTATGTCCAGATCCAGATCCACCTCTGTCCAGATCCAGACCCACCTATGCCCAGATCCCGACCCACCTCTGTCCAGATCCAGACTCATCTCTGTCCAGATCCAAATCCACCTACGTTCAGATCCACGTGCACCACGACCAGGGCAAGACTTTAGCGCCGCCGTTCTCGTAATTCTAGTCATCGTCGTTCTCGTCCCATGATCACCGTCGTGGTGATGGTCGTCGTCGTTGTCACCTGTCCCCACAAAACCAAAATAAAATCCAATTTCTCTAATTACCTCGAGGTCTTACCTCTACTGAGTTCTAAGAAGAACTGAAGATAAATGCCAAAGTGCCAAAGGACAACTGCTTACCTATATACTTTTTTTTCTATAGAAATATTGTTTCAAAAGTATGAAAAAGTATCTAAAAAGTTGGGATTATTTTAAAAAAAAGTATTGAAAATCCCGCAAAATAGAAGCAGGCTACTGGCAGTAGCGGATCCAGGATTTGGCTGTGGGGGGGGGCTTGAGGCTCCTATCTTAGACATATCATTTAAAAAAAGGCACAATCTCTCTCCATACTAATTTTCTTTTCTCAGAATGTAGGCCAGTTGGCATAGTATAGTTGCAGGATAGTTACACTGTACAAAAAGTTGTTAGGATAATTCAAATGGCTTTCTTTTATACTGAATGATTTTTGTAAAATTTATACATTAAGGCAGTACGTAGATCGTGCTGAGTTTTATCTGCCACATTTCTCTCCAAACTCTATTTTTACATATCATTTTTGTGAAAAATATCACATAAGACAGCTGTTCTCTGAATACAAAATTTAATTAACGATTTCAAAGAATTTGTTTTTGATATTTCAAGTAAAAGTGATCAAATAAAATGGGTTTTTTCGAATATTATTCGTTTTCGATTTTCATTTTAAAGCCTGGTTTTTACATCCATGTCAAGTGTAGTTTTCATAGAAAAAAATACTTTTTTTCCTAGGCGTGAAAAACTGTCAAAAACTAAATGCAGTTATTTTGGCGACAAGGAGGAACAAATTTGTCTCGAACCAAATGCAACTCGATGGGCTTTTTGTAACCAAATATTATGACAAAAACTATTTTTTTGAAAACCTTTTGGTTCATTAATTACTGATGTTTCATTTCAAATTTGATTTCACTTCGCTTTGAAGTATAAACTAGAGTTAACAAAGTAAAGTCCACCTAAATCTCATGAACTAAATAAACTGTAGGTCGAGAATAAAGTGGTGAACAATTATTTCATGCACTAAATTTTGACAGGTATCTTGGTGATATACAGTTAGAAACTATTTTTAATTGGAGATGCGTACCGCTCAGCTAAAATACTAGGCAGAATTTAGGGGAAAATTTTGTATGGGAGCAAAATTTTATCACGTTTCAAAGATATTGGTTAAAACATCTTATTGATATTGGTTAAACGCTAAAGCAAGCATTTACAGACACGCAATTTTGTTTGATGATTGATTGAATGAATTGATTTATTTCATTTTATTTATTTATTATTTTAAGGAAATCCAAAGAGAAACTTAGATTAAAAGTAGCATCGTTTTAAGGAAACGTATGAAATCATCGAAACATCTTCGAACTGCAATTTTTAAGTTTTCAATTTTGAGGACACTGATTATAGATAATAAACAGTAATTGTTTGATTCGGTTGCTCGAAAAAATTTCATGCTGAGTTTTTGTTTGCATCGGAAACACAGTTTTTAGAGTTATAAGCTCTAAAATTTTTGGGGGGTCATCTAAGTCCGAAAGATATCAACAGAAGAGCTTAGGAAAAAGGTGATATTTGCTCTTGTGGTCAAATTCAATTCTATCGATATCATTAGCTTTCTTTAATTTAACTTAAAGAAATAGCGTGCTCTACTCAAAATTTTATCTGAAAAGGAATTTTAAAAGCAAAAGGTAACATTTTTCACTCAATACAAACACCTACATATCTAAATTTCGGTTTTAAATTTCCGAAAAACTTTATTTAATGCAAATATCAGGTGTTGTCCTTAAGCTCCTCAATTGCATTGAACATGTAAATTTGCTGAACCAACCTCGTTTGTTTCGCCGTTCGCCCAATGCTCTTCGGGCTTGAACATAAACTCTGAATTTTTTTGCGTCTACCTTGTTTTTGCGGCCAATTCCCTAGGGGCTTTAAAAAAAACACAGTTTACATGTAAATTATTAAGCCCCAACACTATATTTTCGTTCAGTTTCCTTGAAGCTTGAGAAAACAACAGCTAATATGTAAAATTTGTAAAGCCCCAGTCCTTATCGAATTTCTTTAAGGCTTTTGAAAAAAACACAGCCGACATCCAAATTTGCTAGCCCCATTCTTGTTTTTTTTTTCAATTCTCTTAGGGCTTGGAAGAACACATTTTAGGGGTAAATTGATTAGCCCCAACCCTGATTTTTCGTCCCTCTTGTAGGGCTTGGAATAATAGAACCTACGTTTTTATATTTAAATTGCTTTGTCTCATCTTCGTTTTTTCATCGAATTGCTTTGGAGGCTTAGAAAAACATACTTTCATGCCAATTTTTCAGCCCCAACCTTGTTTTAATAAATATTATATCAATGATCTTAGAGATCATTCTTTGTTTCACAGTGTTTTTAAAATAATTCTATGTTTGAAAACGAACACAAAATTGAAACATCGTAATAATTTTATTTTGCTACTAAATTAATTGTACGAATCGACTGTAGGGGGGGGCTTCAGCCCCTATAGCCCCCCTTCTGGATCCGCCACTGCTACTGGCGAGATTCTTGCGGCGGGATTTTGAATGGCGGGATTCGAGTACAAAATTAGTAATTTTATTTGGCGGGATTTTGACCATTTCCCATTTGCGTAACATTGTAGTTAATATCAATGAAAAACCTTTGAGGTGTTGAACCAAGAACCGCATGTCTGTGTACCTACTAAAATTCGACCGCGATGGATAGGTGTACATCGATTTATTTAAATACCTATTATTTGTAGAGAAAAAGTGTGCATATAAGAAATATTTAGTTTGGTGTCATAGCTCATAGGTCAAACTCTCTGTAGTTAGTCTCTAAGAAAATAAAGAGCAGCACAGTTTTTCAAACTATATGTGTTTACCTGAGATATGGTTTTTGGAAAATTTGCTGCTTTTGTTTTGTTTTACACAATTAGCCCGATAAATCTAGGAATTCAATCAAAGTTAAATGAAGTACAAAATGTTTTGATGCAGTTTTGTTCCAATGATAGATAAGAACATAAAACCACAGTTTCACACCAAAATTTGTAATGGCGTTTAGGGTAAATTGGGGTAAAACTGAAAAAGGGCCAATTCTAAACGGGAGTTTCTAGAATTTTTTATCGATAGATGTTAAAAATATAAGAAAGTCATGCATATATTTTAAAATTCTAAAAAAAATTTTGAAGGAGTTATGATTGTTTAAAAGTTGAGAGCAAGAAAATAGTTATTTATAAAATAATTCACCAAAAATCAGAAGTTCAACCGATTTTGATTAAATTTCTATTTTTAGAAAGATAATAAGAAAAAAAATTAGCCATATTTAAGGATATTTTGATGCTCCTTTTCTACAATTTTTTTTTTGATTTTTTTAAAAAACATGTTTTTTTTGTGTCAATTTTTGACACATTTTTGCCTATATCTTTCTAAGGGGGCGGTCTAAAAACTTCAAATTTTCACAGCACATACATAATGTTGATTTAAATTTTTGAGCAAAATTTTGATTTTTCAAAATACCGTTAAACAGAGATATTTACATTTTACAGTTAGTTTAAAAAACACATCATATGTCTGGAGTTTATGAATATAACTTTTGTTTTTTTTTAGTTAAAAAGTTTAATATCTTTTTGTTACTCAAACATATAATACATAACTGTACATGCTATACAAGCTCCACAAATCGAGTCGAAAATCGAAAAAAATATCACCTATTTTACTGTCTTTTAAGGGTAATAACCAAAAATAATAATAATAAAAGATTATAACGGTTGATTTTTCGTGAAAATTTTGTCTTTCCAAAACTTAGGTATTTGCATTTAACAGTTAGTTTGAAGACAACTCATAACTCTGGAATGCAGTAGCGTATACATTGAATTTCTTAAAGAATCAACTTCGATGCGGTAGGGCTTTAGTCCATATAGCCCCACCCCTCCCTTTGAGTTTTTTAAATCACCTGTGGGGAAGGGATTGGGTCCATATAGCCCCGGGGCCTTTTGACCATATAGCTCGGGGGGGGGGGGCTTAAGTCCATATACCCCCCCCCCCCTGTATACGCTACTGCATTCCAGAGTTATGAGTTGTCTTCAAACTAACTGTTAAATGCAAATACCTAAGTTTTGGAAAGACAAAATTTTCACGAAAAATCAACCGTTATAATCTTTTATTATTATTATTTTTGGTTATTACCCTTAAAAGACAGTAAAATAGGTGATATTTTTTTCGATTTTCGACTCGATTTGTGGAGCTTGTATAGCATGTACAGTTATGTATTATATGTTTGAGTAACAAAAAGATATTAAACTTTTTAACTAAAAAAAAAACAAAAGTTCATAAACTCCAGACATATGATGTGTTTTTTAAACTAACTGTAAAATGTAAATATCTCTGTTTAACGGTATTTTGAAACATCAAAATTTTGCTCAAAAATTTAAATCAACATTATGTATGTGCTGTGAAAATTTGAAGTTTTTAGACCACCCCCTTAGAAAGATATAGGCAAAAATGTGTCAAAAATTGACACAAAAAAAGCATGTTTTTTAAAAAAATCAAAAAAAAAAATTGTAGAAAAGGAGCATCAAAATATCCTTAAATATGGCTAATTTTTTTCTTATTATCTTTCTAAAAATAGAAATTTAATCAAAATCGGTTGAACTTCTGATTTTTGGTGAATTATTTTATAAATAACTATTTTCTTGCTTTCAACTTTTAAACAATCATAACTCCTTCAAAATTTTTTTTAGAATTTTAAAATATATGCATGACTTTCTTATATTTTTAACATCTATCGACAAAAAAACAAAAGAAAATTCTAGAAACTCCCGTTTAGAATTGGCCCTTTTTCAGTTTTACCCCATTTTACCCTAGACGCCATTACAAATTTTGGTGTAAAACTGTGGTTTTATATTCTTATCTATTATTGGAACAAAACTGCATCAAAACATTTTGTACTTCATTTAACTTTGATATATAGTCAAATTTTGTCTAGGATGATCGGGCTAAATGGGCAGGGCAGCTGTCCGACTCTAACATCGGGGATGTTCTATCGCCAATTCTCGTTCTGCTGGGATTAGACGATGTTTTAATGGCCAGATTTGGAACAAGTGAGTGGCAAGGCATTCAATTGAGGCCGTTTGAAAGGCTTAAGGTTTAGGTAGTCCTAACCGTTGAACATGTTCGCTGAACTTGTTCGTGTTCACTATGTCTTTCTCGTGTAGGCAGTGTTGCCAGTAAATTTTTTTCAAAAATCTGCAATAATGACGAACAAAATCTGCAATGCAGATTTCTAAAGAATTCTAAGTATTAAAATAAGATAACATAAATTTATTCAATTAATAAACATAACATTGTTTGTTATTTTATGTACTCGTGCATAGAAGAGTTACCTAAATGCTTAAAGAATTTTATATTTAACCTTAAAGTCAGTGCAATCGTAATGATTTAATTTTATGAAATAGAACTATATATAAAGATGACAGCATACAGCAAAATGATTGAAGATTTTTAAAGAGAAAAAAAGAAAAGGACGAAATATTTAAGTAGGTACGAGTGCAGACATAATTTGCGGTGCAGATTTTTGATTTTCAAAAGTCTGTGGGCGGGAGGAAAATCTGAAATGCAGATAAATCTGCACTAATGGCAACGCTGCGTGTAGGGGCTGGTTCGCGAACCGTTCGTTGTTGGCGTTGGCGAAAAATGTCGGTGTTCGTTGTCTTGGATGTAGGGCTATGTTGGCGAGCAAACCTCATTTTTGCTGTGAACTGTGTTGTGAAATTATATCATAAGCGCAACACAAACTCGCTCCACACATCAGCGTATTTTTCTACAGGTGACCCCAGTGTTGAAGATGTTGAAAAATTTAACTACCTTAGAAGTATTGTTTCAGCAAATGATGGTACTGATGACACTTAAGATAAAATTGATAAAGCTAGCGCAGGCTTCAGTACTCTGTCACAAATTTGGAAATTCAGTCGCACTAAGTTGATATTCGTCGAATCCAATGTCAAATCCGTGCTGTTATATGCGTGCGAAGCCTGGAAAAAATTTTTGTTGCAAGCCTCAGATTCAGATTCAGTACCTTGGAAAACATAAATCAGGAAAAAAAAATCTAAACTCCTTCACAGGTTTTAGATTATTATTATTATTATTATTATTATTATTATTATTATTATTATTATTATTTTCGAATAAAAGTTTTAGACGAAAGCTAATGACTAAATAATGATTTTTCGAAGATGACTGTAGGTATTTGAAAGATTCTCAACGAATTTTGAAGAAAAAATATTCATTTATACTTCAGTATGACCACAGAAATTTATTTAAAAAATAATTACCTCAAGAAATAATATACCTAACCCTAAATTTTCATCGAAAACGCAGTTTTTCACAAAACATAATATTCAAATATCACAAAAACGTGACATGTTACAACGATTCTGAGTCCAGATTCAAATTAAGCAACAAAATCCATCCGAAAAGTATATCTTGGTTCATGTTGAAATCCAAAACTCTAATTTTGTCATACAAAGTAAGTAATTTGTGTTATCGAGTCGATTCTCGGAAACATTAAAAATATGCCAATTTCCAACTTGCCCCTGAGCACAAATGGGTTGTCGCAGAAAAGAACCATGAATAGAGATTGTGTAGATATACTTTCAACTATTGTACTTTGATGAAATTTACTTATAATTAATAGTTTTCGAGCTTTAAAGTGAAAAACTGCAAAAAATGCATGTTTGTATTTTTTCCATTTTGTATCATGACAATTTAGTCGTAAACATCAGATTCGGATTCAGCTTCCCCGAAAACATGAAAGCAGGGAAAAATCAAAACTACCCTACAATTTGCTCGCTAAGGGCCCTTTTGAGCACAAATTGACTGGACTAGTGTGGAAATTATGATTTTAGGGAATTTGTTCTTATGAGTTTCTGTTCTGAGAATTCTAGCTTAAAATATATTTTGTGTGAAGGATTAAATATGAGTGTTGTTATTAAAATGATAATGAATACAATTTCTATTCTCTGAAACCACCAAAAGCAACAAAATATCAACATTCCTACATCCGACAGAGTAGTTTTTGAATTAATATTATTAGGTACGCATATAATGAACTGTAGACTCATATACATAATTATTGGATCAATACTAACGTAGGTATATTATCATGTCACTTATTGCATAATCATTTCAACTTGAGCTTCCTTTTTTGGTTGAAAATTCAAATGACCATCTCTCTATTTTATTGCATTTTCATGGAAAATGAAGAATAATTTTCAGGATTACCATAAGCATTTTACATGTAAATTCTATTGTTTGTCTTGTTTGCAATAAAATTCAAAATAGGTTCCTATACTATTGCATATAGCTTTCCGTTGCATCAAATTTCCTTATTCATTGTTATTCGATGATATATTCCATTGTTCATCATTTTAGAAATATTTACATTGGACAATGGACATTGTATGGTTGAAAATAAATATTATAGCTAAGTACTCAGTGCGTAACTATCCTCCAAGAAGTATAATAAAACACAAATATTTTATTAAAAAAATAGGAGTTCAAAAATGTTTCAAATAGAAGTAAATAGAGCATTGATGCTATTTATTAATAAGATAATTCTTCTCTTATAAGGCTTGTTTCACACATATTCGTTTTTCAATCGGTTTGTTCTGTATTCGGTTCTTTTTCGGTCATCAGACCTGATAAGTGTGAACCGATGAAAACGGCAAGAATTAAAACCTAATAAAAACCGAATAGCACCGAACATCCCCTCAGCACGAATCGGTTTCATTCGGTTTCAAAACTGCTCGTAATCGGGTCTATTGCACACAAATTAATCGTAGCGTTCATACAAATTCGGTTCTATATTTGGTTTTATTTGGATTTGACAAATAGTGCCGAAGTTTTTTGATATTTTTGGAGCTAAAAATTGATATTTGAATAAAATCCTTGTAGGAACACTCAGAAAAAAAATTGTAATATCAAAAACTTTATACATTGCCCCAACAATTTTCGTACTTTAAAATGAACCCAAGAACTTAAAATTCTTAATTTGAGAATCCAAGTGTAAGTTATGGTGAAAGAACTATTATTCTTGACTTAAAGATAGAAAATGTCAAAATATTTAGGATGTCAACTGTTGTCTGAAAAACGAGTTGTTAAAAACTCAACAATTTAAATCGTGTGGCCAAATACGAAAACATTTAAAATTTTAAGAAGAAAAATTCTTGGTTCAAGAACAATAAATGCTAAACTTTTAAATATAAATTGTTGACACAAGAACAAATTGTCAACAAAAATTAAAAATTAGATTTTTTGTTAAAATATTTTAACTGTCAGATTTTCAAAAACTTAAATTGTTCCATTAAGAACGCGTTATCAACTTACTTTAAAAATAATACAAATTAAAAGTTTTTGCGACCTTTAGTCCAAATGCGTTTCGCCCAGGTACAACAGTTGGGCTCATCAGTTAGATGCTGTTGTACGAAACGCATTTGGACTAAAGGTCGCAAAAACTTTTAATTTGAATTATATTCAATAGTCCACAAAACATAAACAAAAATAATTTTCTATTATTTGCGTTTTTCTTCATTCTTATACTAGCCAGACCACGGGCTTTAACATCATATATACATATATATATATATATATTCTGGGTGTCTGAATTTAAACAAATTCCCCTGGAAAAATATAATTTACAGTGCTTACGCGCTGTATATTTTATTAGTTGTCGGTATCCATCGATTGAAAACAATGCGTCTTAGAAGGGTACAACAGCATCTAACTGATGAGCCCAACTGTTGTACCTGGGCGAAACGCATTTGGACTAAAGGTCGCAAAAACTTTTAATTTGAATTATATTCAATAGTCCACAAAACATAAACAAAAATAATTTTCTATTATTTGCATTTTTCTTCATTTTTAAAAATAATAGTTATTGAAATAAGTACATTGAATTTTTTCTTTAAATAAGACATTAAAATAAAAATAATATATAAATGACAGAATTTAAATGTAAGAAATATAATGCAGCGGCAAAACTAAATGTCCAAAGGTTTTATTTAAAAGGTAAATCATACGAAAAATTTAGACATTTATGTATGTCAAAACGTCTTTTAGCTTGAAACCAACATTTTGCATTTTGAATACCAAAATTTAAACTTACCTTGAAAACATAAATTTCAGTGATTGAAAACCTATTCCTTTTCCAAACAAGAGCAACGAAAAATAAAAATTTAACGCTCAAAATTAGGTAGGTGATACAACGAAACATTTATTTTTTCATAAGCAATTCTTAAAAATAACTTAGGTACATATTTATATTTTTACAAACAAAATACCTAATTAAAACCGAACAACTTTTTCAGAGAAATTAATAATATTTTTTATATAAAAGCAATTTAAATTTTCTTCTATTTGATGTGCCTGAAATTTTTCTTAAAATAAACTTTTGAATTCTTGGAATTTTAAGAAACAATAATTTTCCGAATCCAAAAAAATCTTTAAGATTTTCAATACTGAGTTCTCAAATTTGACAAAATAATTAATTTGAAAAAGATTTCCCTTAAAAATCAAACAATCTACTTGCCTTCCTAAAGTAAGTTGTGTACATAGATTAAGGTTATATGGAAGTTCAGCTAAATCAATTGGCAAACTGTTAGGGAATTTGGAAAAATCGTCCTGAAAAAATGTGTTTTGCAGAGTTATATGTGAAAACTGTAGACAGCTTTTTATTGATAAAGTATATGGAACATTTATTCGTGAATTGATAACGTGACAATACTGTTTAAGAAATTCACTTAAAGTATCCACTAACGGCTTAAGTCGTTATCGCCTTCTAAAGCATTTTGAATAGCCTGAATACTTTTTCTGGCAACATTGGCTTTTTATGGAGTTGGAGTGCAAAGGAAATTACTGCTTTTGATAAGATATTTTGTTAAGATTAATATTAACTAATGGTTTGGTAGAAGAAGAATTTTGGGCTTGTGGCAAAGAATAGCATGCTTCAGAATCACTGGGCACTTGGGTGTTTGGATCTTTTTCATTATTAAATAAGATAGGTTCGTTTGATTTTATTTTTTTTGTCTAGTTGGAAAATCAGAGCTTTCTGGTTTAGTATCGTGTTTTGAAATATGATTTTAAGATTTATAAATAGTTTGAAATATTTATTACATGAATTATAACTACGAGAAAATTGATAGTGTGTTGGAGTCTTATGATCGTCTTTTAAATGTTTCAGAGATTCATTAGAGTTTTGAAAAGTTTTTGTGCAAATAAAGCAAATATGTGTGTTTGTACGAGTATCATAAAAATTATTCAATGACGACATTTTCTAGTTACGAAATAACGTTTTTATTTTTGGAATTTTTTCATCGGGAATGACTTGGTAAACGTATTCCTGTAAAAAAAAAACACAAATATTTGCTTTTCTGACTATAATCTAAATTATAGTCGAAACAAATTTTAATAACTAAATCTATAGCATGGAGCAGTGAACAAACATATGAGCCGTTGTTTTTGAAAGTGGTATAAGTCCATTTTTTCATGTTTCGAGATATTTAAGGTTTTGCGTTTCAATGTGTTTACAAATATAGGCAAAATTTAATAAATTCAGGTGACGCATTTTAGGCTATAAAAATGTTGAATTTTGAAAAGCAAAAATATTTATTAAAATTCTCCAAGAAATTTAACGGGACCTGAGTCCTAAATGGACTTATTCCATTTTCAATAATAACAAATTATAAAAAATAAAAATCAAGAAAATTTAAGTCCATATTTTTATAGGCATTGTTTAACTGAATTGTTATTTTAGAGTTAAAAAAATATAGAATAAAGAAAAACTTAATTAAGTGAATAATAAAATGTATGAGGAAATTATTTAGGTAGGTATGTAATATAACAATAAAAAAATGTTAAACTAATTTTAAGTACTATTTACTAATATACGTTAAACCTTGGTTCCAAAAAAAAAAATCATCAGCTCGTTTTTTTATCAATTTAATTTTCAAACCGCAATTTTAGTTTTTTTAATTCTGATATGTAATATTATTAATCCGCATAAAAAATAATAATTGAAGTCAAGTCTGTAGAGGAGCTGATGAGCAAATCGAAAGTAGAAATAAACGCAATTTGATGGGTACCTATTATGAGAGTTCTTGGTAAAATTAGCTTTTACCAAAAAGTACACCATGCCAACTCACAGACTTATCAAAATCATTAGAGTCATTTTTGAGATACTTACATATGTATATACGTTTTTCTTTAACGATAGTGCCGGTATTTTCAAAGTAAAAACAAAAATAAATTTGCCTTCTATAGGGAATTACCAAAAATCTCAAAATTTAAACTTCGCTTCAGTAATCTAAGCTGTAGCTTGACATGCAGAGAGACAGACATATGGAATTGCGGCATCCACTTTTTTGTGTGCTTGTATTATGGGTTAGTGTCAAGTTTGATTTTGTTTGCACGAATCGAAAACTTTCCCTCCTATAGGTACGGACAATATTTTCATATAGGGAATAAAGCAATACTTTTGTTACACCTTATTCTAATAACTCTTAATAAACAGCTATGCTTGCAAAAGAAAACTAATCAAAATTAGTTAAATGACTTGTCTTTCGAATTTCTAGACCAAAAATAGAGTTATCTTGTCTATGATGTTGTTCTGAGAGTCCAAATTGATTCCTATGAGGCGAGGAGGAGATAGTGCACGCTGAAAATCGTTCTTATCAATAATAATTGTAATTATACATTTTCCAAAACTATGCTTATAACAAAAGAAGGACTTATTCCACTTTCAAAAAAAAAATATTTTCAATAAATTTTACAATTTTTTTAATTTGTTGAATTCAGGTAGAAATCGTGTTCTATTGAGTATAAGATTATTAATACAAAAAGAGAATACAATTATTTAATTGAAATCGCCATCAACTCATTTTTTTCCAAAAGTGGACTTATTCCACTTTAAAAAAAAAACGGCTCATATCTCTCTGCGCATCAGAAATTGATGGTTTGCAACTTTTACTAAAAGTGAAAAAGAAGAATTGTCTTGAATCTGAAATAGAATAATTTTATCAGCAAGTTTATTAAAATATATTTAAATCATTAGTATTACCTGTACAAAGTTCAGGAGAAACCACTTTCTTTCTAAAACTCAATAAAATTAAATTTCTTTTTTATATTTTATTATTCTATTTAATAGCACACAATCCTATTTTGCACTTTCACTCTCACTTTTTTTAGAATGATCCAAACGCGATCGCGATTCAAAAGACAATAATCATTGCATTGTTTTTTGTACTAAGGAAATGAATTACAGTGTTACTTTTTTATGATTTAAAGAATAAATTGTTATGTCAAGACCTAGTTGTTGTCCCAAGAACTAGTTGTTGAAAACGTAACAATTTATATTTAAATCTCAAGAACGCATTTTTAAAGATACAGTTGCATTGCAATTTGTGTGCTCTTATCGAACAATGAAACAAGTACAACATACTTGTGCCTTGTGCCAACAATTTTTATTATTGAAGCACCAGCCAAGCAGCGCACGCCAAGGAAATTATAGATATATATGGAATATGTTTTTGTTGCATGATCCTTTTTTTTATTCCGAATTTCGATATAGATATGTGTAATGCATACCTACATAACATTGGTATGAAAGCGAAAGTGTATGGAAGGATAGATCGATAGATTGAACTGAAAGGATTTTGTCTTCGTCGTCTACGCAATGATTCAAACTTCAGAACATCAAGTCAATTGCATCATATTTTAGATTTGTCTTTTTCTTATGAAATGTGGAATCAAACATAAGTAAGAACAGATATTTAGCATGAGAACAATTATTTTATTCTCAATAATTTTTTAAGATTCAAAAGTGCTTTTTCCAAATATTTAACGCTTTTCATTGTTATGACAAGTTTTTTTATTCTTGATAATAATTGTGAACGGAAGAACGCATTGTTGAGTCAACAATTTGACTTTTGAGAGGATATTTTGTCTTAAGAAATATTTAACAAAACAATTTTCTTCTTGGGCTGATAGTTTTTCGTTTTTAAAATTGCTTAAGAATTTTAAAATTGTTTTTACAAGAATTGTATTTTTAAACTAATAATTTGATTCTTAAAAAATCAATTATGAGTTATTGATGCAAGAACTTTTTTTTGAGCCAAAAATTTTTCATTCACAATCAAACAAGATCTCTTCTCCATTCCCCATCTATGCAGACGGGACCAAAAGTCATCCGGAGAATTTTCCTCTCAAAACATAGTAATGCGTTCTCATCCACCGTTTGCAGTGTCCATGCCTCTGCACCATACATCAGGACCGGGATGATAAGTGTCTTATACAGGGACAGTTTAGTTGCTCGAGAGAGGACTTTGCTTCTCAATTACCTTCTTAGCCCAAAGAAACAGCGATTGGCAAGAGTAATTCTTCGTTTGATCTCAGCACTGGTATCGTTCGCTGAGTTAAAAGCGAATTAATAGCGATCCTATGTAGACAAAGTCTCTGACCACCTCAAAATTATAGCTGTCTATAGTGAAGTTCTGTCCGAGACGTCGGTGTTGGGTGTCCGTCCAGTGTCCTCTCTTGTTGACAGCATATATTTTGTTTTGCTTTCATTCAACGTCAAACCCATCTTCGTGGCTTCCTTCTCAATATTCACAAAAGCACCATACTGACATCACGCTTTGTTCGTCCGATTATGTCAATGTCGTCAGCGTAAGCGAGTACTTGGACGGACTTTTGAAAGATTGTGCCTCTAGTGTTGACGTGAGAGTTTTGCACTATTCTTTCAAGAACAATTTTGAAGAAGTCGCATGACAGTGCGTCGCCTTGTCTAAAACCTTTTTTGACATCAAAGGTGTCGATGAGGTATTTGCCGACCTTGATGGAGCAGCGTGCATTCTCCATCGTCATCCTCTACAAACGGACGAGTTTAAGGATGCCAAACTAGACATTGCTCTATATAGATCGTCTCTATAGATGCTGTGTCATACGCGGCCTTGAAATCGATGAAAAGGTGGTGGGTATCGATTTGAAACTCCTGGGTTTTCTCCTAGATCTGCCGTAGTAGAAATATTTGGTCGATGGTGGACTTTCCCTGGCCTAAGGCCACGCTGATATGGACCTATCACGGTGTTTACGAATGGCTTCAGACTTTCACAAAGTACGGCAGAGAAGATCTTGTAGGCGATATCAAGCAGACTGATGCCTCTCTAGGTGGTGCAGTCCAGTCCGGGCAAACAATTCTGACGTTCCATTCATCGGACATGCTTTCCTCCGACCATATTTTACAGATGAGCTGGTGCATATTCCTAACCAATTCATCGTCAGGTGCTTTGAATAGCTCAGCCGCAAGACCATCAGCTCCAGCAGCTTCATTGGACTTAAGTTTAGATATAGCTATCTTTACTTCGTCGAGATCGGGTGGACGGAATTGTTGGCCTACGTCGTCCAGGTTGAATGGTGCAATCTGCATGGTAGCGGAATTCAGTTCGTCATCGCCGTTATACAATTTGCAGAAATGATTTTTCCATATCCTCAGCTGTTCTCCTGATCATCCTTGCAGGCTTCGGTCCGGGCCTTGTAACCCAGGGAGGTTTTCTTTACCTTTTGGTAATACTTCCGAACCTCATTCCTGCAATTGCATCCCTCTATTTCCTCGATCGCACGCTTCTCATGCTCTTTAAATTACCTTCTTAGAAGCTTGTGTTCCTCTCTCCTCTTCTGCTCGTAGAGCTCGCGAGCAGCTCTGGTCCTTCTATGCAGCGCCGCTTTGTATGCCTGTTCTTTAGCTGCATGTACTTGTCGGCATTCTTCGTCGAACCAGGGGTTTCGCTGTGGTGGTCGTGCAAGGCCCAGCACGTCAAAGGCGGCATCTCTGATGGCTTCCTGGCAATCTTTCCACTGATTCTCGATACTTGCAGTTGATGGCATAGGACTATTTAAGAGGGTGCGAGAGACTCGATCGTAAAAGGACCTGGTGATTTCTTGCGACTGTAGCCGTCCGACGTTAAACTTCCTTACAGTATTTCCCTGCTTTGGCTTTGGTCTGGATATCTGTAGCATTACCCTGGCTGCAACGAGGTAGTGCTCCGAGTCAACGTTGGATCCTCGGAACGTTTGGACATCCTTGATCCTGGAGGAGTGCCTTGCGTCGATTTCAATCTGGTTAGCGGTTGATTGACCAGGAATTCGCCATGTCCGCTTGTGTATGTCAAGATGCGGGAACTGCGTACTACCTACCACAACGTTTCGCCCCACCGCAAAGTCAATTAATCTGAATCCGGAGGTGGTGTAGTGCAGGCTATATCTTCCAATTGTGCCACCAAAGATTTCTTCTTTTCCTAGTTTGGCATTAAAATCACCCAAGACAATTTCAATGTCGTAGCTTGGGCATTTCTCATATGTCTTGTTCAAGAGCTCGTAGAACTCGTCCTTGGTGTCGTCATCTTTCTTCTCTTTGGGGTCTAATGTTGGCGAATTTAGCCTTGATGCGAATTATCGTGAGGCGCTCGTTTACATAGTTTAAACTCAAGACTTTTTGTCTAAGTCTGCCTCTAACGATAAATCCACATCCAAAGAAACGCTGCCCTAGTGGTCGGTAACAGTCACCGTAGTAGATGTTGCAGTATTTATGTTTTCTTTTGTCTGGCCCATCCCATCGCACTTCTTGAATGCCGGTGATGTCTGCTTTGTAGCAATCTAGGGCTTCCGCTAAATGTTCGGCTGCACGTGGGCTATAGAGAGACCAAACATTTCACGTACAGATCCGAAGTTCTTTGTCCTTATTTCGTTTGATAGGTTCGTCAACAGTAAATTCGTTCGTATTAGAGACTTGCTGTTGCTACGCAACGACGTTGGTCGTTTTGCAATTTCAAAAAGGATAAAGGACCATTGGTTGTTTTTTCCTGTTATTTTGTGTAATAACACCCATGGTCATTATATCCGCGGGTGTTTTTGCACAGTATCCTAGCTCCCTTGCATTCTGAATTATTATTCTATCAACAAGCAAAATATTACACAAACGTATACCTTTTATACAAAAGCGGAAGTGTTTTTTTTTTCTGAAATACAATATGCACATAAACTCATCCACTCAACTGAGTCAGAACTAAATTAATGTAATCGCAATAATAATATTTTGTTAACTTATATCTAGATGTCGGTTTCATTCATTCATACTCTTTGTACCTCTATTAGTTGTTTTTTTTTGTCTGTTGTATCTTTTCGTTTATTATTATATCGTTATTTATACATTTTTGTGCAGTAAGCCATAGGAAAAGTTTTGAAATCTCATTTTTGTAAATAATCCCTGCTCTTAACTGCTCTACTACTGTTTGTGAAGCAACGAGTGCGATGCTTCCATATCGGAAACGAACTCAAAGTATAATTCTCACAGCATTTCGCATCCGCATCCGTATACAATACTCTAGTTTATAGGAACTGGCACTTGGCAGTATGCATATAATAACTACAAACAACAACAATGAAAAAACACCATTATGCCTTGAGGGTCCTTGTGCAAAAAGTTAATAAACAGATTCATAAACGCTAAACTCGAAATCTGCAATTGCATCCACTCAGGATAAGTTCAGAGTTTTGTATCGAAAATAACCTAATATACATATGAATGTATTTATCCAGTTATGTTCATATATAAATAGGGTTTTAAAACTAGGGTATCTATAGATTTTTTATTATGAAAAAAAAACAATATGAATTAAAATATGTGTAGTTGATTGTAGTGCGGATAGTACAAATCTGTACCATAAAGTCGTCCATAAAGCACGAGCCACATCTCTCAAATAGGATGAATAAAGTTTAACAATCCAAAAAAATTAGTACGAGGTACAAGCGGGATTGTTTTAAGGTTTATTCGCAAAAATGTGTGTTCAATCTAATTAATTACTTATACTTATTGCTTTACTGACTGTAAAAAAGGATAAGTTATTTATAACTTTCTCTTCTCAAATTACTTCTTGTTTTATGTTTATTATTTTATTATTTATTAATTCTTTCATCCTTTTCTCTACTCGCTAATGAGTAGCAAGTCAGAAAAGGAATGTATGTACTGTACATACATAGAAATACGTATATGTTCCAATTTATTGAAGCCAACTTGAATATGTTAAGCAATAAAAAATAAAATGATTTAAAAAAGGAAATTTTCAGAGTCAATTTTTTTAAACTAATTTCAATTTATTAAATTTTAATTGTATCACAACACAATTTTGAGTAAACTAAACTTAACTAAAACAATGTTCAAAGGGTAGACATGTTGCATTCAAAAGGACACAAGCGTCCACTATTTTTTTTTTATTTTTTTTTCAAAGCGAACCTCTGTCTATCAACTCCTACTCTCACCTCCAAGTGGTGAACATCGGGTGCCTAGTACCTTTAACTGAAGATGGGTTTCCAGTCCCTGTAGACGGTTTTAGGGTGCAGCAAACAAGAGAGTGGGGGAGGAGTGTTCCCACTAAGGCACTTCTCCTGTATCCAGGCGGCAGCGGAAGAATTCTCCAGATGGAATCAACGGTGGCGTCTACAGTTCCAGTTGGGTTGAACTACTTAGTGAACACCTTATATGGGCTACTATGACATATTCGTAGCTCAGGCCTATAAGGTGCGGTCTATCCAGCTCCTCACCCTTGGAGTTATACTAAGGGTCTGGTCCTCCAAGTTGGGGGTTGTGCGTCGGGGTAACTTCCCTACCACAGAAAAACAAACTGGTTCCAAAACGACCACAAGCCTCGGATATGGATGATTTTAATGTTGACGAACAAACCAAATGAGCAAACGAAACAAGGACAATGAATTTCGGATCTGCACGTGGAATGTCCGGACCTTAAACAGGCCACGTGCAGCCGAACAACTAGTGGAGAGCCTGGATAGGCTAAAGGCTGACATTACAGCCATCCAGAAAGTGCGATGTGATGGAGAGAACATACGAAGGATGAATTCGTATGACATCTATTTCGGCGAGTGCTGCAAGGAGCAGGGTCAGCTGCTTTTTGGGTGTGGTTTTGTGGTGAGGGGAAGACTTAGGCAAGAAGTCTTAGGCTTCAGAAATGTAAACAAGCGCCTGGCCACAATCCACATCAAGGCGAAATTCAAAAACATGACGTTGATCTGTACCCATGCCCCAACGGAAGAGAAGGATGACTCAACCAAGGAAGAATTCTACGATCTCCTTGAGGGCAAGTATGATAGGTGCCCCAGGCCCCAAGTACGACGTCAAGATTATTCTTGGCGACTTCAACACCAAGATCGGAAAGGTGGGCATATCTTTGGTTCGATAGTCCGAGGACACAGCCTGCACGACAGTACTTCCGGTAACGGACTCAGGCTGATTGACTTTGCGGCGAGACGAAATCTCATCATAGCTAGCACTCGATTCCCACACCTCAATATACACAAAGGGACCTGGCGGTCTCCGGATCAACGAACCGTCAACCAGATTAATCATGTTGCGATAGACGCAAGACATGCTTCCAGTATCCTCGATGTCCGAACGTTCCGAGGTGTCAACATAGACTGATCGGATCACTACTTGGTGGCAGCTCAAGTACGAATGCGGATATCCATGACGCCACAACAACGAGCGGATGCTGTGAAAAGATTTAACGTCGCGAAGTTAAAATCGCAAGAGATCACCAGGACTTTTGCAGACCGCGTTTCTCTTTCTCTTAATCTCTCAACAAGCCCGCCACCAACATCATCTGCAGAGGACCAGTGGAAACACTGCCAAAATGCCATCAGGAGTGCGGCCACTGAAGTGCTGGGTTTCACTAGACCACCACAACGAAACCCCTGGTTCGATGAAGAATGCAGGCTGGCGCATGTAGCAAAGAATGAGGCCTACTAATCAATGCTGCAGACTAAAACCAGAGCTGCTGAGAGAGCAGCCCGAGAGCTCTACGGGCAAAAACGAAGGGAAGAACGCCGACTTCTCAGGAGGAAAAAGAGAGAGCATGCGAAGCGGGCGGTCGAGTCTATTGAAGACTGTAACGGCAGGGGGGATGTTCGAAAGTTCTACCAAAGGGTAAGGCAATCTACCCAGGGCTACAAGGCTAGAACGGAAGCCTGTCGTAATGAGAGTGGGAATATGGTGGTAGACACACAGTCCGTGCTGAGGATTTGGAAGCAGCATTTCTCAAGACTGCTAAACGGCGAAGATGGCCAAAATTCCGCTTTAAGGCAGAACACTCCATTCAACCTGGACGATGATGGTCAATATTTCCGTCTACCCGACCTAAATGAAGTGTGGTTAGCGATAGCCAAGCTGAAAGCGTGCAAGGCTGCTGGTGCGGATGGGTTGCCAGCCGAGCTATTTAAAGCAGGAGGAGATGACTTGGTAGGGAGTATACACCAACTTATCTCCAAAATTTGGTCGGATGAAAGTATGCCCGATGAATGGAACCTTGGTATAGTGTGCCCCATCCACAAGAAAGGAGATGCTCTGACCTGTACCAACTACAAAGGTATAAGTCTCCTCAACGTCGCATACAAAATTCTGTCATCTGTACTCTGTGATCGCTTAAAACCGTTTTTCAACGATCTGATCGGCCCCTATCAGTGTGGTTTTAGGCCCGGCAAGTCAACCGTCGATCAAATTTTCACACTACGACAGATTTAGGAAAAACCCAGGAGTTTCAAGTCGATACACACCACCTCTTTATCGATTTCAAAGTCGCATATGATAGCGTAGATAGAGAAGAACTATACAGAGCCATGTCACATCTCGGCATCCCTGCCAAACTTGTCCGCTTGTGCAGGATGACGATGGAGAAGTCTCGCTGCTCCGTCAAAGTTGGTAAAAACACCACCGAACCCTTTGATGTCGATAAAGTTTTGAGGCAAGGCGACGCGTTATCATGCAACCTGTTTAACATCGTACTTGAAGCAATTGTACGCAACTTGCAAGTCAACAACAGAGGTACAATTTTTCAAAAGTCCGTTCAACTACTTGCTTATGCAGATGATATTGACATCATTGGGAGAACGAAGCGAGCTGTTGCCGGCGCGTTTGCAAGTATTGAATCGGAGGCGGCGAAAATGGGTTTGGCTGTTAATGAGGACAAGACGAAGTACATGCTATCATCGAGAAAGGAATCTCAACATCGTCAACTCGGGCAAAACGTCACGATGGATAGGTACAACTTCGAAGTCGTCAAGGACTTTGTCTACCTGGGCTCCACTATTACATCACAAAATGACATCAGTGCAGAGATCAAACGAAGAATTACTCTTGCCAACCGCTTCTTGTTAAGCCCTCTCTCAAAGAACCAAGGAGACCTTATATAAGACCCTAATTATCCCTGCTGTATCGGGGTAGAAGCATGGACCCTGTCAAAAACGGATGACAATCTGCTTGGGTGCTTTGAAAGGAAAATACTTCGGGTGATCTTCGGTCATTGTGTATAAATTATATAGTATTCTCATGAAGAAAAAAAGCTTGTGGCTATCTATGCGTCCAAATGTAATCCTAATTTTTGTTAAGGGATCTCGGTAAAGCGATCACAGCGAACCCATCGACAAAATGTCAACCTACAAAATCGTATTTCATGAGAATACTATAGAGTGGATATACAATGCTTCGGTCCAGTATGTATCGATGGAGTATGGAGGAGAAGATTTAACAACGAGCCTTACGCTTTACAGCGACACGTCGACCTGGTCAAAAAACTGAAAATACAGCGGCTGAGATGGCTGGGACACGTAGAGCGTATGGACACCGATGCACCAGCCCGACGAGTCTTCGAATCTACCCCTGATGGTCTGCGCAGCAGAGGAAGACCACATCTTAGGTGGCGCACACAAGTGAAGAACGTCCTCAACCAACTTGGAGTGCGTAACTGGAGGCATCTAGCTAGGGACCGGGCTGGCTGGAGGGGCTTGTTGGTTGAGGCCGTAGTCCACCCTGGACTGTAAGCACCATCTAAAGTAAAGTAAGTAAACTAAAAAAACACCTCGATTCCGCAAATGGTTCATCCGATGATGTTTCATTGAAACCGAAACGCGTCGCTATTTATATTTAAAAATTATGTTGTGATACAATTAAAATTTAATAAATTAAAATTGTTTAAAAAAAATTCACTCTGAAAATTTCCTTTGATGATTTAAATTTTATTTTGTATTGCTTAACATATTCATTTCAATACACAACATGGAGACCACACCACAAAGAAAAAAAGAAGCCAACTTGTTCAATTTCCACCCATCTTCATTTACAACTGATTTTGAGCAGAGCCTTCGAAATAGGTCGTTTTCGAAAACTTTATAATTTGCGTCAAAAATGCATTTGTAGAATTTTTCTTAACGCAAACGGCTGAAGTCACATGTTCGAAAACATCGTCTGCGGTGCAGCTGTGCAGAAAAAATCAAGTTGGCCAAATCGATTTTGTGAGAGCATATGACGATTTCAATTTGCGTCAAAAAATGTCGATCATTTGACGATCAAGTAGACTTTGATTGGATGTTTTCGAAAATGGCCATAGACTTCAAAAATTTTATCCAAATACCGAAGTTACAGTCTGCTGGTTCCATTACATTAGAGCTCTAAGGACGAAAGCATCTAAAACAAAAAATTCTTGTCAAAGGAAAGGAAAAAAAAATTAATTGGGATTTATGTCCCATTTTTAACAAAAATATTTGGGGCCTTGGTCTCGCGTTAGGAAATAGTGCCCAAGGAAAAAGCGCCCAAATCGATTTGCAAATATAACCCAAAAAAACTCTGAACAAATTGTTGCTGTTAGCTTTTTTCTCATTTTGCGTGATATTTCCATATTTTGCTTTCTTTCTTTCATAAAATGAAAAAATGCCGAAATTGATAAATTAAGATAGTCAAATGGGAAATAAAGCCCAAAATAAAAAAAATTGCCAAGAACAACTGCAAATGTAATCAGAGCGATTGCTGAAATTTTTTTAAAACCAACCGCACAAAACAACCTCGCACCCATTTCAAATCCTATGGCAAGCCCAAGCAAGGGGGTGCAGACTCCTCTTTACCACTGGGCCCACTGGGCCCGGGCCCAGGGCCCCGCAGTCACCAGGGGCCCCCAAATTGCTGAAACATCACTTAGCCTCTATTGGTCTTTTTTCTAGAAATAAAATATTTCGATGCAATTTTAGATGCATAAAGAATGATCAGAATTCGTACTTTCTTTGCTGAACAACAACAACAACCTTTGCTAAACATTTTAAATCACATTCCCTGCGAAATTCTACATTCAAATTAAAACAGAAATATGAAGCACCTCTAATCAATGCTCCGCTGTGAATAACTAATTGAGTGGCAATGCAGTTTGCTTTCAGACAGAAACAAAAAAAAACACACACATTTTGAATAGCTATCACCATTGGCGTAGGAAGGAATTTTTTCTAAGGTGGGCAACCAGTCCAAACCAAACCTAATCATTAAACAATTTTTCGGTGCAAACGATTCCTCAAAAACTATGTATTATTGCTGCTTTAGCATTTAATTAATTCCCGAATTTGTTCAAAAGAGATTTCATGAATGAAACCGACAACGACGTCATCAATACAGCAAATTAACAAACATTAAAAGTGGTACCAAACTCTTACGATGCATCTACGTTAAAAATGAATGGTTTTGGGTAAAATTAGTTTTCAACTAAGTTTTTATCCGCCGCACTGCCGAAGTGCCGATATAGGTACTTCTTTCAAAATTGGCGCAACTAAGCGGAAGAGGTAATGCGGCTTGTTGTTTTTTTTATTATCAAGGTTTATTTTAGTTCTGTAATTCGAACATATTTTTCATAATCTAGACTTCTGCACGCAGTGCAATTGAATTCATTTTAAAACATCTTTAAAGTTATTTTTAAAATTTGTCTGCAGTACTCATATAATTTGACAAAGGCGACTAATTAATGGGCCCATAGAATATTTTCAAACCACCTTTTGAAGTTGACATATAATGTTATCCATCACCTTAGTCGAAAAAAAGTTATACGGTCGTATTTATAAGCTTTGATAGCTGTTCTACTCCAAAAAGTTTTTCAAAACTTTTATTCACCCTTGTCCTAAAGTAATCTTACTTGGACAACGGCACCGATTTTCAAATATTTTGCAGCTATTAAGAACTTTTAGAAACTGAAACTACTCAACCGTCTAACAAATTTAAATTCAGAAAATTATTCAATTTGATTTTTTTTTAAAAGAGCTTGTTTTTTGAGTCATTTATTGAAAAGAAAAATAAATTTTTCCACTAAAACTTTGATCGCATTTTGAAAAGAAACTTCAAAATATGAATATAAATACTAGACCATTAAAAACAAATCAAAGCTGCATTAAAATATCAAAACAAAAATCTTGATTAAAAAATCTACCTGGGTACAAATTATAATATTTATTCTCCAACAATCTTGGGTTTCGATAAGGGTTGCCAAATCAAGTGTATTGCTTTTGTCACAACTGTTGCTGGAAAGTTAATTTGTTTTTCCTGATGACGTCCCCTTTTTGATGCTCGTAGGTTTTAAGGAAATCTCATACTTTTGTGAAAATCTTTCTATTTCAAACCAAATTTTAAAGTCATTCCTTAATGTTTCAAAGGTATGGACTATACTAGACTGAAGAGTGTAAGTACTGGCACAGAAAAAGTGTATTTTGATCCAAATGTCACAAAATTGTCCTAAAATCATCTTTTTCCGGAACAGTAAACAAACTAAAAATTTCTGATTTTGTTGACGTTTTTTAATTCATCCACATTATATTGTTCTCCATAAAACGCAGGCGATAGGTAGAAGCAACTCGGTTTAGATTTTTATAAAATTCCAATTATTCGGTTTGATTTGTCTGTTACAGAGCAAATATTACGTTAACCCTGGAGTTGATGACAAACGAGTTGATGCATACCGAAACCGAACCATACACCCCTGTTCTGATTTCCACTCGGAATCAAATCCGTTTACGAAATTGATTTCCGTAAGTATTCAAAAATCATGTTCTGAATTTAGTACAAATTCACTTCCGCAATAGTGGATGTTCAAACCTAATTTTTGTTTCGAGATCCGTAAAAAGAAAATTCGAAACGTCAAATATATTAACAAAAATCTGTATAAATAAATAAAATTTAAAATTAAGTGGTATCGTGGTCCGTGCCTTTTTAGTGGAAATTTAATGGTGTGTCTGCCGGTATTTACAACAAAAAATAATTTTTTTAAATTAATTTAATTCAAGAAAAGATTAAACTTCAAATTAATTCAAAATGTCAAGCTAGGTTTAAAACCACCCGAAAATCAAAACACACTCATTCCGCAAGTATTGAAAACGAAAAGAATTTCAAAACACCGAGAGTTTGTTACAGAAACCAAAATATATTTTTCCGTAGGTTTTTGGTGTGCTGAACTTGAATCTGAAGCAGGGCTGTCGAAGTACTGCAATTGAAGTATTTGTACTGCTTTTTGAAACTCCGTACTGCCGTACTGCTAATACGACCAAAGTACTGCTTTTTTGAAAATTTGTTCACAGAACATTTGCAAATCATAATCCTATCCAAAAAGCTTTAAAATAAATAAATTAAAAAAGTCGTAGATTTATTGAACAAAATCTCGCGTTACATTTTTTACGAAAGCATAGTCAGTCGTTTAGGCATTGCCTGTATATCGCAAGTAAAAATTCGAAATTCTGGAACTTTTCAGATTTTCTTTTATGATCCGAAAAAAGGAAGTTTATGGACATTTTGATGTCTTTTGAAATTAAATATTCCACACGTCAAAATGTAATTTTTCACCCATCTGTCAAGCAATGTTAAATTATATTAATGAATCTCTAGCCCATGAAATTTAGACTTTTATGTTCTTCCACAAAACTCCTCATCATCATCATCGTGTCCTGTAACCCCGGCTGGGGCATAGGGCGTCAAGAAAACGTCTCCATCCTTCACGGTCTGCTGCAAGGTACTTTAGCTGTGGCCACGTCTTTCTCTGGGATTCTGCTTCCGCTAAGACAGTTGATTTCGATGTTGTTCTTGGTCTTCCAACCCGCCGTGCACCCTGAGGATTCCATTCAAAGGACTGCTTTGCAATTTCATCGTTTGGTTTCCTCAGTGTGTGACTTTAGGATGTGAATCTATAGGATGTGGCGAAGACAGCGATTCACAAAAGCCTGCATTCTCTTCGAAATAGTAGACGTGACTTTCCAGGTTTCACAAGCATATAACAGCACGGATTTGACATTGGATTCGAAGAATCTTAACTTAGTGCGTAAGGAGATTTGACTGGATTTGCAAATCGGGGACAGGGTACCGAAGGCAGCACGAGCTTTATTCATTCTACTTTTAACGTCCAGATCCGTACCACCGTTTGCAGAAACAATACTGCCAAGGTAGTTGAACTGTTCCACTACTTCAACTGGCGTCTCCTGTAGAATAATACGCTGCTGTGTGGAGCGGCCGGTGAGCATTATTTTTGTCTTTTTGCTGTTTATTCTTAGACCACTCGACTCTCCCTTCACTTGCAGCGTTTGGCACATCCCGTTCAGCCCACTGATGTTATTTGCCAGTAGACATATGTCATCGGCATAGTCTAAATGACTGAGTCTTTCGAACATTCGAACGGTCTCCATTGAATGCCCTGTCGCTCAGCTGTACCAACACTGGCCGTCAATACGTCGTCCATTGCCAGCAGGAAAAGAATTGGCGATAAAACATCCCCTTGTCTCACACCCTGTTGCACTACGAAGGAGTCGGATAGCTGCCCATTGTGCAAAACAAAACACCTCGCGTTGTTGTAGGACTCTTTAATAATGGCAACAATTTTTGGTGGAATTCCTCTACCAAGCAACGATCTCCATATACATTCTCGGTTAACTCGATCAAAGGCCTTTTCAAAATCCACGAACATGAGGTAAAGCGGTGATTGATATTCCATCCACTGCTCGAGGACGATACGCAGGGTGTTGATATGGTCGACACACGATCGACCACTGCGGAAGCCAGCTTGATGCCTCTTGAGTGTAGACTCGATTCTATCCTTTATTCGCTCGAGAATGATGGTTGCCATTAGTTTTGGGAAAACGGACAAAACGGTGATACCACGCCAATTATTGCAATTCCTTAAGTCACCTTTCTTTGGCAACTTAACAATCACACCATCCTTCCAATCCCTGGGATAGTTCTCGTTTTCCCAAATGCTTTGTATCAACGGATGTAAAATACTAGCCGCTGTTACGGGATCGGCTTTCAGGAATTCAGCTGGTATTCCGTCCAGTCCAGCTGCCTTGCTGTTTTTGAGGAGATTTATTGATGTAAGGATTTCCGATTCTGACAGGGGGTTCGATGTTAATACCCTTATAGGACCTGCGTATCTCGTTTAGTTGGGGCACTTCAGCACTCTGCTCAACGGAATCCTCATTTAGCAGGGCACAAAAATGATCCTTCCATCTACGAAGCTGATCCTCAATTGATACCAAAAGTGTGCCATCCACATCCATTACAGGATGATTGGTGTTGCTTTTTTTCCCGATAACATCTTTGGCTATTTGGTACAATTCCCGGATATCTCCTCTTCTGGCAGCGATTTCCGCATTATCTGCGAGTCCATCTAACCTCACCATCTTGTCACGTCTCACACAACGATAGACCATCTTATGTGCAATGCGGTACTCTCTTCGCAAGTCAGCCTTTCGTTGAATACCAGCTTCGGCATTTATTTGGATTTTCAACGATTTGCGAAGTTCGATCTTATCCCAGGTGTCTTGGGATATCCAAGAGTCTCTACGTCTCGTTCGCTTGGGTACAGTTTCGGATCCAGCCTCCATTAAAACACTTTTAATTTCACCCCAAATCTCATCAATTGTTGAATGCTGGATTCCGTTTAATGACGAGGCTCTGTCTTTAAGGGTGGTGACATAGTTTCGACATATGTTGGGGTCATTTAAGGCATTAGTAATGAATTTTAAGCTCCTTGCTGCATCCTGCGCTGGTTTTTGTACGGCAGCGGTTCGTAGTTTGAGACTCATCAGAACCAAATGGTGGTCGCTTCCCACATCGGCATTTCTTATACTCCGGACATCACACATAGACTTCCTCCATCGCTGCTGAATCATGATATGATCAATTTGGTTTTCGGTTTGACCATCCGGATGCACCCAGGTAATTTTGTTGCACGTCTTATGCTTAAACACAGTCCCACCTATCACAAGACGATTCACGTTACAAAAGTCGACAAGCAAGACACAATTTTCATTCCTAACCCCAAGCCATTTCTTCCCATCACGCGAGTTACATATTTGTATGGTGACCTCCGTCACCATTAGTACAACAACCTTTTATTTGTAATACGAATATGAATAATAAATCAATTCGTAAAATGCAAAATAAGCATATAAGTATATTTTCATATTGTAAAATAATATTGCAAAATAAGCATATAAGTATATTTTCATATTGTAAAATAATACATTAAATTTTGCTCAATCAGCATAATAATAATCAAAGGGAAATAAATCTGATTGAACAAAATTTAATGATATATCTAGACTAACAGTCGTTAAGATACCTCGAAGAAATAAAGTCGTCGTTCGAACTACACTAAAAATAAAACTCTTTTTTTTAACTCGCGTTCCAGTCCGTAATTGTCTGAACCGACTTGGGCATTAAGGTCTCCCATAACGACTATGATGTCGGCTCTCGGAACACTACTGTAAACCGAGTTAAGATGAGTGTAGAACGCGGTTTTGTCTTCCTCTGTCGCTTCATTTGTGGGGGCGTAGCACTGAATTATTGTGACGTTTCGAATTTTTGAACGAAACCTTGCTGTCATTAATCTCGCAGAAATGGGCGCCCAGGAGATCAAACTTCGCCTCGCTTCTTCGTTCAACATAATTCTGACACCATGCAGTCTTTGGCCACCCTCTCTTTCATCTTCCCCGGAATACAGCATTCTCGTCTGTCCAGTGTCTGATCTGTATTCAGCTCTCCCTCTCCACTTAGTTTCGCTTATGCCCAGGATACTGATCTTTAGGCGAAGCATTTCACGCTCAACCTGCTCGTATCTACCATTGCTGTACAAGGATCGAACGTTCCATGCTCCACAAAACTCCTACAAAGCTGAATTTTTGTTTTGACTTCCTGAGCAATTTCCAAAACCACCCGTATGTGATAATTTTTAATGAACAATATATGCATTTAAACATAATTAAATGCATTAACAATTATTATGTTTGTAAATATATATTTTACTGCCGTACTGCTGTGTACTGCTATTTTTTTCTTCGAAGTACTGCTTTCTGAAAAAGTGAAACGACAGCCCTGATCTGAAGTCAGAAAAATTCTATCGGGCCACGTTTTTGAGATATTCCCGTTACAAAATCGAAAAAAACGTTTTTTTTTGCTGTTTTCAAAGTTGTATTGTAACGTGAAGTAAATTGTTTCAACAAAATTTTTAATGGTTTCTGAAAAAACTAATTTTCTTCTTTTAAAATCAGTTTAAATCTTTCCAATACCACTTTTCTTCTCGGAGAAATCTTCAGTTGATTGTAGGCCTTCCATTAATGACATAAATACAATGTAATGCCGGATTTACACGGTTGGAAAACTGCCAGTATAATGACAAAAGCAACAACAAAAGAATGGACAAATTCATTCTTTTTGTCATTATACTGGCAGCTTTCCATTCGTGTAAATCCGGCATAAAGGAGAATGGGCAAAAATGTATGGGAAATGGTTCATTTCCCAATACGAATGCGTCATATATCGTTGAAAAGGTTATTTTGAGTACATCATTTCATTATATGGCCGTTAAGCTCTAAAGTCTAAACCATGGGGCTCGCGAGATATTCGGCTTCAAAGCACCGAAAGAACAATAATGCAACTCCATATTTGGACATTGTGTTCCCAATCCACATTAGCTGAATATCTCGTGAACCCCATATGGTTTAGAGCTTAACGGCCATATAATAAAATGATGTACTCAAAATAACCTTTTCAACGATATATGACGCATTCGTATTGGGAAATTAACCATTTCCCATACATTTTTGCCCATTCTCCTTTACATTGTATATTGTATTTATGTCATAAATGGAAGGCCTACAATTAACTGAAGATTTCTCCGAGAAGAAAAGAGGTATTGGAAGAAATTCTCCTTTACATTGTATTTATGTCATAAATGGAAGGCCTACAATTAACTGAAGATTTCTCCGAGAAAAAAAGAGGTATCGGAAAGATTTAAACTGATTTTAAAAGAAGAAAATTAGTTCTTTCAGTTTCAGAAAACATTAAAAATTTTGTTGAAACAATTTACTTCACGTTACAATACAACTTTGAAAACAGCAACAAAAACAGTTTTTTTCGATTTTGTAACGGGAATATCTCAAAAACGTGGCCCGATAGAATTTTTCTGACTTCAGATTCGAGTTCAGCACACCAAAAACCTACGGAAAAGTATATTTTTGTTTCTGTAAGAAAAACCTTGTTGACCAGTGTAATCGGAATTCAGAACAGGGGTGATAAGCTTTAATTTTAAACAAACCAAATCGAATTACGTTTCGGTTCATGTTCCAAATTTGTCAGATGTAGCCAAACAGACGATTTGAAATTTCAACTGAAAAATGATTTCTCACTTATTCCTAAATCTATATATAAATAGCCTTAAAAATAATTTGTGGTACCATTTTCTCAAAAAGTATTTAACCGATTTCGAAAAATTTTATATGGTTGGAAAGCTATTAGTGGTGAGGGTGTGCGAATCGCAAAATTAAACATCTTGGGTTCATTTTAGATAAGAACCATTTTACACTGCCGAGCACTTTGAATATTATCAAAAAGAAAACAGTTTTTGCTTAAAATTTCAAATATTTAATTTATTTGAAAAATATAAATATATGTAAATGTGTTTTTATGTACCTATACATATAATATTAGGCGTTTTTTATTGGTAACTTATGAATAGCGCAGCAATGCGAGTCCGAATAAAACGTATATTCACTTTTATATCCACTCTTAATTGAAATCTCAAAGTTGGTATCTGTGGCATTAAAATTGTCAAAATCAGCTGTTATTGAAAAAAAATAATATTTGGAAACAAAAATGGATTTTAAATGGTTCCAAATGGCGTTTGTTCGAATTTGCATTACTGCACCTATGATAAATGTCTTGCTTATATAATTTTCTTTCAATTTTTTGCCCTTTTCCTCTATGATGTATCCTAATTAGTTGATTATAGTCGAAAACAAACAAATGAAATCATTCCTATATCCAATTCACAATTAAAAAAGCTAAGGGATGTGTTGGAAAAGTATTGCTTTTTGTATGTCAAGTTGAATAAAGGGCTATGCACATGGGAATGGCCAACGAATGTCGAATAAACGAACAAAATGGGATTTAAAACATTTTTAAACCTGAATTCTTCCAAATCTTTAGAAATTTTATTAACGTTAATGTTGAGGTATGTACTAAAATTTGCATTTTAATTGCCAAAATAAAAGAAATTTGAGTTAACAAATTGTTCCTCGCAAATTACAATCTCAAAAACCAAACAGATGATTATTCGTTTATGCTGGGTATTTTAAAAACTGTCTAAACTTATGTCACAAAACTGCCTTTTACCCGATTCTGATTAAGTCTTAAATATTAAAGGTCAGGTCAAATAGAGCGCGGTCCAGTGGGATTGTCAAAACTTTACTGGGAAAGTTAGCAGTCAAATTTCGTTTTTAAGTTTTTATAAAGACCACCAGACCGCGCTCTGTTTGACCAGGCTTTAAGAAAATAGACGAAATTATGACAAGTTGCCAGTCGTTTAAATCTGCCATTAGTGTTTCCGTTGGAATTGACATTTCTGAGGGAAGTGACAAAGTTCCATTATGTCTTCCATTTTCTGCCCATTAATGCTATAGTCGTGTACATGGTTTAAATTTTGCCATATAAATGACAGGGTAAAATGGCATTAAACATTGCCATTAAAGTCGTCACAATGACACCAGTCCTCAAATAATTACAATACATATACAATGAAGAATGAACTTGCTAATCCTGGTCTGGCCAGTTTTACGACTTAACATCAGATTGCCATTAATTTTGTGTGTGTGAATGTTTAAACATATGTCATATGGCAATTCATAATTATGCAGAAATAAATCTAGCCACTATGTGTAATATAACTGGGGCTTATAGCTTTGTTTTTAAGTTTTACTAAAATTGCTTTCTTTTTTTCAAATGCCTATTAATCCCTTAACATCTTTTCTTAAGTCTCCTTTAATCGAATTTCATTCTCTTGATAGAAATAGAATTTCAGACTCTTACTTGACAAGTAACAAACATAGTCCACGTACCACCCACATTTGTATAATTTACAGTACATTTAGTGAGAGTGTTTACCAGAAAGTACCCACTAATGATTTCTATTAGAAATGGAGTGATAGTTATTTGTCTGTAAAGAAAGTAAATGTAAGAGTCATGGCATGGAATATTTACGATGATCGTCTAATCGTATCTTAATATTCCAAGCCACCTAGTGGTGACTAGTAAAAATAAAGCATAAATAAAACGAACACATCCTTATATGATCAAGGTCTGCCAACCTTCACGTAGGAAATATTTTTCTGCAAGCCCAAGTGTTGTTCTATTCCAAACATTCCACAAATCTTATCTGCACTATTATATGCACTAATTTTTACTGACTAACTTATCCACACTATTCGATTGTTGTTGTTTACTGTGTTAACCGTTTGCTGCGCTGCCTATACACTTACCAATAAAAAACGCCTTGTGTTAACCGTTTGCTGCGCTGCCTATACACTTACCAATAAAAAACCCCTATTGTATGTAGAGGATGAACTGAAGAAAGGTAAGTGTGGTTTATGTTCATATGTATACAATATTATTTTCTATATACTATTACAGGAGTTAATTTAGTTTACCGATCAGAGAGAAAGATTTGAGTTGCAAGTACTTAAAATTTTTAAAGATTTTCCATAGTGAACAAATTTGTTCAGTGGTGAACTTCTCTGGCCTAAGACTTTTAATTTTTTTGGGGAAAAGCTTCAACATTCAAACGATAATGTAGGTTAGTTTTTTTTTTTTTGTATAAATATAATAACCCTTATTCCGGTAGTCGTTATCACAACACGGATCCACAAATGATAAAAATTTCATAGGCAGCGTGAAAAGGGGAAAAAGGGCCATCACGAATTTGAGAAAATATTTCACAATTTTAGTTTTGAAAACAAAATATACTTTCACATCCTGTTCTCATGAAGGTAAAGCTTCGGTTTCTCCGTTGATTCAATCTTTTTTATGAATTATTTAATGGTTTGAGTTCGAATCTTCGAATGACTATTCCATCAAAGATATTCTTTTGAGAATATTGGAGCTATGGTTAGTTCTGAAGCGCAAATCGATCAAAATTGTATGGTGAGTATCATTGTTGTTTTTAGTGGTATTGCATTAACATTTTTGATTGGTGGCAGAACATTGCATAAGCATAGGTAATGCATTCAAATTGCCAGCTTTAGAAAATTCAGTTGCTTATGTGTCTATGATCACTTTTTTAAAAAGTGCATCGTAAATAATAATCGATGAAATTTCTATCTATACGATTTATGCATTTCAAGTTATAGATCGACTTTATAATGATTTCGAATTGATGAAGTTAAAAAACATTTGCCATTATGGTAGTAAAACTCTTTTTTGGGTGGCGATTTAAGAAAAATTTTACATGTTGTTCCGCATGGAATATGCAGATCTTTTATTGAGAATTTTATAATTAGTTGGAGTATATTCAATATTCCACCACATTACTTTAACGAAAAATATGAGAGCTCAATTAAATGAAGTTAAATTTGTTGCCTTTTAAGAAAAGTTGGTAAAGGGGAATTATTGCAGTGTCCACAGTTTGGTGAAGATATAATCGAATTGCCGAAAGAATTAACTGCGGCAATTTAGATAGTATAATTGATGATGTTTATGTTGACATTATTCGTGAATATTATCGGACCATTCATTTGTTCATATACTCAATGGGACTGCATGAAGGATGTATCGTTGGAAAGGTTTTGTCTCACAGATGTGCAAATTCTTAAAATTATATGTACCTATTTATGTCCGTTAAGCTGATAACGGTAATACAATTTATTTGAAATTATTGAATTTTACCTTCTTACCAGTTTAGTGTAGAAGATTGAAATTTTGGGGAATGATAACTATATCATTGATTAACATTTTTGGTAAAAAGTTTAAACTCCTAATTTGCAGTTATTCGGGAGAAATAACAATTTCATTTAAATACATATGCGAAAAAATAACATAAAAAAAGAGAACTTCATGTACATACATAATGTACACTGAACCAAAAAATTTTCAGAATTTTAACAAACGGCGTTTATTAAGTGGATATTTATTGTCACAATAAACTTTTTATTGTAACAATAAACGGTTTATTAAAAAAATCTTGAAAATTTAATCACCGTTTATCAATTCCGTTTATTGACCGTTTATAGGGGTATTTTGGTTATTAAAATTAACAAATCGTTTATTGTTACAATAAACAGCCGTTTTGCGATTGAAAATTCTTCAAAATAAGCAATGAGTTATTGTTTCAATAAACTTGTTACTTGTCACAATAAACTTTTTGTAATGAATTTAATAAATCGTTTATTGTGATAGTAAATTAAATTTATTGAGAGCTAAATTTTAAAATTGATAAACGGTTTATTGTTTTTTTCAATTTTCTTAATTGAAACAATAAATTTTAGTTATTAAAATTTAATAAATCGTTCGTTGTGACAATAAACGACATTTATTAAGAGCTGAATTTTGAAATTGATAAACGGTTAATAGTTTTATTTCTTTTTTTTTATTGAAAAAATAAATTTTAGTTATTAAAATTTAATAAATCGTTTGTTGTGATAATAAACGACATTTATTAAGAGTTTAATTCTAAAATTGATAACCGGTTTATTGTTTTTATAATTTTTTTAAATGAAACAATAAATTTTAGTTATTAAAATTTAATAAATCGTTTGTTGCGACAGTAAACGAAATTTATTAAGAGCTGAATTTTAAAATTGATAAACGGGTTATTGTTTTTAATGTTTTTTTTTTTTTTGAAACAATAAATTTTAGCTATTCAAATTTAATAAATCGTTTGTTGTGACAATAAACGACATTTATTAAGAGCTAAATTTCGAAATTGATAAACGGTTAATAGTTTTAATTATTTTTTTTTATTGAAACAATAAATTTGAGTCATTAAAATTTAATAAATCGTTTATTGTGATAATAAATGACATTTATTAAGAGTTTAATTCTAAAATTGATAAACGGTTAATTGTTTTTATAATTTTTTTAAATGAAACAGTAGATTTTTATTATAAAAATTTAATAAATCGTTTGTTGTGATAATAAACGTTATTATTAAGAGCTGAATTTTAAAATTGATAAACGGTTTATTATTTTTAGTTTTTTTTTTTTTTTAAATTGAAACAATAAATTTTTGCTATTCAAATTTAATAAATCGTTTGTTGTGACAGTAAACGACATTTATTAAGGGCTGAATTTCGAAATTGATAAACGGTTAATAGTTTTAATTATTTTTTTTATTGAAACAATAAATGTTGGTTATTTAAATTTAATAAATCGTTTGTTGTGATAATAAACGATATTTATTAGGAGTTTAATTCTAAAATTGATAAACGGCTTATTGTTTTTATAATTTTTTTAGATGAAACAATAAATTTTAGTTTTTAAAATTTAATAAATCGTTTGTTGCGACAGTAAACGAAATTTATTAAGAGCTGAATTTTAAAATTGATAAACGAGTTATTGTTTTTAATTTTTTTTTTAAATTGAAACAATAAGTTTAGCTATTCAGATTTAATAAATCGTTTGTTGTGACAATAAACGATATTTATTAAGAGCTGAATTTCGAAATTGATAATAGTTTTAATTATTTTTTGATTGAAACAATAAATTTGAGTTATTGAAATTTAATAAATCGTTTGTTGTGATAATTAACGACATTTATTAAGAGTTTAATTCTAAAATTGATAAACGGTTTATTGTTTTTATATTTTTTTTAATGAAACAGTAAATTTTAATATAAAAATTTAATAAATCGTTTGTTGTGACAGTAAACGAAATTTATTAAGAGCTGAATTTTAAAAATTGATAAACGGGTTATTGTTTTTAATTTTTTTTAAATTGAAACAATACATTATAGCTATTTAAATTTAATAAATCGTTTGTTGTGACAATAAACGATATTTATTAAGAGCTGAATTTCGAAATTGATAAACGGTTAATAGTTTTAATTATTTTTTTTTATTGAAACAGTAAATTTGAGTTATTAAAATTTAATAAACCGTTTGTTGTGATAATGAACGACAATTATTAAAAGCCGAATTTTAAATTTGCAAACGATTTATTATTTTTTTATTTTTCAAATGCAATAAATAATTTTAGCTATTAAATCTTAAAATGGTATTGCTTTTATTGTTTTTAATTTTTCTTTAAAATTTTAGAAATTGATTGTTTTGATAACGAACGACATTATTATGAGCTTAATTCTAAAATTGATATGGATATTATAGTTTTTTAACTGAAACAATGAATTTCAATTATTAAAATTTATTATTATTTAATTGTATGATGCGATTATGAACATCTTACAAAAGAAATAATGTCAACAATCAATGTAATCAATTATCAATGAAACCTTTACAAATTGAATTAATACAAAATTGATTTTTTTTAGAAATGTATTGTTTTTATTAAACGAGTTATTGAATTAAAAAACAATTTATTGTTTTTAATAAACAGGTTATTGGATTATAAAGCAATTTATTGTTTTTAAAAAACAAGTTATTGAATTAAAAAAAACTAGTTATTGTGTTTAATAAACAAGTTATTGAATTAAAAACCAATTTACTGTTTTAAATAAACAGATTATAGAACTAAAAAACAATTAATTGATTTTAATAAACAATTTATCGAATTCAAAAACAAATTTATTAAATATGATAAATCGTTTTTAAAAACCTGGTTTGGGTTTTTTAAGTTTCATTAAGGCAGAACTCACACTTTTACTCTCCGTAGAAAAATTATACTAAATATACTTTCATTACATAAATTAGTAACAAATTCATTTTCTGCGTACCCATATGTGCTAGTATCTACATAATATTAAATTTTAACGTAGTTCTGCTTTTTAAAATAATATCATACATCATATAATGTTGAATGATTAAATTTATCAAAGAATTTGGAGAGAAAACGAAAGTTTTGCTGTAACGCTATAAGCGGTTCAACATAGTTTCTTGTATTGCAGTCACCCTTGCCTTCCTATTTGTTGGATTACATACTACTGCTCCTACTGCCCTTTCATTACCACAATTTAATTTTAAGTCTTATTTTCAAACTGACTAATCCATGGATTAAGAATTTTCCACAATCAAAGTGTTTAGTGTTCCAGTTCAGTCCAGAACATTCATAGTCCATGGATTAATTAACTTGTCATTCTCCTATAATAAAAAATAATAAGTAGAGATACATATATACAAAATATTATCCGCTTGGTCCAACAGAGTGCGGACTAGTGATCTTTGAAAAAGTTTGCAAACTTAATTTGACTGTCGTGTTCTTACTTTCCAATAGTAAAGTAAAGAATTGACCAACCTTTCGTTGGCCCGCACACTCTTTGGAAAGCAACAAAAAAAACCAAAAGAGAAACAAGAAGCTAAATCTATGCATTATATACATTATAATACATCAAGATACAAACAAACTATGTAAAGCGATCCCAAACTTCGGCTGTCATACCTACTAGCTTTGAAAAATAGCTTAGGTTTGTATTATATTTGAAAAAATATGTATCAGTGAATAAAAAACACTTATATTTCTAACTCCCTGTCCGCCACCACGTATTGACGTCTCAATATGTATCGAATGAAAGAATACGAGAATTCTTTATCATTTGACTTTAAGCTCCGATCATATTTAACCAAACTCAAAGTATGGTCCACTTTGTGTGTATTTTTGTAAAGCCCATAAATTATCACTGTTGTACAAACGTGGTTCAAATTTTGATCCGTGGTTCAAATATATTTACTGACTGATTTCTGACTGATTGAATAAACAAGTTATTGAATTAAAAACCAATTTCCTGATTTTAATAAACAAATTATTAAATTAAAAAACAATTTATTGATTTTAATAAACAATTTACTGAATTCAAAAACAAATTTATTAAATATGATAAATCGTTTCTTAAAAAACCTTGTTTGGATTTCTAAGTTTCATTAAGGCAGAACTCACACTTTTTCTCTCCTTAGAAAAATTATAATAAATACACTTACTTTACATAAATTAATAACAAATTCATTTTCTGCATACTCAAATGTACGAGTAGTTACAGAATATTAAATTATTACGAAGGTCTGCTTTTTAAAACAATAACATACATAATATAATGTTGAATGATAAAATTTATTAAAGAATTTGGAGCGACAACGAAAGTTTTGTTGTTCAACATAATTTCTTGAATTACAATCATCCCTGCCTTCCTATATTTTGGAGTACATCCTACTGCTCATACTGCCCTTTCATTACCACAACATTAATTCTAAGTTGTTCACATTGGGTTAAATCTGTAATAAGTTTTTCACATGCTCAGGTTAAATGGATCTAATCAACCAATATTGGCTGATTAGTGGTTTCGATAATTAACAACTCAAACTATGGATTCATTAAATAAAACTGTGGTTAACAAGCAGATTCGCGGATTAACCAGTCATAACAATCTTTGATTAAAGATGATTAGCTGTGAAAAATGTGTGTTTATTATTAAAATACATTTTTTCTCCAAGGAAATATTTTAAAATCGATATTAAATGGGTTTAAATTATCTAAATCGTCAGTAGGTAATCGAAAAATTATCAGGAATGTTGTGGAAAAAATATTACAGCGTAATCTAGTATTCTTTCATTCATGAATGGACCTTTGGAAACAATGCACCTATTATCGATTCCGAGTGACAGAAATATCGAGTATACTTTTATCATTTTAGTTGGCCATCACCTAAATAAAAACCATCATAGCATAAAATTTAACAGAAGGTGTTTTTTGTGAGTGAATAATTTGATGATTAAAAATGTTTTACTTTCTGAAGAACAAGAAAATAACAAAGAATGTTAAACAAAAAACAATAAATAAATTGTGCTGTGCAGTGTGCGTCCCATGGCGGTCGCTTAAAAGAGGTAAGTAAGTAAGTAAGGCAATAAATTATAATTATAATAGCTTTTATTAGATGAATAACAGAGAAACACAAAAATTAACAAAATTTTCCCAACTCCGAAAATATTTTTACTATGTAAATGTTTCTAGTGATTACCAAAAAAACGAATGGAAATCATACTTGGTATTGCAAAAACGATAGTTTAGAAAAAAAAACATGCTCATTTTCAAAGAAACAACTAAATTTTTTCACTTGCCCAAATGAAAACGCAGCATAATTGTTAATTGTTGTTTATGTTTATCGATTTTATAATCCCATTTACTGCCACAATAAACTGTTTATTGTATCAATAAATTGTTTAATCTTCCCAACACGGTTTGTTCAAAAATTTAACGAAGCGTGTTTTCTAAAATTTGCTGTAGATTTGTAATAATAATCTTGTTTGTTAAAATTAATTAATCGTTTATTGTCATAATAAACGTATTTCTTCTTCATTGCAAAAATTCAACGAAGCATGCTTTATAAATTTACTGTTGATTTGTAATAATAATCTTGTTTATTAAAATTCATTAATCGTTTATTGTTATAGTAAACTGTTTATTATTTTAATAAACCCTTTTATTTATGTAATTATCTTGTTAATTAATTTTAATAAACCTTTTATAAATTGCCAAGTTCGTGGCTAGTTAAAAATTAATGAAATAATACAAGATATTATTTTCTCAACAACAGATTGTTTACATCGGGTTAAATTGTAATAAGTTTTTCAAATGCTCTGGTTAAATGGAGATAATCAACCAATATTGGCTGATTAACGATTTCGATAACTAACAACTCAAACTATGGGTTCATTGACTCAAATGTTGTTGATTAAAAACACTTTTGCGGCTTTATCGGTCACAATAATCATTGATTAAAGATGATAAGCTGAGAACAAACTGGCCCTAAAAGAAGATATTTTTCACTGGGAAATATTTTCAAATTGATATTAAATGGTTTTAAATAATCTAAATCGTCAATAATCCAAAAAAAAATCAAGAGTGTGGTAGAAAGTATTATTATTTTTGCTATTGTTTTAATTAATAGAACATAAAGTACACAATACTGAATTGATAGATAGACAAGAAAAAAATCAACATAAAACCAAATTTAATTAACTTAAAAACTTCCCGTCCCTATTCCGTATTTTTGTATTCTTTCATTCATGGTGTGAACAGAGCTCAGCAATGTTCGTATAGAGGGAACATTTTTTGACGAACTTAACGAACCAAGTTAAATGACGCCGACTTGCAATTGGCCATAGCAACGAACAACGATTCAGTTAGAAAAAAGAAGCAGCCGCCGCCACATCTTCCAGCAAGCCAGAACAAGTGAGTGAACAAAAAAAATTAAAAAGCCGAACAAGTGAAGAAAAAAGTTAAATGAAAAATTAACAGGATTAATTTAATCCTGTTGGAGGCCTCCACCGAAAATTTTTATTTGTCCACCCAGTCACGTAAGTCATTTTAATATATTTATTTATTCTAAATTATACCTATATAAGCAAAAATTCAATATCGCTGCCATGTGCTGCGTAATACTATGGCGGTCGGCGACAAAATTAATGTAAGTACCTATCTATTTTTACAAATATTTTCGGTCAGAGATATTGTGAAATCACATTTGAAGATTTAATTAGGTTTTTAAATTGAAAAAAAAAGTTATTCCAAAGTTAATTTCCAAAACTTGAAACTCTGTGCTGAAAAGACGACTCCATCAAAATGGCCGCCATGTCTGGCGAAGATAAAATGTTTTTATTGGTGAGCGCATTGCGTTTTTTAATCATAATTATGACTTTTTTTACTACCCACGACGGTTGGCATTATTTTCATGGGAAAAAAACTTGAAAATTGAAAAAAGTTTTCCAAACTTAATTTCCAAAACTTGAAACTCGGTGCTGAAAAGACGACTCCATCAAAATGGCCGCCATGTCTAGCGAAGATAAAATGTTTTTATTCGTGAGCGCATTGCGTTTTTAATCATAATTATGACTTTTTTTTCTATCCACGACGCTGACGGTCGCCACAATTTCCGTGGGAAAAAAACTTCATAAAATATATGAAAATCAATCTTAATAATTCGATTAAAAAAAATATTTTTGGTAGCATGTAATTTGAAACGAGTTTCATTGTGACTTCCACTTAAAAATGTCATTGTGAACTATAAAGTGAAATGTCAAATTGGTATTCTTCAAAATAAAATTAATTCATATAACTTTAAATCACATTTAATTTAGCTTTTATCGTCGCCGTTGTTGTTTTTATTGGTAACAAAATTAATGCGTCCGACTCCAAAAGATTTTGCTGTTGGATCACCATCAACCGCTGCTTACGAACCTGTGCACTCGATAATTTTGTTAATTAAAAACAACCTACCTTTTTCCAAATCGCAAGTTTTTCCACGGCAAATTGCTGTTTTTGCTCCCTTGGGCAGCTTTAAGTATTCGTGAAAATTCATAAAAGTTGTCAAAATATCAGTCCATGCTTTTCTTAAAAAAATCACTGCCAACGATAACTATTTTCTTCGAGTGAAAACTTTTGTTTCAAGCGTCAATCTCAAGTTTGTGTGCTGTCGGATCTGACGATGCAATTGAGGACATTCGATTGAACCAAAATAGATGCTGCGAATCGATTGTATCGATTAAACTCGATTGTAACAAGTTACTTGCTGGCACCCCAGACTTGGAACAAAATACATTCACCCCTGTTCTGACTTTTGATAGGAATCAAATCGTCTTGAGTTGAATCACTAAGAAATAAAAACAAATCTGAGCTTACGAACAATTTTTTTCGAATACATACGGATTTCATTCCAACCGAAAATCGGAACAGGGGTGATAAAAGTTAAAATTTCCTTTGAAACAAAATAACTTCACGTAAATTAAAAATATTTGCAACGAACAACGATTTAGTTACCAAAAAGAAGCAACCGCTGCCGCCAGCCATGGAGAACAAGTTAAATGAAAAAGTTAAATACAAAATTAAAAGGATTAATTTAATCCTCTTGGAGGCCTGCCTCCAAAATTTAAATTTGTACCCAATCACGTAAGTCATTTTAAGTCATTATATGAAACTAATATATTTATATATTCTATGTTATACCTATACAAAAATTCACTTTCGCTTCCATGTTGCGTATTACTGGCGGCCGACCTATTTTTATAAATATTTTCGGTCCGAGATATTGTGAAATCAAACTATAAAGTTTTAATCAGGTTAATAAATTGAAAAAATATACCTAAAAGTTCATTTCCAAGACTCGCGAAGATAAAATGTTTTTATGGGTGACCGCACTAAGTTTTTTATTCATTATTATGACTTTTATTTCAATCCACCACGGTCAGTATTATTTTCGTGGGAAAGAAACTTCATAAAATATATGAAAATCAATCTTCTTTATAATTCGGATCATAAAGCACGGGCATGAAGGTCAGACTTGGAACAAAATACATTCACCTTTGTTCTGTTCTGACTTTCGTTCGTACGGATTTGACTTATAACTATAATAGAACCTTCAGATTTTCGTTTTGAGTCAAATCCCTACCAATTCAAAAACAAAAATAAATGTTCTGAGCTTATAAAAAATTATTTTTTGAATACATACATACGGATTTATTCCGACCGGAAACAGGGTTGACAAAATTTTAATTTTCCTTTGAAATAAAATGACTTCACGTGAATTAAAAATGTTTGCAGAATAGGCCTTAAAGTAATACTACTAATCCATATGAAGCCAAGAGAACCAAGATGATCTCGCTGATTAAATTAAAATATTGCGTTTTTGGAATAATTATTCTATCTAACTGATTGAAGTATCATATATATAGGTAGAGGGCTCGAAGCTGTACCGAACCAAGTCATAATTTTTTTTTTGCAAATTTTTGTGAATATTTTTCAACTCAAGTTTTTCATTTTTAAATAAAAGAGTTATAATAATAATTTAGTTTAGAGAATAAACTTGTCCTTTTTACGAGTAAAATATTCATTAATTAATGGCAGTTTATTTACTAATCCTCTTATTACCGTCGAATTTTCTTTTTTTTGACTTGGTTCGGTTCAGCTGTGAGTCCTCCATATGTAGCTACTAGTTGCAAAAAATTCAACAATAGTTTTTCACGTTTTTAAAAAACAATGCAAATAAATCATAAGATCGCTCTGCTTCTCATGGCCTCATTTAAATTTGAAAGAACATATATGTTCCTACATGTAACTAAAAGTACTTTTAAACATTTTTACAGATTTTTTAACGGAAAAGTACGGTATCCCAGCGAGGTGTTGCACAGCAGTCATCAAAGTTATTTAAAGCGTAAGTTATTATAATTTGTATATATTACGAACACATTATAAATTTTTCGTGACAAAATCTTCCTCTTTTTTAAGACAAAATTTTTAAATTTGTTTCTTTGACAAATTCTTGGTCTTTTTTGGCTTAATATTTCATAGTGTTTATCTCGCAAAGAGTCTTTTTTTATGAAAAATTTGCTCTCTCTTTTTCTCGAAAATTTTTCTAGGTCTTTTTTAAGAACATTTTTTTGGAAAGACAGATTTTGAACAAAATACAATATTTAATCAACTTCGTTTGGAATAAATAAGACAATAAAAAGAAAGTTGAACCCTATACATAAATAAGTAAAAAAGATTTGAAATTTTCCTTTTAAAAATACAGTTGATGACGGATATAAGAAAGTCAAAAAATCCAAAGAATTCCTTTCTTATATCTGTGTTTTATGAAATATTGTATATAACAAAGAAATTTTCTTTTATTAGTCAAATGCATAGTAAGAAAGTAAATTTCCTTCAAATATAACTAAATCATTTAAATTAAGTTTCCAAAGCATTGATTGAAATTAATGTATCCTGTATTTGCCTTAATTTATAAAAAAATATCGCTCATAACATTTCATTCTAAAAGCAAACATTAAACTAAATTAATTTCTTCCAAAATCGCTTTAACACGGGATTATTCATTATAGCCGTTTAATTTTATATGCATTGAGACTAATTTTGTACCAGAATAAGTTTCTGGTACAAGTTATAAGATTCAACTTTATGGGAATGTGCAGGGTGTTTTAGAATGTCTGTGTTTTAAACGAGTTTTTCTTATATTCATCATCAAATGTACCTGTTTTGGTAGGTACATAAATTAATGGTTAAAATTTTGTGATTTAAAACTTTTTTGCTTATAAAATTGATCAACCATGTTAAGTTTCACAAGGATCAGCATTATTCTATGCTAAGAAAAGTTTAACCAATTGAGCTTTAGAATGCAAAAATAATTTTTTTTTTCAAAATAATTAACTGATGAGTCAAAATCATTACAGGAAGGTAGGCCATTGAAAGAGTACTTTGCTGAAAAAATCATTTTTCAATAGATTGGTATGATTATTATTACAAATATTATTTTTATATCTTTTACAATATCAAGGGGTAGGGTATAGCAGCAAAGCTGTAAATGTTTTCAACATTATTTTGCGTGGTTTGCTGTTATACCTACTCAACCTATACTTTCCTTTTACTTAATTTTTAAAACAAAATTTTAACAAACCTTAACATAAAATGAGACTTATTTTGCTTTGATACTGGATTTAATTTCGTATACTATTCTTCTGTGTTAAGAAGAAAAAACGCATCTGCATTTTTGACATTTCGAGATAATCGCGTTTTTCTGTTTTTATCTCTATCTTTTCTGTTTTGTTGATGAATGTTTTTCTGTCGTATTTACAAATAAATCAATTTTTTTTTGCTTAGATTATTTCTAAGATGTACAAATGCTTGTATGGGAGTCACTTTTTTTCTTAAAATAAGTGCTAAGACGGCAATTTTTCTTAAAAATTGCAGGGTTCTTTGAGCGAACATCATTTTTTGGAGCGTTTTAGACCATTACAAAAGCGAGTTAGGGCTTTTATTTTTAAAGAATAAAATAGCAAACATATCAAAGATGTCAAAACTGGCCCTAACTAAAAACAGCCAAAATGTCAGTTACGTTTTTCCTTCTTAACACGGCAATATTCTTATCCAAAAAAAAAAACAAGCAGACACTAACATATCCTCCAGCTAGCCAGAACAAGTGAAATAAAATATTAAAAAGCCGAACAAGTGAAATAAAAAAGTTAAATACAAAATTAACAGGATTCATTTAATCCTAGTGGAGACCTCCACCCAAAAAAATTAATTTTGCCACCCAATTACGTAAGAAATAAGTAAGACAATTTCTGCTTTGATACCGGATTTATCTTCGTATCTTACTTATTCTTATCCATTGAAAAGAAACTATGTAGGTCTTAATTAAATAAAAGCGTATAAATTGTTATTATTGGTATTAAAATCAAATTTAAACAAATATTACGGTCATGAAAATTCCACAAATTAATATTGGTCACCATTTGCCACCTTTGAAGCAAAATGATATGACTAACATTAAAAATGTTTGCAGAATAGACCTGAATAGAAAACTATTAAACGATATGAAACCATGAAAACAGGATAACCTAGCTGATTAAACTGATTTTTTTTTAAATGATACCTATACTTATGTATCTATTTATTGAAGTATCATATAGCTATTTTATCTAAAAAATTATTTTTGTTAAATACAATATTAGTTTTTGTCGTTAAAAAGTGGAAAAATCAGTACGTTACTCTGCTTGACATGGTTTCACTTAAGGATAAAATATATGTATACAAGTAACTAAAAGTACTTTTAAAACTTTTTACAGATTTTTTTAACGAAAAGGCGTAGTGTCTCAGCGGGGTGTTGCAGCAGCTGTCAAAATCATTGCTCCTGAGAAATCTCAAAAGTTAATGCAAAGATGTGAAGATTTTGGCTGAATCACTGAAATCTGGCATTTTATTCACTGAAAACATATAACTACCTAGTTACAAGATCGAATCCAAGCTAAGTCTATTGCTAAAGGCCGTTTTTTAGTCCGTAAGTCATCATATTTTTTATATATTACATTAACATATAAAATATTTTTGCTGGCTTTCAATTCGTGATGGTCAGATTTTCTCGAAAAAAATTTTAAGTCTTTTTTTGACTAAATTTTTCTTTCTCTCGAAAAATTTTTAGAGTCTTTTTTAAGAAAAAAAGTCTTTTTCTCTTGAAATCGTATAGCAGCAAGCTGTAAAAGTTTTCAACATTCTTTTGCGTGGTTTGCTGTTATACCTACCAAGCTTACTTTCCTTTTACTTGCGTTTTAAATCAAAATTTTCACAAACTTTAATATACATGCATTCATCAGACTTAGTCTGCCTTGCATCCGAATTTGCTTTAGTATCATCCTATTCTTATCCTTTGAAAAGTAGGACTTATTTAAACAAAAGCATAGAATGTTATAAATAATCAAATTTAAACAAAGATTATAGAACTATTAATTGATATGAAACCATGAGAACAAGATGACCTAGCTGATTAAATTGAACTTTTTGTTTTTGAAATAGATAATTCTATTAATTGAAGTATCATATAGCTATCTACTATATCTAAAGAAAATATTTTTTTTAGATATAGTATAGTTTTTGTCGTTTTTAGAAAAGTGAACAAAATCCAGTAGTTTGCTATGCTCCTCATGGTCTCTCTTAAAGTTCAAATATCTGTATACAAGTAACTTAAAGTACTTTTATACAATTTACAGATTTTTATAAATGGAAAAGTGAGGTGTCCAAGCGAGGTGTTGCAGCAGCTGTCAAATCAACATTTAAAACGTAGGTAAGTCATTATAATTTATATATATTACGAGTATTTAAATTTTGTATTAATAATAGTAATAATTATAATAATGATAATAATAATAATAATAATAATAATAATAATAATAATAATAATAATAATAATAATAATAATAATAATAATAATAATAATAATGATAATAATAATAATAGTAATAGTAATAATAATTATAAGTTCAAAAGTGTCGTAGTCTTTTTTTGAAAATTCTCTAATTTTGTCATTTTAAAAGCGTTTTAGACTATTGAATAAATAAAATTTTTCATTGCTAACTATACCGATTTCCGGTTAGTGTTGACGCAACGTCACATTTAACGACGTTTGGAACTTAACTGATGATAAATTCAAATAATCTAAATATTGAATTTGTGAGTTAATTGAACTATCTAATTGAGCTGTTTTTGGACTTTTTTGTAAAAAAAATGTTCATGTGCTGTTAAAACCTTCGAAGTACGAAGGATAGCGTTGCGAAAACACAATGTGAATTTTCTGGAACACCAAAAGCTTTTCCAAATTTCGTTTAAGATTTCCTATAATTGCACAAAGAGCAGACTGTATGTAACATTTTAAGTTTCTAAGTTAACTAGAACTGGTAGCCACCGGAAATGGGTCAAAAAAACAAATGAAGCGTTTAGAAGATGAAGGCGTTAAGTGACATTTTCAAAGTTTTGAGTAATCAGCTTTTGATATATAACATTTTTGGTAAAAACCTTAAAAATAATATACGGCCAATTTAAAAGTAACATAACTCAAGTGTTTTTAATACTTATATTCTTCTTTGTTGAAAACAAAGGACTTGCGAGTTATTTACAGTTTTGTGTAGTTAATATCTTTATCGACGAACTTTACTGTGATTTTTTAATTATTTTTCTCATAGAGGTCTTATGTGGCATCTATGTACATATGGAGGGCTCACAGCTGTACCGAACCAAGCCATAATTTTTATTTTGCAAATTTTTGTGAATATTTTCCAATTCAAGTTTTTCATTTTTAAATAAGAGAATAATAATTAAAATTTAATTTAAAGAACAAACCTTAGATTATCCTTTTATGAGTAAAATATTCATGAATCAATGGCAGTTTATTTACTAATCCTCTTATTATTTTAGAATTTTATTTTTCTGACTTGGTTCGGTTCAGCTATGAGCCCTCCATATAACTCTTATGATTTATTTATTTTGACCTGTTTTTTCTCTTTAATTTTCATCAGCACCTGTTAAACTAGCATTGGAATAGAAATATGATCTACCTCCACTGGAATGAAATTAATTTGCTCATTCAAATTTTAGAAACTGAGAAACTTATAGATTTCATATAATATGAATGGGTAATTGTATCCATTGCTCACATATCACCTTCGTGCACATAATAAAGTAAAATAAAACGTTTAAGTAAAATTGTTTTTGCATATAAATGAAGGTCTTAAGCACGCTCAAAACATTTTTGCAGTTAGTTTGTTGAGTTGCATATATAACACTTTCATCCTTTGCTAAATTTGAATCGAGAAGTGCAGATGAGATGGAAATTTAAGTTTTAATATAGGGCCTTCATCTGTACGAAAAAACGATATGTCAAAAAATGTCACTTAGCACCTTCATCTTCTTAACGCTTCAATGTGTGTTGTTTGAAAAAAAGTGTCAGTGTACTTTTGCAGTTTTGTCTAAAATGCAGATGTTAATAGAAGAGCAAGATATTCAGTAGTTAAGATGTTTGAATGATTTTTACAAATAATATTGTAAAGAGAACTAGGAAAAACGCTTCAATTCAATTTTTTTTCATTTGTTTCTTTATTTTTAGCTTATGATTCTCATGTAACCGAAGCCATTCAAGAAGATATAAGGTTTGACATTAAAACCTATCTATATTCTACAGCATCGATAGTTATTTAATAATGTTATAATATTATATTAAAAAATACTTATATATTACTTAATTATTTTTAGTTCAGACAAAAACTATAGACAAGAGTAGTCAAATTTAACAAAATGATTTGCTTTATCTGTAAGGTTAGAATTTCATCGGTAAACTTGTTTATACAACACCTAAAAAAAAAACATGATCTGAGTACTTATAGTAATTTTAAATGTAGGGAAAGTAGTTGCTCACAAGAGTTTCAAAATATAAGTAGTTTTAAGAGACATATAATCAGAAAACATGACGGAGGTTCAATACCCAACGTGAATAGTACAGATAATTTTGATAAACAAAATGATGCACCTCAAAATCATTTCTGCGAAAAAAACCAAATATCTAATAGTTTAGAGGAAAGCTCAGAATCACGCGAAAGTTATATTCATGAAGCAGAAAGCGTTGAAACCAAAGAATTACCTATAGAAGACAGTCTTAATAATATGTTCACCTCTGCTACGCGTTTTGTATTGAAAATGCATGATAATAATAGTTTTTCAAGAAAAAATATTTTAGAAATTCAAGAGGATATACAAAAATGTATCTTAAATCCAATGCTTGAATTATTTAGATCATTTTCAAACGAAAAATTGGCAAAAACGAACATGAAAGTTCATAATGAATTTGTCAGTCTATTATCAAAGTGTCGTAACCCTTTTAACTATTGCAACACCGAGTATAAACTATTTGAATGGCTTAAAAAAGAAAATTTTTTGGGCAGTTTATATGAATTTTCGGTAAACAATGAAATCAGTACAGTTTTTAAGAACGGATGTATTGCATATGATGAGAAAAACACTAAAGGAATATTGATGCCTCTAAAATTTCAATTTAAAAAATTTTTTGAGGTCGAAAACATCTTAAATAAAACGAAACTTCATATGGAAACATTAAGTAAAGAAAAAAAAATTTCAAATTTTGTTCAAGGTGAGCTTTGAAAGAAAAAAATTGAAAAGTATCCGGGAAAAGTTCTAATTCCATACTTTTTATATACCGATGACTTTGAAATTAATAACCCTTTAAGCTCTCATGCAGGTGTTCACTCGATATGTAATATTTACTATTCATTTCCTTGTCTTCCTTGGAAAGAATCAAAGTTGGATAGTGTTTTTTTAGCAGGAGTTATTAAAACAAAGGATCTCAAAACATTTGGCAATGAAAAATGTTTTCAATCATTAATAAAAATGATCTAAAGAGTCTTGAAGTTGATGGTGTAGAGATAAGCTTAGGCAAAGAGATAAAAATAAAAGTATATTTTATCTTAGGTCTTGTGTTAGGGGATAATTTGGGCTTAAATACTGTTTTGGATTTTAATAAATCATTTTCAAGCAACTCTTTTTGCAGGTTTTGTAAAGTAAAAAAAATAGAAACGCAGTCGTTGGCAATTGAACGAAATGATTTGTTGAGAAATCGTTCAAACTACGAAGAAGATCTTCTTCTTAACAACCCTTCTGAAACGGGTATACAAAACTATTCACAACTTAATGAAATTCCATCGTTTCATGTCGTAGAAAATTATTGCGTGGATCTTATGCATGATGTTTTTGAAGGAGTTTGTCATTACGACATTTGCCATATAATTGAATATTTCATTAACAAAGCTAAATATTTTAACCTGGAAACTCTTAATTTAAGGAAACGAACATTTCAGTATGGTGCAATTGAGATTGACAATATTTCAGGTGAAATAAAAATCGGCCAATTAAAATGTAAACATCTAAAAATGACTGCACGAGAAATGATGACATTTGTTTCTTTTTTTCACTTAATGATTGAAGATTTAGTGCCACATGATGATGAAGTGTGGCAATTCCTTCTTAATTTAATTGAAATAATTGATTTATTGCTTGCATTTGAAATTTGCGATGAAATCATCCCAATGTTAAAATTAAAAATTGAAAACCACAACAAAGATTATGTTCGTCTTTTTAATGACAACTTGAAACCAAAGCATCATAATTTAACTCATTATCCCAGTGTCATTAAACAGTCAGGGCCTGTTCGTAGTTTTTGGTGTTTTAAATTTGAAGCTAAACACAAACAATTTAAGCTTTATTCCCATGCTATCACATCTCGTAAGAACATTTGTTTGACCTTAGCGAAAAAATACCAACTTAAGACTGCATTCAAGTTTTTATCAAATATTGATAATAATTGCATTTGTTACTTTGAAATATATGACAAACATAAAATCGAAAGTGATTTTACGAATTTAGTATCAGAAATACTAAGAGTCTCTAAAACAGATATAGAATTTTTCTCTAAAGCAAAAATCGAAGGTTATAAATACCAACAAAGTTTTTATATACCGCGATCTAGAGCTGATATCGAGTTATACGTTATAGTTGACATAGGTCTTTTGAAAAAAAGTCAAGTTTTTTTGTTTTACCAAAAACTAAATAGGATCCAGTACAACCCAAGTATATTATCATTTGAAGTTGACGAAAAACAGTTGGGTGCTTTTTCTATAATTTTTGGCAATGAAATTGTCGGCCCACCAACTAATTTGATAAAAACGGCTACCGGAAAAACTTTACTAAGAGTTAAAGAGTATTATTTTTCACAATAGGCAAAAAAATCATCTCAAATTTTTTACTAACATAAGATAAAGTATTATTAGAGAATGTATATAGGTATCTAGGTCCCAATTCCGCAAGTCTGATTTTACTCTGTGTACACATACAATTGTTAAATATATTTTCGTTTTCAAAATATTAACATTTAATTATGCTTGACCAATTCAAAAACCACTCATATTTTGATATTTAATAGAATAATTATCTAACTAAAATCATTTTGCGGATTTGAGATCTGGGCTTTAGTTTTAGTTGTCTAGAAGATATATGTAATATTTTTTGTAAATTATTTTAATATTTTGAATGTCTTGTAATGTTTTAATGTTTTTAATAAATTAATAATAGTTGTCTATACGAAAACAGAATTTAAAACTAAAAATGGCAACGCTTGATATATCTGTGTGTGAAAATGGGTTGGAGGAAGTATTAGTCGATGAAGTAGAGGTCGATGAAGCAGAGGTCGATGCACTAGAAGTCAATGAAGTAGAGGTCGATGAAGTAGAGGTCGATGAACTAGAGGTCGATGAATTAGAGGTAGATGACGTGGAGGTTGATGAACTACAGCTCAGTGAAGTGCAGGTTGAATCAACTGATGAAAGGGAAAGCATTCCGACATTTTCAGAAGCAGAATTTCAAACATTTTTGGGCGACAAAACGATACCAACGAATGTTAACATAGATCCATGCAAGGAAATAAAGGATTTACTGGCAAAATGGGGCCTATTAGAATTACTTGAGCATTTCAAAAGTAAGTTTAAATTAATTTTTTAATAATTAATTTATTTTCATCAATGTTTTGCAAACAAATTTTCTAAGTCTTTTTTGGAAACATTTTTTGCCTTGATATCAATCATTTTTCTTCCTTTTTTTCGAAAAAATACTAAAAAGTTTTTTGCGGACAAACATTTTTCTTTTTCTCCAAAATTTTTTAGTCTTTTTTTAGCAAAAATTTCCAAGTCATTCTCGAAAATTTTCCTAAGTTGTTTTTAAAATAGAATTTCCTAAGTGTTTTTCTTGAAAATTTTTCGAAGTCTTTTTTACTAAGACTTTTTCTCGAAAAGTTTACCGTCTTTTTTAAGAAAAACTTTGTCATTTTTTCGAAAATTTTTCTAAGTCTTTTTAAAGAAAAAATTTCTGTGATTTTCTCGAAAATTGTTCTTTTATGGGAAAAAACTTTGTCATTTTCTCGAAAATTTTTGTCTTTTTTACTACGTCATTTTCTCGAACATTTTTTTAAGTCTTTTTCACTTAATCTTTTTCTCGAAAATTTTTCTAAGTCTTGTTTAAGAAAAAATGTCTCATTTTCTCGAAAAATTTTCTAAGTCTTTTTAAGAAAAAATGTTTGTCATTTTCTCGAAAATTTTTCTGAGTCTTTTTTAAGAAAAACTGTCATTTTATCGAAAATTTTTCTAAGTCTTTTTTAAGAAAAATATCTGTCATTTTCTCGAAAATTGTTCTTTTATGAGAAAAAATTTGTGTCATTTTCTCGAAAATTTTTCTAAGTCTTTTTTACTACGTCATTTTCTCGAACATTTTTCTAAGTCTTTTTTACTGAGTCATTTTCTCGAAAATTTTTCTAAGTCTTTTTCTCGAAAATTTTTCTGTCTTTTTTAATAAAAAAATTCTGTCATTTTCTCGAAAATTTTTCTAAGTCTTTTTTACTAAGCCTTTTTCTCGAAAATTTTTCTAAGTCTTTTTTACTAAGTCTTTTTCTCGAAAATTTTTCTAAATCTTTTTTAATAAAAAATTTCTGTCATTTTCTCGAAAATTTTTCTAAGTCTTTTTTACTAAGTCTTTTTCTCGAAAATTTTTCTAAGTCTTTTTTAATAAAAAATTTCTGTCATTTTCTCGAAAATTTTTCTGAGTCTTTTTTACTAAGCCTTTTTCTCGAAAATTTTTCTGTCTTTTTTAAGAAAAAATTTCTAAGTCATTTTCTCGAACATTTTTCTAAGTCTTTTTTACTAAGTCTTTTTCTCGAAAATTTTTCTAAGTCTTTTTCAAGAACAAATTTCTAAGTCATTCAAGTCTAAGCTTCGAGATAAGAACAATACATCCATAAGTAATAATTTAATTTAAAACTTTATAAAATTTATGAAGTGGTAAGAGAACCTTTACTATTTTAGAATTAAAAAAAAAACAAGGAAAAAAATTTATTGAAAACTTGTTGACAATACAAATTATTTAAAATTCAATTTTAGCTCAAGAAATAGATATTGAAGTTTTGAAAAATTTGGAGTGTCACCACCTTGCTCAAATTCTAAAGCCCTTCAAATACCGAACCTTAATTATGTTCGAATCAAAGCTAAGAGAATGGCGAGAGTTGATTGGAATGCCCCTTTTCATGTATTCCAACTCGGAATGTGGTCCATTTCGTAATATCACTACTTGTTTATCAGAAGCATCCTCACCTTATCACCTTTCAACAAGATCGAATACACGCAGCTGTCCAAGTTCGCCAACAAGTGCTTTCGAATCTGCCTCTTCAATTTCCCTAGCAACAATTTTGAACAGTAACTTAAAAAGTAGTTCACTGGTTGAAATTTATGAACAAAATAAAAAATTCAACAATCAGCAAAGAACACAATTGATTACAGCAATTGCTAGTTATTTTGATCACAACAAAATTCATTTAGATTTACATTCAAGTTACGCCATTGAAAAAGAAATAATGGAAAGATTTCCTTCTGAGCAATTGGTAAACTGTTTATTTCTATTCTGTTACTTTCTCGTATTTTTAATGTCAATTAAATATTATAAGGTATATTATCGCACTGGTAAAAGAGGAAAAATTTATAATAAATTCTGCAACTTGAAATTCTCAAATAAGACGACGATGGAGAAAACTTTAAAGCCTTCAACAAGCAAGACCGAAACAACAGATTACAGTTTGGATCTAGGTTTGTTCAATTTTGAGTAAGACAGCCACCCCAATTCTGACCTTCGTTTAGATTCGTACGGATTTGAATCTGACTGGAAGTCAGAACAGGGGTGTGCATTTCAATTCTTCGTTAGATTTGTTTTGATATGATAGGTGTCACAAAAGTAATGGTCAAAACTTATTTAGTTCACAGATAATAAACAGCTATAATATTGTTTTAAAAACAATCATTGTTTTAAGAACAATCAGTGTTTTTAAAACAAACTGTTTTTTCTAAGGCTTGATCTTGGATTATCAGATGGGTACAAAACCATAATAGCTTTTTTAAGGAACCAAAAATATATTTCCCAGTCTCGATTACTTATTATTTAGGTTTGGTATGCACAAGTAACTCTTTTATAAGATGACCATTTCTTTCGGGATTCCCTGCATGAACATTTTTACAACTAAAAACGTTTTTTTTTGTCATTCTCTTACTCTAAATTGAACAGCTTTCATTATGATGAATACACTTTTCATAGATAATTGCATTGATAACGAATTCTAATTTTTAGTTCCCGAAGAAGATTCGGAGCAAACTATTAGATCCTTGAAATATGACAAATTATCGGGGGAAGCATTAGACCGATGCTGGAAAGCGTGTACAAATACAAGGCTTTTAGATATTAAGAACTCTTCCTCTACTTCTCAAATACTATTCAAGTGGCCAAACTATAAATGTCCTACTGGCTATCGTTTCGTAAGTTTGAAATTTGTTGGATGCCGTTAAAATAGTTATAAAAAAAATACATTAATTCATTAGATTGACATGGACTTCAGCTACTTATATAAAAATGCCGATTCATTTTTGGATAATTGGGAGCAACTTAAACAGCAGATTTTAAAGTTTCTTCTGACTGATAACCATGTGAAGGATAAAAGTACTCTCGAAGTTTTGACACAATTGTCATCAAATCAAACAGATACAAGCAGAACCGCCAATAGTAAGTTGTCGGTAACTAAATATGTTTTTATATTTGCATGTCAATGTAAAAATATATTGTTAGCAATTTGGTTTTCATCATGATTTTCAAATATTATATCCCAATATTTTGACGCAGTAAAGTTTTTATTTAAAAGTTTTTTAAGATTTGCTTGAAGTTTTTTTCTGTTCTATCTATCACTAGCCACCTGGTTATTCTTTATTTTATGGTTTAATCGAAACACAGAAATTTGGCCAAGGTCACACTGAACACCAAATTTCTGTTTATTTTTATTACATTTTAAATTTTCTTGATTATATGAAAAATCAATTTAATTTGAGCCTTCAATAAAGTTTTTATATTACCAGATTGCGACGATGCAGCTATATTGTGGGCGCTACACGGATATTTCGTTCCATATCAAAAAGTTGCAAGGAAGAGCAATGAAGGAAGGAAAAGCATGACACGATTTAGTATCAAAGACTCACAAAATGCATTTGTTTGGGTCGGTTCAACAATCCAGGAGATTGAGGACCATATCGGATACTTAAACGAAAAGTCTGAAAATGTTCAACCCTTCATCGTTGTGCATGGCAGTTCAATACTGGACTTTAATGATGTTTTCCTGTATTTTGATGGGGTAAAGTTTGTATTTAAAAGCTTTTTAAGAGCAGTAGACATTTGTTTTAAGATCTTTTATCTATTCAATCTTCAATATCCCTTAGCTTGTTCCTCATTTTGGGGTTTTATAGAAACAAGATATTTAAAAAAAAGTAAAAAAGAAATTTGTACAAAAACTCATATCTTGCTGAGCGAGATAAAATCAATGCATATATAATAATTTATTTTAAAATTTTGTATCTCTTCAATCTTCAATACACATTAGCCTGTTCCTCATTTTGGGGTTTTAAAGAAACGAAATACTAAAAAAGTATTACGTATAAGAACTTACTATGTTCCTTAACGACATAAAAACAATTCTATTATAAAATCAAACGAGATAAAAACAATCTTACGCAAATTTGATACAAAATAAAATGTTAAAAGCAAAACAAACAAGTTAATCTCTTTTTCAGTTCTGACTTCTCGATTTTCAGCATAAAGTTTATATTTTGAGCAGAGATATGGTTTCAGTTTGAGAAGCAAGATAAGATGACTCTTTGGTACTGTAAACAGGTTTGTAACTGGAAGTTTTGAATCCCCTTTAATTTTAACAATACTAATAATGCGATTTCTTTTGTAGGCTTCCAGTGAATCTAATGCTGAACGTACACGATGGACAAATCGCCGTAATGTCTGCCATTATAATTCCATATTTTTGTCATAAATCAAGTTTATGACAATGAATGGCTAATATATCGCAGATATAATGGATTTCTGTCAATTGTGTTAGTACAACATTATGTTTGATTTATGGGACTGACAAAACGCCATTATTTCTGCAGAAATAATGACATTTTGTCAGTAGTGTAAATCAGCAAAAAGGAGGCAGGCTTATTTCAATAAGCCCGTTTGTCATTTTGATAAAGGGTTTATTAATTTAACAAACCAAATTATTAAATGCATCCATTTATTTGATAAACTGGTTTGTTAAATCAATAAATTCATTTATCAATTTAATAAACGGGTTTATTGAATTTATAAACGAAAATAATAAACGGTTGTTTGTATTAATAAACGCGTTTATTAAATCAATAAACTCCCGTTTCTTGTTGTCAATAAACGGTTGTTTGTATTAATAAACACGTTTATTAAATCAATGAACTCCCGTTTATTGTCGTAACAAACGCATTTATCAATTTAATAAATGGTTGCTTGTTTTAATAAACACGTTTATTAAATCAATAAATTACCGTTTATTGTCATAACAAACGCATTAATCAATTTAATAAACGGTTGCTTGTTTTGATAAACACGTTTATTAAATCAATAAATTCCCGTTTATTGCCGTAACAAACGCATTCATCAATTTAATAAATGGTTGCTTGTATTAATAAACACGTTTATTAAATCAATGAACTCCCGTTTACTGTCGTAACAAACGCATTTATCAATTTAATAAATGGTTGTTTGTTTTAATAAACACGTTTATTAAATCAATAAATTCCCATTTACTGTCGTAACAAACGCATTAATCCATTTAATAAACGGTTGCTTGTTTTGATAAACACGTTTATTAAATCAATAAATTCCCATTTATTATCGATACAAACGCATTCATCAATTTAATAAACGGTTGTTTGAATTAATAAACACGTTTATTAAATCAATGAACTCCCGTTTATCGTCATTACAAACGCATTAGTCAATTTGATAAACGGTTGTTTGAATTAATAAACACGTTTATTAAATCAATAAATTCCCGTTCACTGTCGTTATAAACGCATTTATCAATTTAACAAACGGGTTTATTGCATTTTAGAATTAAATAATAAACGGTTGTTTGTATTAATAAACACGTTTATTAAATCAATAAATTCCGTTTATTGTCGTTACAAACGCATTAATCAATTCAATAATCGGGTTTATTGCATTTATAAAACAAAATAATAAACGGTTGTTTGTTTTAATAAACGGTTTATTAAATCCAAGCATTTCTATTCACTGTCATTATAAACGCATTTATCAGTTTAATAAATAGGTTTATTACTTTCTTAAATGATAATAATAAATGAATATTTGTTTCTATAAACGAGTTTATTATATCAATAAATGACTGGTTTATTGTTTTTATAAACTCATTGTTTAATGTGCAATGGTTGAATCGAATTGAATGAAAATAACAAACGGTTTGTTAAATTAACAATCGTTTATCAATTCTATAAACGACATTTTATTGTATCAACAAACGAGATTATTGGTTGAATTTTAAGAAACGGTTTATTGTGACAATAAATATTTTGCTTGATTCTACGTACCTTTTTGGTTCAGTGTATGTATGTATATTGTTTAGTGTACTTAGCTTAAAAGGTTAATAAGAAAAATGCTTTAGATCGCTCGATCTTTTTCATTTTAACATCCTTATTATTTCTAATGTAATGTTAGCAAGTACCCTTGCAGTAATGCGAAGCAAGGTGAATGACTTTATATATGAAGCAGTCATTGGACTTGCACAATTGTTAATCTAAGGCGAAGAAGGTAAGAATAAGTTAAAAAATCAGTTGTTTTTCAATACAAAGCTTTTACGAATGCTATATATTTACATATGTACCTAGATCCTAGAGAAACAAGAGAAACCAATGCCATATGCATGAAGATATTTCCTTATTATTATTTATTTTTGTTGCTTCTCTTGAGTATGTGTGTGTGTCAGTTTTTCTTGGCCGAAGTTCGGCCACTGGGCGATACTAGTTAATTTTAATAGATTTTTTAATTTTGTTATTTTTAGAGTGGAAAATTTTGAAATATTGCGATTTTTTGCCGATTTACATATATCTTACGTTTGGTGATTCCGCTTTTAAACCTGACAAACAACTCATCTTCAAGGTTCAAGGAAACTCGGTTTGAGACAAATTTAAACCGGTTCAACTAGGTTTGTGCTTGCCTCGGATTAATAAGTTGATGCTTCTCAGACAGTGATGCAATGTGTAAATACAAACAAAATTAGGGTGGACAAAAATTGCTTTTATGTGACGACCAACTGTAACTGTAGGCAAAATTTAAACTTGGTGTCTGAAATTTTATTCAAAGTTGATCAATCTTGCTTCTTGGGTGGGATGTAGAACCAGAAAAGTTTAACTGCCGATTTTGCTAAGGTGGGCAGTTCAATTTTTAAGGTGGACACTGCCCACCTCTGCTCCCCCCTTCCTACGCCTATGGCTATCACTGTATCTGTATAGCAAAATAAAGATAATGGTGTTTCTATATTTGCAACGCGCATACAAGTTTGCATCAACGCAGTAACTCATACTTAGGCGATTTAACTATCCGTCGGATGAACGGCACTCAATTTTTTAAGATTTCAAGGTAAAGAGGAAAAGAGTTTTTGTTTTTGTGCATTCAATGAGATAGATGAAAGATTACGCTTCTCACTATTTGTTCTATAGGTCAATAGTAAAGAAAAGGATAAGCGTATAGTCGAATCGTTTTTGCGCATGCAAATGCCTGAATTTAAAAGACTACTTGAAAATAAGTCGACACGAAAATGAAATAAACTGACAATATTCTAGAACCTTATAATTTTTTAAAAACAAATAAAATTGAAGATAAATGTTGAAATTACACTAGGAATTTTCTTAAGTATGATGGTGATCAATTGCAGTGGGGAACGTTCCTTCTCTAAATAAAAAGAATAAAAAACGAACTCAGAACTACAATGATTCAAGAAAGATTGCCAAGTTTGTCGCTGATGTCAATCGAAAGCAACATCGTCAGAGGCATCGATTTTGAAAATGTGATCAATAATTTTGCTAATCTCAAATCAAGAAAAAGACTCCTTTAATAAACATTCCTCTCTTTTACCTGAAAAAATATATTCTGTTTCACTTTTTGCATATTAATATATTGTTCTTTAAATTACATTCTGAATAACTTATTTAATTTTCTGTTATTTAAATTTTGTTTATTTTTGAAGTTTTATATGAAATATTTATTTTTTTGTTTTTGTTTTTACATTGTTTATGTTTATGTTTATATTTATGTTTTAAATGCTGCAGTAATTATTTATCTATTTAATGAATTAAAAAAATATTATTTATTTAAAAAAATTTAAAAATAAATATTAATTCAAAGTCATGTGATTTTTTTTGTATACCCTTATTACACAACATAACATTTTTATATAATCATACAGGGCACCATTTTCGAAAAGTGATCAGGGCCCCCAAAAGGGTAAGGACGGCCTTGAGGGGGTGTAGGGGGTCAGCACGCCCCACTTACATATATCACTATTTAGAGAGTAGAGGATTTATTAGGTTAGTGAAATTTAAAAATTCGCGAATAAACTCGCTTGGCCTCCCTATAGGATTTGGGGTGGGTGCAAGGTTGGGTGAATATAAAGTATCTTTTTATCTGGATTTAAGGAAACTTTGAATTTATCCTATAACTATATCTATCCCACAATAATTGTAACTGTATCATTTTGAGATCCTAAGAAAATATTACCTTCACAAAATTTTTTTAAAAACTTTGAGAATTCATTGAAATAAAGTTTAGAAAAACCACCCAAAATTGAGGAAATATCGCCTTTATTCTACAAAAACATTTAACATGTAAAATTGTTGGGCGATATTTCCATTTTATGGAACCTAAATAGGATTCAAATATATATATATATATATATATATTATTTATATCTATATATATATATTTATTTATATATATATATATATATATATATTATAGATATTTTCAATTTCTTCTTTGATTTTTGGTGATTACAAATTTTTTCGGCGATGTTTCCAAATCAATTTGGGGCTATTTCCTTGGGTGGTATTTCCTGACGCCCGTGGGAACATGTAATGAAAAGATGTCGGTCAGGGGACATGAAGGAAAATCAAAAGGGGGAAAAAATGAGGGGAATAATGGACGAAAAAGGGAGGAGGGAAGATAGGATAAGGGAACTATAGAAGGTGAGGAAAGATAAGGCGCGAGAGAGGGAAGGGGGGGAAGCAGAGTAAGGAAACGGGAGCCTTGTTACCCTTAGAGGAGGCAATGCAAATCAATACAACACATACAAATTACTTTTAGTAAGGGTTACCATTGGGTCAGAAACCATTTTTCAAAAAATGGTTTTACCTAATGGTACCTACAGAAGAACCATATTTTAAATTTTTAATTTTCTTGATTTTTTTTAATCAAGGAGCTTCCAAAATATGAACATAAATAGTTTTGTGTATAGAAAAAAAAATGTATTAAATGGGTTATGCTGAATGCATAAATGTATTTGAAAACGACATAATAACTTTGTTTGAAACTCACGGTTTCTTTTAATAGTCCTTAGAATATTTAAACAAAAATATTTGTTTATTAAAAAATAACGGTACCTTCCTTATAAAAAATGTTAAAAACCCGTCAAGAAATTTTTTCTCAAAAATCGCTCTTACGATTACGATAAAATTTTGTCGATATCCTTAAATAAGTGCGACCTTCTACTAAATACTAAAAAAAATACAGTATTTAAATACCGCTTCAACAATATAAAATTTTGTTCCATATTCATTTTCACCTCAAATTATTAAAAGAGTTATTTTATCGAACTATGAACATAAGAGCCATGTACGTAAGACTCAGTCGTGAATTTTCATATGTCTTAAAATATAATTTTCTTTAGCGTAATATACTTAGCTATTTTTAAAAGGTAGTATCTATTGGAATGGTTATACTCTATTGAAGTCTTTTGATACAACATCCAAACCTTATCTACCTTTAGCTTGATTTCCCTTATTTTTTCAAACAAAACCCGCCACATCTACCATCAAAAGAAGATATACAACACAAGATTAAAATATCAAGAAGCCGCAAGGCACCACGCGACTTATAACATTAGATAAAGTGAACTTTTTACCTGGGGCAGGATTTTTACTTTTAAATTAAATTGAATAGAATCTCCCTAGAAACTGTTTCGACAAGCAAGTTAGAAATAAACTAAACTATAACAATAATGTGCTATATGTAGGTATATATGTACATATACCAATACTAAGATGTAGAGAAGAAATATATTCATACTCAAAGGTGTTAAATTAACCTGAATACCTTATCAATTCAAAGAGTTTTGAGGTTTTTCTTCTTTTAAAATCTTTAGCTTTACTTCATTTCTTTAATTAAAATATTTCAAACTTTCAACGAACAAAAGCAAACCTTTCGAATAAAATGCAAAGTATTAATAGGTAGTATTAATTAATTTAACGCATAGATACATTTTAAGGATGTGTTTGGTGCTTGCGGGTTTGCATTGAAATCGAACTTACTGGAAACTTTTGCAAACCACCTAAGTATAGCGTTAAAAAGAGTAAATGAAAAAATTTTAAATTCAACCTTGAAAACGAAATTCTATATAATAACTAAGTTCAAATACCTTAAAGCTAGCATTGGGTGGTTATCGTTAAATCCTTTATTTTTTTTAAAGGTATAGACAAGAAAACATGCCAAGAATCTATGTACGTACGTTTGCACGTAGGTATACTATCTAAAAGTTCAGATTGAAAAACAAGGAAGGCTTCCAAATACTTACACCCTAATCCTAGTGCCCTGGCCCAGTAAAAAACTCGAATCCCAAACATATTTCTCTCCAATGCTAGGTAATGGGTTTGATTTCATGAATGCAGTGACATATCTAAGGATTTGGCGCCCAGTTACTTTTGGCACCCTATTAATTAACAAACAAAAACCTAACATCACTTCGTAATGAAAAAAAGTCAAAAGACAATTTGATAATTACATTTTTGCCGACGCAAACATTTGTTTAATTTATATTGATGAGCTTATTGATTTTCTAGCTGGAGGAGTAGATTTTGATTTGGTTCTCTTTGCTAATTCTGCTGAAGCATTGCAATTGATGATCAACTGGTTACACGCAATACACGCATATTGTCAACTCTAGGGATTGCCTGTTAATTGAGAAAAAACTAAAGCTATGATTTTTATAAATGGTGGAATAGCAAGCAACCTGAATATGTCAAAACATCTAAGCGAGAAGCTTTTGAGAGGCTAAAAACGCTTTGAACGCTACTTGGAGAAATTGTGTTAGAAATAAAAGTGTATCACACTGTGCAAAGCAGAGAATATCAAATAAAGAAGCCAATCCTTCGTACGTTTCACCCTCCAAAACCCATTTGTTTACATTGTTATATTTAACCCTGTTCCTTGGTTTAGTCCCAAACAGTTTCAAACAGTTTCAGACCGCCAGATTTGGTGCAGACCAGTACAATATTTCAAGTGTGGAACGACTTCGGACTAAATCAGGCGGTTTCAAACAGTTTGAAAGTCGGCAAGGAACAACCTTTTGTAATTTAATTTCGTATCGAAGAATAGATGTGAATTGCGAAAACAAAAAGACCTGTGCTGAATGATGTGCTGAATGACTAGTTGATTCTATGTGTGCGTTTTGCACTGCTTTTCACTATAAACTTTGCAAATCTAATCATATCACAGCTGTTCGTTTCAGCTTGTAGGCAAATCAGATTGACAGCTGAGGATTGGCTTCTTTATTTGATATTCTCTGGTGCAAAGTATAGAATATTCCAAGCCACTATGGAGTCAGAAATGTCTTATGGTGCTCAAGTATGGGGATATGAAAAAATTGATACTGTGGAATAAATTCAAAGGTTTTTTCTAAAAACAACTTTTGGCCTACCATCAACAAGCAAGTACTTCAATGCAACAATCAATACATGGAAATATATTCAGCACATCCTCGAAGATGGGAACTTCCAGATCAACTTTAGTGTCAAAAAAAAAATATCTTAAATTTTCAGGATGAGAGGTGAGCTTCAAAATCTGAACTTTCAGCCGCATAGGTTAAGTAACACTGGAGGTTTTGTCACTTCAACGCAACATGAAGCACCTACATACTTCTAAATTTTATTTTTTTTGTTTTAAAGGCACAAAGGTTTCAAATATTTTACTAGCTCAAGTTTGAATTTAGACAGCTTCACCCTCTTTTACGGACGGCGGCACATCCTTATACAATCCTTAGTCCAAATAAATAATTTTTTTCCCAACACCTATGGTATATAGGTACCCACAAATAAACCCACGTACTACGATTATACTTATATGTACGTATGTAAGTATAGTCAAGAATGTAGATATTCAACAATGCACCAGTTATCACTGAACACCGATATAATTGGCTAAAACAAGTCCCTAGAATCAGTAAACTTGAGTATATGTTTTAATTACGAAACTCTCACCTAGAGCACGTACTTGAGATTTCCCTTATTTCTTGACTGCCAATGTTGCTATAAAATTATGATGAGGGTGAAGGTGAGTGCGAATATACAGGGTGTCCCGGACTAAATTTTGACTTTGAAATTTCATTTCTCAAAAACTATTCGCTCAAACAACTTTATTTAAAAACCAAATACAAGAGAGGAGTATTAGCTTTCAAAAAAATTATAGCACATTATTAAATGTGTTTCCCTTGATTTTTAATGTTTTTTTTTGCATTTGAAGTCAATGTTTCAGAAACTGCCCCTCCCTGCTTCAGGGAGGGGAGATACAACTTTCCCCCCATACAATTTTTTTCTTAGAATAACCCAAAGAACCACCCCCTGAAATACTTCCACTCAGGTCCGGGACACCCTGTATATTTCCTTTTCCGAATCCTTTTGCAGGATAATCAAGTGGAGAATGTATATATGTAGGTAAGGTAGGTACACACATTTATATAAGCAAAAAAAAAAACAACAAAAATATAAGAAATAAACAGAGAGTATGAAATTAATGTATGAAATAAAGCAGAGATTTATAAATAGAGAGAGAGAGAGGGTGAGAGAAAAAAAAACTAAATATATCAACAAAAAAAAAAATCACATATCCTATACACAAACATAAGCAGCAGGAAGGATATGCCATAAGAGTGCTGATGAACGAAAGCAGAAACTACAATATACCAATATTTTGCTATCATCCAAAGTTTAATCCTTTCAATGGTTTTTGGTCCAGGGAGCTTGACTTCGCTGCTGTGGGGATTTGTACAGTGGAGCTATACGTACACATGCATATAAAATGTATTGTATATTTATATACATAGATATAGCTGGGTTTAATTTTGTTGTTAGTAAGATTGAAAACGTTGTTTAACTCCAGATAATAGAAATCTTTTTTCCTAACTTCCTTTTACTGTATATCTACTGGGGTTCATTTCTGAGAACGGATATTCTTAGATAATAAGTTTTTTTTTTATAAATTTGTGGGCAGGATGTTTTTGTAGAAATATCATCAGTTTAATATGCATTTGGATATAAATGTTGTAATGTAGTTTCCGTTGAAGTGATTAATCGTAATGAAACAAAACAAAATAATAATGAACACAAAATACCAAAGTTATCATTATAGTCACATATTTAACGTTTCATAATTAAGGTAGGTATTACAGCTATGAAACTAGAAGACCGTGCTTGCTTTGCTAAATGACCGTAAGGCGTTGCGATTAAGAATACATAGACAGGTAGGTACTCCAGAGAGACCTTTTTTCCAAAAAGTGTTTTGTTTCGAATTAAGAAAGAACAAAGTGTTTTATTGTGATGTGCATTTCCGGCTGTTGATCAAAAATGCACTTAAAGAGAAAATTGTTAATTGTTTGCAAATTGTTTGCAAATTCAAATCTTATGTGTACATTACATTCTATTAATTTTTCTACCACCATCAATAATGAGTGGCTTTTCAATAAAATAAAATTGTGTCGCGTTTTCATTTTTCTAAATTATAATTTTTATTTTGAATCTTTGAAAAACAATTAAAAGGCTTTACAGCAAATTATAGCCGTTGGTCCTTCGAGACCTGTAAACATCAAAGCGATTTACAAAGGTGTTTAAACAACATGTGTGTGGATAAAAGTGTGTGTAACGGATAAACTAAGCTGCCAATTTGGTCGAGTAAGTCATACATTTAGCTTACTTTTATTTATTATCATTTATTTCATACAATAAAGATGGTAGCTACAAGATTATCCACGAAATATAAACCACTAAAAAGGATATATCGAATATTTTGGGAAAAAGTACAAGGCAATTAGCGGAGCGCTAACTAAATAATGTAGGTACCTACAGACTGGAATAAAATAGCTTGAGGATTTTTTTTTTTTAATTTTTTTTTTGGTTTCCTCTATGAGGAGCAATTGGCAGCTGATGTTGAAGTGGCCAGGAAAAAGGTGGAAGCATAATCTACATGCGAAAATTTCAGAGAAGATTACAGCGATTTCCAAACAAGGATTCTGGATTCGCTGATGACAAGTCTTAGTGGCAGTAGCCAGTGCCGTTCCTAGCCCTTAGATCACCTGGGGCATGATCAGAGAAGCCGCCTTTTTCGATACAAATATTTTAATACTTTAAAGCATAGTACGCAGCTGAAGCAAAACCAAAATTTCTATACAAAAATTGACGAAAAGTTTCGTTTTGATTTATATTATCCAGTAACTTCATCTCATAATACCTCATCTACATCTTTATCCACATCATCAACATCATCGAGTTTAACACTTTCTACATCACCTTCAATATCTTCTTCGATATGCCTACCAACTTCTACTCCAGCTTCAAACTTATTGTCATTACCTTTAACCGAAATTGTACCTAATTTTTCGTCCTCATCAGCAATCCCAATAGTTTCATCTCATACCTTTTCATCTCATACCTCTTCATCTATACCATAAGCCATATCATCTATTTCAACATATCCACTGACTACTTTAACAACTAATACTTCATCAACTCCATATGTTTCATCTGCCTTGCCAATCCCTATATTGGCCTCATCTTTACTGCCACAGTCTTCAATGTTTGTACCACTGCAGTCTGCTACTGCAATTAATGGTGACATCTTACCTGCGGTTCAACTAAGGGCTGCTGAGAGATTCAAGTGTATATTTCTGTCAAACTTTGACGTTACCACTACCTGCAATGACATAACCTCATATATTGAATCATGTTTTACTAACATCAAGTTGAAAATTGAGCAGTTACCAACGAAAGGAATAGATTACTCATCCTTTAAATTATTTGTTCCGCAAGAAATATTTACTCGACTATTGGATAAGAGTTTCTGGCCGGAGAACATAATTGTCCACGAGTTTGTTAAACGAAATGCTAATAATACTCCTTTTCGAAAGAATTTGACAAGACAAACAAACCGTCGTCGCAACCAATAGATATACTCTATCAAAATGTAAGAGGCTTACGGACAAAGACTACTTCTACTACTTTAATACATCTAATTGTTCTTACGATGTCATATCTATGACGGAAACATGGCTGTTTGGCGGGATAAATGACTCGGAAATCTTTGATTCTTCGTACAATGTATTCAGACCTGATAGGTACTCCGATCCGAATATTAAAACTGTCGGTGGTCGTATAATAATTGCTGTCAAATCTTGTTTTGTGACGTCACTAGTCAACATTCCTGTTTGTTTGAATGAGGAGTTCTTATGTGTGAAGATGGTTCTTCCAAAAAAAGTCGTCTATCTTGTTACTATGTATATTGTTCCTGGCAGCTCCGTTGATACTTATAATAACGCCTTTTTCTTTTTAAATTTCATCTCGGATCTATTAAACTACAATGATGAAATCATATGCCTTGGCGATTTCAATCTAACCAATGTGACTTGGAGGCGCTGTCCGAAACATATTCTATGGTGCCTACAGGCAATCTTTCGATGGCTGATTCACAAACTGTTGATAGCATAATATCGATTGGACTACGCCAGATAAACAACATTCAAAATTCAAACTCTAAGATCCTTGACTTAGTTTTCACAACCATCGATGCTGATATCACACTTGGTAGATCAGCTGAGCCTTTGGTCAACGAAGACTCTCACCATCCAGCACTCACGATATCCATTATCCAAAACAGTGAATTAACTTGTAACGCAGATTTTGAAATAGTTTTTAAATTTAACTTCAAAAAAACTGATTTTGCCAAATTGAATAGTTTGTTATCTTTAATTGATTGGTCATGTCTAAGTTCTTGTATTGATATTGATTCTATGGTTTTGAAATTTTATGATAAAATATTTGATTGTTTTTTAATGTCTGTACCATTAATATCCATAAGCGCCCGGAGGGGGGGGCAAGGGGGGGCAGTTGCCCCCCCCTGGCTCTGGAAAATACCACACAACTAAGAAATTTTTAATTTTTTTCTTTGAATTTTAACAAATACTTTGCCTTCTCTCCATGATTTGCCCCCCCCTGGCTCTGGATCATACCAAATGTACCTGAAAATATCCTAAGTTTCGATATTGTTGGAAAATATGGATATTTTCTTTACAGCTTGTTTATTGGGTTCATGGTTTGCCCCCCCTGGCATTACCAAATTTTTGCATGCATTTTTTACTATGAATTTTAACAACTACCTACTTGTCTTTTTTGTCAGGGTTCATGATTTGCCCCCTCCTGGCTCTGGATCATGCCAAAATATGTCTGAAAATATCCTTAGTTTCGATATTGTTGGAAATATGGATATTTTCTTCACAGCTTAAAGTTGGAGTGGAGTGTATTTGCCTCCAAAATAAAAACAATTGCGAGTTACTTTAATGTCATAAGAGCATAACTCATGAGTTTGACGTTTATACTACGTTTACGTTTACATCGAACACTAAACTGGGATTTAATAGAATTAACCTCAAATCTTCTTTACCATACAAATGTATGTCTTAAATCTTGAAGATTAGAAATTAATCTTGTTAAATCTTCCTAGGACTAGGACAAATAGTTTTACAAATCAAACTAACCTAGATTCTTACATTGAACAGTTCTTCTTTCTTTTACACAAATTTAACATTTTATCTCACTGCCACTCCAAAAGAAATAAAATGCACGACTGGCTAACACGTACTTGCTCTTATGTTCAAGACACTGCGGGTTTGTTTAAGAAAATTGTTTATAAAAAACATGGAAATTATGAGAGAAAAATGTAGAGAAACATGAAATACGACATCTAAATTGGCTAAAATAAGTCTTTTGACAGTTTGAGGTGAAAAAAAAGAATGCCATCTTAATTCTTGATTGAATATGATTGTATGAAAAAAAAATCTCAAATCGTTGGAGCGGTTTTTTAAAAAAATAATTTTGTATGCATATCTAAAATTCTTAAAACATTTTTAAGAGCACATTTGGGTTTGCAAATCTAAAGAATATATTTATGTGTATGTAAAAACAAATTTTGAAAAAAAAAATTGTTAACCAGTTTTTGAGATATCGAATTTTCAAAAAAAAAATTGGAACTTTTTTTAAAAATCCAAAAAAATTTGTTTGAAAATTTTGATATGCAATATTATTTAATCTTATCTGAAATTTGTATATAAGAAAAGTTCATCTAAATCCGTTTAGCCAATAACGAGAAAATTCAAAATAAAAAAATACGTTCTATGACAGGTACTATTAATACTCATTTTAGTATATGAAAAAAGTTTAATAAAAATCGTAGGAGTCGTTATTGAGCAAACAAATATTTTCCATTGCGGTTTTTTAAATTTTGTATGGAAGGTAACGTTATTTTTTCATAAATGTAAAATTCTTTATACAAATATTTTAGAGAGTACTAAAAAACTCTTAAATATCGAGTTTCAAAAAAATCCATTATGTTGTTTTCGAAATATTTGATTTTCCAAAAAAAAATTTTGAAACATTTCTTAAAAATTCAAAAAGATTTTTTCAAAAATGTTGATACCTACATAAAATTTTTTATATTTTTTGGAAACTTGGGAGGTACCATTTATAGCCATTTTTGAAAAATGGTTTTCCACCCAAGGGAAGCCTTTACTAAAATAAATTAATTGAATTTGTTTTTGTTTTAAGAAAAGTTGTCGAGCCGTTTTAGAGAAAATACGATTATGTAAAATTGTTAAAATTGTATGCGGGTACCGTTATTTTTGGTTCTAAAAAAAATAAACCAAAAAGTGTGGGTATAATCACCAAAAACAACTATGTACCAACTTTGAAGAAAATTTATCGAGCCGCTTAGGCTGTAAACGAATAGACAGACAGACAGACAGAATTGTGCCACCCACTTTTTTGGTGTTCTCTATCATCGTAATATCATGTTTGATTGTTATCTCAATTTTTTTTTCCACGAATCCAAAACTTGCCTCATAGTACCTATGTATATCGCAAGTAAAAATGAATCCCCGTTTCCTTAAGAAATGAACAAGACAGAGATACATGTATACAGGGTGTTCAGTAAATAATGGATAACCTTGCAACTAGTTGTAGCAGGCCTTATGACCTTTCCAGAAAAAAATATAAAAAAAATATTTTCCCTGTGGTTACTATGTTATGATGTTTTTTCCAAAAGTTGTTAACAAGTACTACTTTCCTCGAATACATGAACGCTACGACCATGGATGAACAATTGTTACTATTTTAATATTTTTTTAATATTCTAGAATAAATGCATTTTTTGTATTATATTTTTTTTAAATATTTTTTTCAGTACAAAAATGTATTTTCGAAAAAGTTTTGACCACCTCTAATAAATTCATAATATTAAAAAAATATTAAAATAGTAACAATTGTTCATCCATGGTCGTAGCGTTCACGTATTCGAGGAAAGTAGTACTTGTTAACAACTTTTGGAAAAAACATCATAACATAGTAACCACAGGGAAAATATTTTTTTTTTATTTTTTCTGGAAAGGTCATAAGGCCTGCTACAACCAGTTGCAAGGTTATCCATTATTAACAGGACACCCTGTATATTTTGCCTGTTTTATAATGTGAAACTTTCACCAAGTTTCCCAAACTTGGGTTTCTTGCTCCTATGGTTTTTGACAGCAAATGTAAGTAGTAGGTAGGTAAGTAGGAAATTTTTGAAGTTTCCTTTGAAAGCCTATTGGTTGTACTCAACTAACCTAGGTGTGAATGGAAATGTCAAAAAAAATATCTTCAAATACTCGACCGGGGAAATTTTGTTCACCCATCTTTTCTCCTGCCCTCCTCTCCAAAAAATATCAAATAAAGAAGCCAATCCTCAGCTGTCAATTTGGTTTGCCTACAAGCTGAAGCGAACGGCTGATGATGTATTAGATTTGAAAAGTATTAGTGAAAAGCAATGACAAAACGCACACATCGAATCAACTCGTCATTCAGCACATCATTCAGCACAGGTCCTGTTGTTTGGCGTTTTCCTTTGGACGTGGCGAAGTACTTTGCTAGCTTTTTTCAATGGAACACATCAAACTGCTTTCCCATATAAAATGTATCTACTTGCACATGTGCAGTTGGTAGTACTAGAATAGGGTTTTCATCTAATCACAAGTACTTTGCCACCTCCAAAAGGAAAACGGCTGTTGTTGCAATTCACATCTATTCTTCGACACGAAATTAAATTAAAAATACAACAATGTACAGAAATGGGTTTTGGAGGGTGAAACGTACGAAGGATTGGCTTCTTTAACTATTTGATATTCTCTGCTTCTCACCCTGGAACTGAAAGTTGCTAGCAACTCAGTTTCCTCGTGTGAAAGGGGCCTATAGTGCCGGAGAATTTATTAGGCGTGTTCAGAAAAATGAGATCTCAGAGCCCTCAGTCATCTCAGTCTCGTGAACAGGATTCCTCAGAAATGTTGCTGTCAAATAACTGAGGAAAGAAAATATTGGATTTGCTTGCTCAGTTTTTGACACTGAGCCGTCGGAGATCGCATTTTCCTGAACACGCCTATTATTATTTTTTATGGTCGACTTACACTTCTTAAAAAAAAATATATTTACCTCAGCATTCATTTTAATTTTTTTTAACCCCGAGGCCACATAGGCAAGTACTCATACATACTCATTTATTCACTAACACATACAAACCGAAGCAACTTGCTCATCAACAGGCAAGGAATTTTTAAAGCCAGTAGTGAAGCAAGTTGGTAGACAAGCAAGTGGAATGCAAGTGAAAAGCAAGTGGGAGGCAAGTGGAATGCAAATTACGAATTTGACAAGCAGTGTATGTAGCCAACTTGCTTATGCCAGTACTTGCCTCCGGGTTAATGATCAATACGCAAATATGGAAGAGTATGAGATGGATATTAAGGTCATTCATAAACGTTACGTAGTAAAGTTGTAAACTGTGTAAATCTGTAAAATTTTCCAAACAAGTTTTGACAGATGTATGAATACCCATTTGTTCTCAAGAAAATGGAAAAGGACCTACTATAGCTTCGTTGTTGTGTTGTGTTGAAAGATTTCAATGAAATTGACACAGGTGATGGTTTATACAGAATTAAAAATGAAAAAATATTTTCAAAACAGGGTGCTTTAAAAAATGTCAACTTCGTTGTTCCTTGAGTGATTTCAATAAAATTGACAGAATAGCTGAGACAGAATTGTAACAGAAACGAATATTTTCAAAACGGTGTTTCAAAAAATGGCACCATCATCACCATGACATGTGGCAATTTCATTGAAATCACTCAATTTGATTTCATTGAAATCTATCAAGGTCAAAGGATTTCGAAACTTTTTTTTTGAAACTGTCATTTTTCCTTTTGTAAAATTACATTTTTATTTCAAAGATTCGTGAATGGATCTTCAATAGCTCTCGCATAATAAATTCGGAACGAACCATATCGTGAAAATGAATTTTGTTTTAATCGAATCAAAAATAACATTCCCTTTTGATTTTTTCACGAGTGAACGAATGATATTTTGTTGTTCTATGAACCTTGCTTTTTATACAAAAACTTCAAAAAAAATGCCTGTGTGGTTAAATAAAGTCTACTATTAAATATAAAATAATTTTACGCTGGATAACTATTAACAGTACCACCCATAGAAGATAGAACGTTACTTGGGATTTTTTCATTATTGACTGAAGGATTTAAATGAAATTATTTATAAAAACTTCCAAATTATTTATAAAAACTTCCAAAAAGCTCATATTATATTGCATATTAAAATTAAAAAAAATTTTTTTTGAATAACAATTTTTTTTCGAAAATTCGATATGTATCTCAAAATTGGTTTCGTGTCTGCCCCCCCCTAGACAAAATCCTGCGGGCGCCTATGTTAATATCCTTAAAATCGAAATCACTCACTCCGAGTTGGTATGATAGTGAGGTGCGGAGGTTAAAAAATTATAGAAACAAACTGTGGTTAAAGTATAAAAAAACCGATTTAGAAAATGACTTTAACAATTATTGTGAAGCCAGAGATATGTTCAACCGAGAGTCTAGTCTTAAATATATAAATTATATACAAAAGATTCAAAGTAATTTAAAAATGAGTCCCAAGTCCTTTTGGAGTTTTATAAATAGTAAACGAAAATCTGGTCCGTATCCGTCCGCTTTTGATCATAACAATATCTCATACCATGATCCCCGTACTATAACTCAACTATTTTCAGACTTTTTTCAAAGTGCAATATCTGTGATTCTTCCAACTGTGATAACTTTTCCAACTGTGATAAATTTTCGAACTGTGATACTTCAAACTGTGATAATTTTGACGAAAATGATCAATTATTTGGTCATTTGAAATCATATTCTCACTTGACTGATATAAATTTCAATATAAGTACTGACGATATTATGAAATTTATATCTAACTTAGAAGATAACGACACATCTGGTCCAGATGGGATACCAGCATCTGTTTTGAAAAAGTGTGTTAGTCATTTGTTGACTCCACTTGCTGTTCTTTTTAATTGTTCACTGTCTTCGTGTAAATTTCCTCATGTGTGGAAGCAATCTTTCATAATCCCTTTATATAAAAAAGGAAGGAAAGATAAAATTGATAACTATCGACCAATAGCTAAACTTTCGGCTATTCCGAAACTTTTTGAAGCAATAATTTGCAAAACTTTAAGTTTTTATACAAAATCGTTTATTGTTCCCAACCAGCATGGTTTCTCAAAAGGCCGTTCGACTGGCACTTTTCTTATAGAGCTAGCGGAGTCTTGTATAGATTCATTTAAAAATAAAAAACAGACGGATTGTGTTCTTACCGATTTTAGCAAAGCATTTGATAAACTTTCACATCAAGTTTTGCTACAAAAAATGAGCAAGCTTGGTTTTAGCGTTAAATTCATTGCTTGGCTCAAATCTTATTTGCTTGACAGATCGTATTCTGTTAATTTTAATAGCTATCACTCGAAAAAGTTTGTAGTTAATTCTGGGGTTCCCCAAGGGAGTCACTTGGGTCCAATTCTTTTTACTTTATTCATAAATGATCTTCCGTCAGTCTTAAAATACTCAAACTGCCTTATCTATGCCGATGATGTTAACATATTTAAAACTATTTGTAATAATCTTGACTGCGAACAACTTCAAAGTGATTTAAATGCTTTCTATACGTGGTGTATGCGAAATTATTTATTTTTGAATATCGACAAGTGTAAGGTTATAAATTTCACACGTAAAATATGTGTCTTGTCTTTTGATTATAATTTTAATGGCGTTAATCTGTTAAATGTAAATGTAAGGTATCTGTCCTTGGTGTCTTGTTCGATAAAAAACTTGAATTCACTCAACATATTAATGTTATATGTAACAAGGCCAATTCAATATTAGGTTGGATTAAAAGAGAATCCCGTCAGTTCTCTGACCCATACGTTATAAGACAGCTGTTTATATCATTCGTCAGACCCATCATGGAGTATGCTTTTCAAGTGTGGTCTCCTTATTACAGTTGCCATAAAATAAGAATAGAAAGGATTCAGAAAAGGTTCTTGAAATTCGCTCTAAGAGGTCTAGGTTAGCAGAACCCATTAAATCTTCCTCCATATAATAGCCGAATCAGGCTTATTGATCTACCTAGTCTTGAGAGTAGACGTTCTTATTTGTGTCTCGTTTTTATTGTTAAGCTTATTGATGGACAAATTGATGCTTTGAACCTTTTGTCTCGCGTTAATTTTAATGTCCCGCAACGCAATTTGAGAGTTATACCTGACCCTTTTTACATAACGCACTATCGTACCAACTACGAGCGGAGTTCACCTTTAAATAATATGTTGAATTTGTATAACGTAAATCATAATTTATTAATTAATTCTGCTGTATCAAATATTGACTTTAAAAGATCATTTTATAATTTATAATTTTTACTAACTCTAAGTTACAAACTTGTACGCTAGATTAATTAGCTTGATTCAAATAAATATTAGCTGTATTTTATTTTCCCCCAGATCTGATCTGTATTTGATTTGCATACGAAAATACACGTATTACAAATGAAACAAATCCAACTCTGCTTTTGGATTTGGATTTACAAATTCATTTTGAGCACACACCCTTAGCACTTCCCTGCAAAAATTAGTTTTTTCTCTGACGAGTAGATGTCTTTTTTGTGTTGAAAATAAGGAGAAAATAGAGTAGCGAGGAAACAGAGAAATAACACGATAAACGGATATAGGTATATACAAAAAAATACCGTCGAAAACGATATCATTCAGTTTGAGCAAATCAAGAAAACAGACCGCACTATGTGTTGGAACCCTTAACTCTAACAAAGGACGATCATCATCATCATCGTGTCCTGTAACCCCGGCTGGGGCATAGGGCGTCAAAGGACGATACGAAGACAAAAAGAAATTATTCACATCAGACGAGACAAAAATTGACGTCTGATTTTGTACTGTTTTTTTTTTTTTTTTTTTATTTTTGTCCATATTTTGCCTCCTCAATCTTTTCGTTAGATAATGATTCCGTTTTTTAGATGGAGACCCCAGAAAATTTTCATTTCAGTTCAGCAGCGTAGGTACTAGGCTTAATTAAAAAAAAAATAAATCGTCGATTCAGTGCTTTGTCACTTCCACTGTATTAATACTGACTCCAAGCCACTTCCTACACATTTCACCAGCAAAAAAATGTCAGCTTAACCAGTCAAAATGTAGGTTAATATCGACTTTCTTGCAAGTTAAAAAACCTCCAGTTTGATAAAATTTCGACATTTACCCAGTGTATGATAACTTAATTATATATCAAATTAAATTTTATCAATCAGGCATTACAGTGGTATAAAAAAAAATAGGTCATCACTGATTTTTTCGAGATATTGACTTTCGAAAGTAACTCAAAAAATATTTTTTAAAAAAGTTTTTGGCTCGTTAATTCAAAATATATCAGGTGTAGAAAAAAAGTTTAACATAATTTGAAAGATATTTTTATGATCTTTCATTTGATATCAAAATATTAATCCTACGTGCCATACTTTGGGATTTTTAAATAATTGTTTGCAAAAAAGCCAGATTTTTTTAATTTGCAAAGGTCAACTTCAAGCTCAATTATCTAAAAATCTCCGGAGCCGAATTCGAAAATATTTGGCAGATAGATTGAGCTAAACGTTAGCTTTCATTTGGTACCAGTCTCATTAGTGTACGCCCTGGGCCCTAGCTCCATAGGAAAATGGGTCATCTCCTTTTGTGGTGTGGTCCCTTTTTTCGTCTCGGGCCCCTTTTTTTGCCACTTTTTGATTTTTTCCAGCGGCAAAACTGCAACTGACTCCAGTCCAAATATTGAAACGTTTTCCAACTCAACTAAATCCTGCTGATTTGGTTTTCAGAGGAGTTTCACCATTTTATTTTCTGATATAATGATGGAACTGACCCGATCTTTTGCGCGGTTTGGAATTGTCAGTATCCTACACAACGCAGCCAACAATACAGCTTTTTAATATCTAGAAGACTATTTTCCGTATTTTTTTTTTAATTGCTCAAAATTAGTTCTAAAGCTGCTGGAGCTGATGGCCTTGCGGCTGAACTATTCAAAGCGGCTGGCGATGAATTGGTTAGGAGTATGCACCAGCTCATCTGTGAAATATGGTCGGAGGAAAGCATGCCCGAAGAATTGAACCTCAGCATTGTTTGCCCGATCCTCAAGAAAGGCGATCCTCTGGACTGCACCAACTACAGAGGCATCAATCTTCTTAATATCGCCTACAAGATCTTCTCTGCCGTACTTTGCGAACGCCTGAAGCCATTCGTCAACAACCTGATAGGTCCATATCAGTGTGGCTTTAGGCCAGGGAGGTCCACCATCGACCAAATATTCGCACTACGGCAGATCTTGGAGAAAACCCAGGAGTTTCAAATCGATACTCACCACCTTTTCATCGATTTCAACGCCGCGTATGACAGCATCTATAAAGACGAGCTATATAGAGCAATGTCTAGTTTTGGCATCCAGGCCAAACTCGTCCGTCTGTGGAGGATGACGATGGAGAATGCACGCTGCTCCATCAAGGTCGGCAAAGACCTCACCGACACCTTTGATGTGAAGAAAGGTTTTAGGCAAGGCGACGCGCTGTCATGCGACTTCTTCAACATCGTTCTTGAAAGAATAGTGCAAGACTCCCACGTCAACACTAGAGGCACCATCTTTCAAAAGTCCGTCCAATTACTCGCTTACGCTGACGACATTGACATAATCGGACGAACAAAGCGTGATGTCAGTGGTGCTTTTGTGAGCATTGAGAAGGAAGCCAAGAAGATGGGTTTAACGATGAATAAAAGCAAAACAAAATATATGCTGTCTAGGACAGAACGTCAGTATAGACAGCTATAATTTTGAGGTGGTCAGAGACTTTGGCTACTTAGGATCCGCTATAAACTCAGCGAACGATACCAGTGCTGAGATCAAACGAAGAATTACTCTTGCCAATCACTGTTTCTTTGGGCTAAGAAGGCAATTGAGAAGCAAAGCCCTCTCTCGAGCAACTAAACTGTCCCTGTATAAGACGCTTATCATCCCGGTCCTGATGTATGGTGCAGAGGCATGGACACTGCTAACGGTGGATGAGAACGCGTTAGGCTGCTTTGAGAGGAAAATTCTCCGGGTGATTTTTGGTCCCGTCTGCATAGATGGAGAATGGAGAAGAAGATACAACAACGAAGTGTACGGGCTGTACAGCGACACCGACCTAGGCACAAAAGTGAAAAGCCAACGGCTGAGATGACTGGGTTACCTAGATTGAATGGACACAAATGCTCCAGCCCGGAAAGTCTTTGAATCCAACCCCGTGGGACAGCACAGTAGAGGTGGACAGCGTAAAAGGTGGTGCACATAAGTGGTAGATGACCTCAACCAACTTGGAGTGCCAAACTGGAGACAGCTAGCTAGAAACCGAGCCGGCTGGAAGAAGGTTGTTGGTTTAGGCCCTGGTCCACCCCGGACATTAGCGCCACCTTAAGTAATAGACTAAGAGCCCACAGCAGATTTTGGTTGTGAACGATAGCAACAAAATGAAGTATAGGCGTCGAAAGCTTCATTAAAGGCTATTAAAAAAAATCAGTCTTGCATTCCACAACTGGGGCCTTTGCGAGTAACAGTGCATCGAAAAAAAAATACGAATGCAACTTCAAGGATAATCGTGTTAGCCGGAATTGGTTTTCACCCCTCCCTAGATAAGCTCCTCATTTCGTTTGCTTGGTTCGTCAACAGAACGTCACTATAGACAGCTATAATTTTGAGGTGGTCAGAGACTTTGTCTACCTAGGATCCGCTATAAACTCAGCGAACGATACCAGTGCTGAGATCAAACGAAGAATTACTCTTGCCAATCGCTGTTTCTTCGGGCTAAGAAGGCAATTGAGAAGCAAAGCCCTCTCTCGAGCAACTAAACTGTCCCTGTATAAGACGCTTATCATCCCGGTCCTGATGTATGGTGCAGAGGCATGGACACTGCTAACGGTGGATGAGAACGCGTTAGGCTGTTTCGAGAGGAAAATTCTCCGGGTGATTTTTGGTCCCGTCTGCATAGATGGGGAATGGAGAAGAAGATACAACAGTGAACTGTATGGGCTGTACAGCGACACCGACCTATAGCCACAAAAGTGAAAACCCAACGACTAAGATGGCTGGGTCACCTAGAGCGAATGGACACCAATGCTCCGGCCCGGAAAGTCTTTGAATCCAACCCCGTGGGACAACGCAGTAGAGGTGGACAGCGTAAAAGGTGGCGCACGCAAGTGGAAGAGGACTTCAACCTACTTGGCGTGCGAAACTGGAGACAGCTAGCTAGAAACCGAGCCGGCTAGAAGAAGCTTGTTGGTTGAGGCCCTGGTCCACTCCGGACTGTAGCGCCACCTTAAGTTTAAGCTAAGTTTTAAAATTATATAAAGTACATATTAATAAAAAGGTTATACCTATACTTAATTTCTTCAATGTTGAGCCACATTTTAACCTTGACATTTACAAGAACTTTACGGCTGGATCGTGCATTTTATTTAACAACACTTAATTCCAAGAATTTATTTATTCCAAATCACTTCTCATTATTCGAAACACTGTTATCACAATTCTTAAGTGTCTATGTCTATCTACCTTCTGCTTCCTACACTATCCCATTTCTATTTTCATCGGAACACAATTTCCTTCTCTCTTATGGATGAGATAATGTTTTATAATATTTAAGCAAACAAACTTAATCCATCAAATACGTCCGGTAATTCATGAAGTTTCTAAAGTGCACGCAATTATTTTGATATCATAAAATCCCTCAAAGTCCCTCAATCCTCTCGCACAACTTACGAATATTTATCTCTCTACTCCTATATATACATCGCTATACTAAGTAAATAAACTTTAATCGTTTCTGCTTCCCAAAAATATAAATATGAACTCCTGCTTCCCATCATCATGAATCATTTTATTGCACGTTCATCTTCTAAGTCTGGGGAAAAGGTTTTTTGCTAGTGGAATGATGTTTGGCATCAGCACAACGGGAGAATTGGGCGCATCCTAATTGTAAATGCGAGATTAATTTCCTACCAAGTCAACCTCCATCTCTTCCCCTACAAATAAAGGTTACCATCCTGATGAGCATCAGGACCAGGCGACGACTACGGATTTTTGGGTTATTATTTTACAATTTTGGATGAAAATAAATTCCACCATCAGCCATCAGCACAAGCGTCATCATCCGTTTTACTACCTACAAACAAAGCCCGAAAGTCCTCTTCTGAAAAAGGACTGCGATCGTACGTGCAAGTTAAATTTATGAAAATGGATGATTGTCCGAACTGAAATTCAGGTCTTTTGGCTGCGGATAGGAACGTATGGCAGGAGCAGGATAATTATTCATGAACTTCATCGTTCCTCGTCGATTTGTTTTTGGCGCCATTGCTACCCACATTCGTCGTAACTGTACATGTTCATTTGGACATGAGCTTTGTATATAAACTTTATAGTATTATCATGGAGTCGTTTTTATTTACGCGGTATTCCATCGATGGTGGCGCTAGTGATCACCCATGTTGAGAATAAAATATGCAACATGTTTCAGTTTTTTTTTTTCTTATTTTTTTGCTCTATCCTCCGTTTCCGAGCGTTCGTCTGTTTTTTTCATTCTTCTTGAATTCCCAGAATTTTACGTGTAAGGGTTTTTTTTGTTTGTTTATTTTTTTGTCGAGAGATTTAGATTTTTGTCTTTGTTGGGTTCTTCGTCCTTGTGTCTTGTTGTTGTATCTTGTGCTTGAGAAGTACATTAAGAAAAAATAGATTTAATTTTTCTGGATTCTACAATATTGTAGATCTGAATCAAAACGAAAAAAAAATTAAGTTGAAAAAATGAGGTAGCGAGTAGGTATTTAAACTCTTTTTCATATAAATTATTGATTTCTGGAATTTCATTGTTTTGATCAAAATTATGATTACGATGATTTTACAAATTATTTTCGTTAGGTAAGTAGGTATGTATATCGTCCGTCAGTCTGTCTGTGGGGGTGTGTTTGTGCGATAAATATCTATGGGTATGTACATGGAGCAAGAATCTAAAGGTATGGATAAATTTGCTTAAGACTTGTTATAGGTAAAGGGTAGGTAAAGGGTAGGTAAATCGTCGTGGAATCAATTCAATTTCTAATTTGTTTGCAGTTTTGCATTAAGAATTTTTTACTGGCAATAGCTTACTGATAATAGTTTGAATAAAAGAATTTTTATTTAAAGAGAAATGTTGTATACATGTGTGTGTGTGTGTGTATACAATACTGCCGTCAAAAGGAAGAAAGCCGTATCTCCATTTTAGTAGTGTTGAGATAAATGCATTTTAATGATTTTGCTTTTCTCACCTTTAAATTAAATAATTTTGAAATTTAAAAATTTTTAAGAACGATGCGTATAAGTTAGAGAAATTTTGGTGATGACTTAGAAAAATTAACTTGCGACGTTTAAGCTTATTATAGACACATAAGCAACTTGCTTGAAACCTTCAATTAAATTTGAGTTCGTGATTTTAAGCCATTTGCAGTTGGAAATATTCGTTTTAAGCCTTACAAAATAAAATGCACGACTGGATCGCACGTACTTGCTCTTATGTTCAAGTTGTGTGGAACTTAAGAACTTTAAGAAATATTCAAGTAATTAAAGAAAAAGTATAAAAAAGCACTTAAATCGTTCTTTTAATTGCTTAAACAGCCTGATAAATAACTTAGAGCACAAAAAAAAGTATGCCATTTGATTACTTAAAAAAATATCAATATATGCAAAAAAAAATTTAAAATCGTTGGAGCCGTTTTCTTAAAAATTAATTTTTTATATATAAAATTTTTGTAACATTTTTCAAAAAAAAATTTGGTATGCCAATTTTGAGTATATATTAATATACATTTAAAACTGAAATTTCAAAACAATTCATCAACCCGTTTTTGAAATATTGAATTTTCAAAAAAGAATTTTGAATCTTTTTTTAAAAATCCAAAATTTATGTTTTCAAAAATTTTGGTATGCAGTATTATTTATATTCTAACAAAGCTTTTGTGCAAAAATTTTTATTGAAATTGGATGAGCGGTTAATGAGAAAACCAAAAATAAAAAAAACCGTTATACGGAAGGTACCGTTAATAAATGTTTTTGGTGATTTTTTTTCTTACTAAAAGGTATATCATATCTACAATAACACACTGATTTTTTTTTATCAAAATCGTTGGAGCCGTTTTTGAGATAAATAAGCTTTTCCTTAACGGTTGTATGGCAAGTACCGTTATTTTTTGAGCTAAAAAAAAAATTTCAATTTCCCCTCTGGAGAGTTACAAAAAAACCTTAAGTTCAAAATTTGAAGAAAATCGCTTCAGTGGTTTAGGCTGTAGGTTGAGGTACGGACAGACAGACAGACAGACAGACAGACAGACAGACAGAATTGTGCCACCCACTTTTTTCGTGTTCTCTATTATCGTAATGTCATGTTTGATTGTTATCTCGAAATTTTTTTTTGCACGAATCCAAAACTTGCCCTATAGTACCTATATCGCAAGTAAAAATAACAAACTATTTGACGTGTCCAATTATGGTAGCTACTAACTCGGTTCCAATAATGGTTGGTTGGTAGGTATACATACATATATAATGTAGGTACCTATAGTATGTATTATACCTAGGTAGGTAATAGATTTTTATTTTTGAAAATGGCAAGGTAGGTAGGTACCTACCTATAGTTAGGTGAGTAAATTTTATAAAATTTCGTAGGTGGATATGTACCCACCAGTTCATTAAGTCGGTAGATAAGTATCTATTGGAATGAAAGTGCTAAGTAGATTTTTTTCTAACGATTCTTAAAAAAAAAACACATTTACATACCTACATACATAGGTACCTACCAGGCACGAGGCGTGACTTTTTCGGAAGCGGAAGCACACAACTTAAAACTCAAAAAATAAAAGTCCTTTAATTTAGAATTTATATCATACCGCTTTTTTGCGCCTAATAATATTATAAAGAGTATAAAAAATGTATTTCCTCTAGCCGAAATAATTAATTTGAAATACTCTTTGCTATGCATTTGCAGGTACTCATAAGCATTAAGCAAAACGCCAAAGCAATCACAAACAAAACAATATCTCCCAAAAAACTTAATCAAATCGAAAAAAAAAACACCAATCAATGCATTTCTTATGGATGAAACACTATATACGATTTGCATTCACACACACACAATCACAACACCGAAGATCCAAAGTATAAAACTAAAACTACCCCTTTTTCATTAGGAATGTGCGGCAGGAAACGACTCAATACTTCTTTAGTTTTGCTATTGAATTTTCATAATGAATTCACTCAACTCATTCTTCACACGTTGGGCAAACAGAAAGAAATCATCAGATTTTACTTTGTATTTTGGACGGAATTTGAGTTAAGCAGGTAAAATCAGAGAATGCCAAGCTGTTGCGCATTCTAGAGCAAAAACTCTCGTATAGTATTTTATAATGGAGAATGGAGTGATGTTACGCATTCTCAAATGGCTTGGCTTGGCGTAGAATGGAAATTTGTGGGTTTCGTTAGATGATGTGCGGATTTAAGCTTTGTTCTCGTGAGTGACTTTATTAAAAGATAATAATCATTTCCCGTGATTTGTAATACCTAATATTGGGAAATAATTAGTTAATATAAGAGATAATTTATTAATATTAGATATTTAGAAAATGTAAATCGTTGACATACTATAATAATAGGTTAATGATGTAATTGTATTTAATGTATCTACAATTTGAATTTTCGAGTATTATAATTCTTTGCTATGAGCATTTTGTGAACTGTCTTACGGAAGCACTCATTCCACTCAATATATGGACGCTTCGTCACTGGTACCTACATATCGACGGTTAACTATGAAGACCTTTTATGTCGCATTTTGTAAACTTTACAGGAGACAAAAACTGAATTTTTTCTCAAAACAGAATCGTATACCTAGTGATGAAATTTGGCAAAGTATTTTCAGGTTTGAATCTCTGTCATGTGAAATAGTTTCCCATGTTAAAAATTGTGATTTTCATAAGAAAAAAGAAACAAAGGAGGTAATCATACACAAAAAAAAACTTTTTAGTAGTAGGTTATTTGTTGTACGCCCAGTAGTTAATTTTTTTAAGAATTCAAATAAAAAATGAAAATGTCAAAACCTACAAATCCATTGATAGGAGATGTAATGACACCGGTTATTCAAAACGGGATATGTCCTTACATATAATTGGACTAGTTTTATGACATTATTGTTAATTATTGCAATAAAACTATAATTTAAAATTTTTAATAAAATAAGAATTCTTATTTCTAAGCAAAACAGACAAAAATTAAGCAAATACAATATGTAGAAAAAAACTTCTTTGCGGTCCTTGTGCCTGCTCAAAGCTTGAATTAAATGTAATGATAGGCTATATTTAAGGCATATTTTAGCCGCCAAGATGAGAGGAGGTTATAAAAAACAACTATTTAATGTTTTGACAGCTGCTTGCGATAAAATGAATGCCTTCAGCTTTTTAGATGAAAATTTTTAACAAAACTACATCAAAAAATTAATTTCACAAACAAGGTATGTATGTTAGGAAGTAGTCATATTTTACTTTGCTCTTTTTTTAACATTTATGTTTTTGTTGTGATAGCACCTATATCGCAAGTAGAAAGGTTACATACAAATGTCTATTATTATTATCTTACAATGGATGTATTAAGACATTAAGAAAAATATTTAAGTTACATTACAGTAGACGCTTGATATAAAGAAGTAATAAACACCAGGCCTGTTCACTGTTCACTGAGATTGTTGACTTTTTCGAGCGTGAGTTTTCTTAGGTTCTCTAAAGATGAATTTGATCCAAAATGCACATTTCGATCTGAATGTTTTTAATTTAAATTAAACACTAGACAATTTTTCACTCAGGCTTAAACAAAGAACAGAAACAATTCCTCAGAGCTCTAAAGCTTTGTAAGATGCTTGCGCGGCATTTTTATACAAAATACGTTTTTATGTATATAAAATTTTGTGTGTTCACTGTTGTGGATAGTTCACTATTTCGAGATTCACTAAATCGAGCGTCTACTGTATATTCAACGAATTTAAAAATTTTTTGTGTGCACACTTTTTCCCTCCGACCAATAGGCATTGAAATAAATTGATGTCAAAAATCTACGTCAAATTTTACACCTGTTCGGCAATAATTGTTTAGGTAGGCCGACAAACGGCTAATGGTTCAACATCTAAAAGGCTATTATTAATTGATATGACTTACACCTTTACGCAAATGACTTGACTTTGCATGTCGTTGGATATCAGACTATAATATGTTTGTACAGGTATAAAATCTGTTATCATAAAAACCCCCTTCTATAAAAATTATTCCTTAGTTTCAATTTCAATTGAGGCCGTGAGAGGCATAGTGGCCTAGCTGCAATTTGAATGAGTTTTAACGAAAATTGAATTTGTACATATGTAATAAGCACTATAGCTACATGCCATAATTGCAGGACTTTTTCACTTAAAGCCAACCACAACAAAATTAAAACCTTGAGAAGAAGAGTGGCCTATCTGATGTGTTATAACGGTTTTTTGAAGAACAAATACAAAATCAAAAACCTTTTCAATGATCATTGGTAAGGTAGTTCAATCCTTGAAATAAAAGGCGCATGTTCAGGAAAATGACATCTCAGAGCCCTCAGCAATCTCAATTTCGTGCGAACAGGATTCTTCAGCTGTAAAATTACTGAGGAACAAATTATTCGATTCGCTTGCTCACTTGTTGACGGATAAAATTTGATGAGCACTCTGAGATCTCATTTTCCTGAACTCGCCTAGTAATTCATTTTATGTGATAGATTGGGCTTAAATTATTTATTTTCACGAATATGCATTTTATAAGTCGATAGGACGCTTAGTTTAGTCGCAAATCAAGTTTAAAGATGTAAACTTTGAAGCCTCTAGGACGCTTTGTTTAGCCGCAAATCGCGTTTAAAGATAAAAGTTGATTTTTCGTATAATGCTATGCATTAGTTGAGTTCTCTTGAGCAAGAGTATCTACCTAGAATGACAATTAAACGCGAATAAACAGCAAAGTGTGTATGGGGGGCATGCTGCCCACCTGCAACCCCCCTGCTTGGGCCCATTATAGGATTTTGGGTGGGTGCGAGGTTGGGTGTATGTAAAGTTTCTTTTGCATTAAAAAAAAATAATATCATTCATACATAATTGGAAGAAAAATTAAAAAAAGAAAAAACAAATTGATTAAGTTTAGCCGAAAAAACTGAAAATATTTTTTTTGAAAGTTTTGGAAAAAACTTTTTTACCAATTTTATTTTGATTTTTGGGAACGGGCACATTCCAAGATCACGAATATGCATTTTATAAGTCGCTAGTACGCTTAGTCTATCCGCAAATCAAGTTTAAAGGTGTCAACTTTGATGCCTCTAGGACGCTTAGTTTAGCCGCAAATCGCGTTTAAAGATATAAGTCGAATTTTCCTATAATGCGATGCATCAATTGAGCGCCAATGTCAAGTTTTCTTGAGCAACAGTACCTATCATTCATATTTCGAAGAAATATTAAAAAACGAAAAAAAAAAACTGAGAAAAGTTTAATTTTTGATTGAAATTTTTCAAAACAAAATATTTTCATTCATATTTCGAAGAAAAATTAAAAACCGAAAATAAAATTGAGGAAAATCCCACCTGTGTCCAGATCCAGACCCACCTCTGTCTTCTTTTAGACTACCGTCTAGTAAATTGTACTTGTTTTTTTCAAGTACAAGTACTAGTACAAGGTACTGGGTACTTACAAAGTACTTAAGTACAAGTGTACTTAAGTACTTTACAACTCTGTTTACAATCATGTTCTTTCATGCCGTACGCAAATTGTTCAACAGATAAATATTTAGAAGGGGGTTTGGCTTTAAGAGACAAATTTTGTTCAGTTCTTTTAAGCTCGGCCCCCCGGGCCCCGGCTGACTACTGAAGACTACACTTTTTAATTTTTTTATTAAACTGAGTAGGTACCTACCTATGAAAATAGAATGGACCTTTTATCCTCTCTTGATTTCAGTAAAAATAAATTATTTGTAAGAAATCCCTATTTTCAGTATTCATCCGCCTGTTTACAAAATGAAAGAATGGGGTCTGACTACAGGAGACGTATAAAAATGTGTGTCCCTGTAGTCGGCCCCCATTTTTCATTAACAGGGGCTGACTACGTACTAAGGTGGCTGCCATAACAAGAAACGCACTTACAGCTCAATTTTTGTTAATAATTTGTTTGTGTTAACAAATTTAAATACAAAAAAAATAACAAACTCTCTCACTTACGAGACTACCTATCTATGTATGTTTTTTAAGCAATATTCTTTCATTTCCTGAAGGAATAAATAAACTTAAAAGATAAACACACTAAATCCTCCAAGCCAAAACAGAGACATTTTTCAAAAAACAAACCTTTCCTTCATACCTACATAAGATAGGTATACCTACTTACATACATTCATATATGTTTTTTCATGCCGTACGCAAAATCCTATTATTTGACATTATTTTAAAGATCGAGAAGAATGAAAAATTAAACTACAAGCGTACACACGCATATATGCACAAAAAAAGTATGACGGAGAGCAAACAATACAAAAAATATTTATGTAGATATTCTGCACCCCCAAACCTGAAATCCTATAAGAAGAAAATAAAAACGAAAATTATTGAAGATCGAGATGAACGAAAACATGCGCACAACGAAAGGATAGAGCAAAGAGGATATTAAAAAAAGTAAAAAAAAACATGAAAACCAGCAATAATTTTTTTCATTCTTGGAGCGCCGAGTGGCGGTACTTCCTCCTCGCATGCATTTTTACGACTGAACTGAAAGAAACTGAGAAATGACAATAATAATAAAATAAATACGAAAACACAAAAGTAGAAGTTTATATACAAAGGCATGGAGTTTCAACATGAGGCAAGCACGGGGGCTTCAACATCAGATTGTTGTGAAACATCGATGCTCATGATATTACTATAAAGTTTATATACAAAGACATGAGTATCTGCGTTTTGTGTAAATCCTTTTTGTTGGTTGTTATAAAATGAGTTTTTTTATTTTAACCAAGTGGCATGATGGTGTTGTATTTTCTGAGTCTACATGCGGATAAAGTAACAATTTAATTGTGAATGGAGCGGATTATTATTTACATATTTTGTTTTAACTAGCTCCGGATTAACCCCTTTTTAAAGTGTCATTCACAACACATACAGCTCTCGACTTTTGAAGCATTTCGGTGATGGGTAAGCTGATATTATTTGAAAATTCTCATTTGAAGAATGAAATAAATATACCTACCTTACTTATATGAAGTGTTCATTTGTTCATATAAATCTGAATGTGTTCATACATTAATGTAGGTACCTCTATACTGTTACTTAAAATATTGCAAAATGGGGTTTTGAAATAAATTCTCACAAAGTGGATAGGTATCCTACTTATTTCTATAGTTTTAAGTTGATATTTAATAGTTGTATAGTTGTTCCGAAAATTATCCTTGTTACAAGTATTTTTATTTTAATAGTGTTTAAGTAGAAATCATTCAGTTTCGAAACATACATTTATGGGGAATAGCTACAACGCTTTTGTGGTAGAAGTCAGCAAATCGTGTGATGTCGCCGATACCAATGTAGGTACTCAAAAAAGCTGATCCTTAACACACACCGGGAGCTCCAAAAGAACGGTTACATGAACTGCCAGCAATGTTGTCATGTGTTGACCAACTACACCATGAAGTATTGTGATTTACCTACGGATCACCGGTTTTCGGGGGTTCTTTTTATATTTAATTCCGCGTTTCCCAAACTGTGCTCCGCGGAGCACTTAGTGCTCCCTGAAGAATATCCAAGTGCTCCGAGGAAATATAGGAAAAAAATCAAACTTCCATTACATTTGTTAATTTTGCGGTTCTGAATTTTTCATTTGGATCGAAGAAATCGAATTTGAAATCTTCGGTGTTGACCTTATATCGCATTTACACGACTTGAAATCTGGCAGTATAATGACCAAAACAACACCAAAAGACTCGAAAAATTCATTCCTTTGGTCATTGACTGGCAGTTTTTCAATCATGTAAATGCGACCTTATTTTATATTTCTTAATTTGTTCTTTTTTTTTCTATTCTCGTGCGAAGGAAAATAACGCAATAGAGATAGTGCCATCGGAACTTTCTGAAGTTTTTGAGGTGGACAATCTTCCTAGTACCAGATGGTCAGTGCTACAGAAAACAAAACAGTTAAAAGGAAGTACCACGATTCATACTTGGATCTAGGATTTGCTGAGACAAGTGACAGCAAACCCCAATGTGTAATTTGTGGCTATGTTTCCAGCAAAAATGGAACGTCATTTTGAAGAGATTCATACAGATTGCAAAACCAAACCGACTGATTTCTTCAAAGGGAAGTATGCTGAACTTAAACAATCTCAGAAAACCATTAATTACCACTCAAAGACAGTGAACGAAAACGCATTGATGGAACTTACTTAGTAAGTTTCCGAGTTGCGAAAATTGGCGAACCCCATACAATAGCTAAAAACTTAATCAAGCCAAGCGTTAATGACATTTTTGAATGTATGTTCAGGGAAAAGGCCAAACAATTAGTTGAAACCGTTCCTTTGTCATTAAATAACACAATATTACGACGTATCGGAGACTTAGCAGAGAATGTGAAAGCTACTTTTCTTTCAAGATTAAAAGTCACGAAATTTGCCCTGCAAACGGATGAATCAACTGATGTTGCAGGTGCAGGGTTGGCTATTTTAATAGTATTTGTGCGCTACCAATACCTACAGTGCTTTCAAGAAGATCTGCTTTTCTGCAAGAAGTTACCAACTACTACAACTGGTGCTGAAATTTTTAAATAAATAGACAATTTTTCACTGTCCATGACATTTCATGGTTTAACTGCGTGGATGTGTGCACAGACGGTGCCAAGGCCATGGCTGGAAACATTTCCGGTGCCGCCTCAAGAATATAACAAAATGCCAAGGAATGCAGCAGTAGTCATTGCGTTCTACACTGCTGTTTTGTACTTAAAATACTAGCTTGCTATTTAAATTCGTTAATTCAATCATATTTGCTAATATTTTAATCATCAAATAATTTTTTGTAAAAATTTACGGCCTTTTGCAAAACATTTCTGATATACCCTACTTGTTTACCAAATTGCATTTCATAGTTTGTATAATCCTAACGGCCTATGTTCAACTTGTTAAATTGCTGTAAAAGTAACTCTCTTTCTACATACATACATATGTATATACTTACTTCTTGCTTATTGTCAACTATGTTAAACTTAAATCTGCCTCTTTCTTTAATCAACCAGCAAGCAGTAAACACCTCACTTGGTAATTATATGGATAGATAATAAAGAATAGTTGTGCATAGAACTTTTTGGGTATTCTTTACTTGTTGTGCGATCGTTTCGTTTTTGCTTGCCTTCGCTTTATTCGGTTGATTAATCGATTAATTAAATTGATACGAATTATCATTCAATACTTTTCAATTGCCATGTCCTTGCAATGAAAAAACTGCCACTCTCCCTCAAAGAGGTCTTGGACGAAAGCATGAAAATAGTTGACTTTATTGAATCACGACCTAAGAATACCAGGCTATTTAAAGAATTGTGCGATGACATGGGTAGTCTGCATGTGTCGTTACTTCTTCACGCTTACAAAACACTGACGCGGCTCTTCGAATTGAGGGCTGAAGTCAGACCCTTCTTAATTGAAGATAATTTTGTTCTGGACGAAAGGCTGTGTAATGAGCGTTGGCTATTGAAATTGGCGTATCTATCCGATATTTTAAAAAAGCTAAATGATTTAAAATTATCACTTCACGGAAAGCTAATAACTGTTTTCGATGCCAGTGATAAAATAGAAGCATTTAGTAAGAAAATCCAGTTCTAGGCTAAGACAATGAAAAATCGAAACATTGACAGCTTCCCAACGGTCAACGAATTTAAAAAGGAAATAAATTTGGGCTATCCCGAAGATATTATAAATGATTTCCATATACACCTGCTAGGTTTGCTCGATAGCTTCCACTTCTATTTTCCCGAAGAATACCACTCAAATAATAGGAAAACCTGTGGGTTGCAAACCCATACTCTGCCCCGTTGGAGCCGGATTCTCTAACATCGTTGCAATTTGAGTGCTTGAATGATTTGACATCAGATTCTTCGATAAAGGAGCATTTTGAAACGAAGAAGTCTTTGTCAGAATTCTGGTGTATGTTGGAAGACGAATTCAAAATTGTATCAAACAAAGCCAAGGTAATTATATTCTGCCGTTTGCAACAACATACATGTGCGAATCAGGATTTTCCACCTTCGTTGGAACCAAAACAAAACATAGATCCCATTGCACTTGTCTCAAATTCAACCAGATATACCAGCTGTATGTTAATCAAAACAGGCACATAGTTCTCACTAAAAGAAGCTTCTGGAGCTATTTATTTAAATACCATATGTACCTACCTATATAATAATATATAACATTATTACTAAACCATATTTTTTTAGTTCACCTTTTATTGTTTTGCGTTGAAGTAACTTCTTTCTTGAATTAAATAAAATAAAAATCAAAAATTGAAGAACAGTTATTCCTTTTTCACATATGAACATTTATATCTAAAGCCTAGTTTATACTTGAAAGCGAAGTGAAATCAAATTTGAAATGAAACAATAATAATTAATAAACCAAAAGGTTTTCAAAAAAATAGTTTTCGTCATAAAATTTGGTTACAAAAAGCCCATCGAGTTGCATTTTTTTCGAGACATATTTGTTTCTCTTTGTCGCCAAAATAATTGCATTTAGTTTTTGACAGTTTTTCACGCCTAGGAAAAATAGTATTTTTTTTCTATGAAAACTACACTTTATACATGTCTGTATAAACCAGGCTTAACCATTGTATATTCACTCTATAGTATTCTCATGAAACACGATTTTGTAGGTTGACATTTGGTTGATAGGTTCGCTGTTGATAGGTTCGCTTACCAAGATCCCTTAACAAAAATTAAGATTACATTTGGACACTAGATGGCCATGAGCTTTTTTTCTTCATGAGAATACTATAGAATTTATATACAGTGGCTTAACTGCAAAAAATGGAATACGCAGAACGAAGTGCTCCTCGAGAAATGCTTCCCCTGGTGAGTGCTCCGCGACTAAAAAAGATTGGGAACCGCTGATTTAATTTAATAATTACACAGGTTTACAAGGTTTTCGACACGTCTAAGTAAGAGTTGATCTGAGGGTAATTTTTTGTGCTGAACTCAAATCCGTTATCCGTTTTTCGCTATCAGCTCTGGGTTTCGAGATATTACCGTTAGAAAGTGCCCACAAAACCTTTTCTCGCCATTTTTGTGGTTATGTAACTATGCGAACTGATTTTTATTTATTTTAATTGTACAGATTTCTGAAAATACTAATATTAATCTTCAAAATTCAACTTTAATCGTCCCAATATCTTTTTACTTTTTGAGAAAACCTCAGTTGCATTTTTCAATATATTGTGATGAGCAAGGAGAGCGACTTCAACAAGATTTAGAACGAATAGAAAAAAGTTACAAAGGTTTTTGGGATGATGGTATGTTAAGTGACAATTGTTGGTCTCTTGTACGTAAAACGGATCAAAACCTATATAAACTGTGCCGTTCCATTACACTTTGTTTTAATTTGTAAGAGTTATTTCAAATAAAAAAAAAAAAACTATGGTCAAAAACGGGTGATTTTTTAATTTATTTCCAAAAGTTGAGCTGATAGCAAAAAATGGATCTCAGATTTGAAATCTACACTAAAAACTCTTTTTCGAAAATATTGTACCTGCCCCTGTCGAAAACGACGTAAGCCAAAGAGAAAGCATTTTTAAAATTATATGTAGTCAGATGAGGACTTATAACTAATTTAATATATCTCAAAAATTAAAAAAGATATTGGAACGATTAAAGCTGAATTTTGAAGATTAAGATTACTTTCAGGAATCTGTACAATTAAAAAAAATTAAAAGCCAATTCGCATAGTTACATAACCAACCCCAAAAATGGCGATTAAAGAGTTTTTTGGCACTTTCTAACGGAAATATCTCGAGAACCAGAGCTGAGAGCGAAAAACGGATAACGGATTTGAGTTCAGCGTAAAAAATTACTCTATAAGCGACCATTATATTCACGTGTCGTAAAGTTAACCGATATTTGTAAACCTGTGTTATGTTATTTTTGATACTTCTATGTTCTATCTAGTCTTTCTGGAACGTCTTAATGCCATCGTAACCCCACTGATTGAAGCCTTAAAGGCAAAACAAGAAGCTCGACGCGAACGAGAAAAACAGGAGCGCGAGCAAAAACAAGCGGCACAGGCGCATAAAAAACCTGCGCCACAACAAATGCAGCAAGAGCCAGTGCTAAGAGCTCAACAGCAGCAACTGCCACAGCAGATAGAAAATAGGCAGCAACAACAACAGCTGCCAGCAGAGCAGCCACAGCAACATCCTAAGGAGCAACGCCCGAAAAAGCAAAGCCAACAACAGCAACAGCAGCAGCAACTACAGGAGCAGAACCATCAGCAGAGGAACCAGCAGCAGCAGGGAGGTCACCAGCAGCAGCCACAGCCGCCCCAAAATAAAAAAGAAAAGGTGCCACCAATAAACACATTTAAAATGGAACTTAAGGAAACCATAGAATTATGTAAGTCGGCCATAGGCCAAAACTTTTTTATTAAACGCCTAAGCAAAGATAGACATGCGATCCACTGCTCCACAGTGGCGCAACATAAGATAATCAAAGAATTATTAAAAAAATCCACGACTGAGTTCTTCAGTTTTACCCCCAAAGTGGATAAATGTCAAACGGTCCTCCTGAAGGGCATAGATTCCTGCACGGAACCAGAGGTGCTCTATAAGGAGCTCTGTGAAAAAGCGAGCGGCGATCTCGAGTTTATCGGGGTCAAGCCGTTTACTACAGTCAGAGCCAGACGGGAGAAGCGGTCTTTGCCGTTCTTCTTAGTTCAGCTCTCGCCCAACAGCAAACTGGATAGTTTGAGGAGTATCTCCGTCCTCAACTACCAGGTTGTAACCTGGGATAAATTAAAGAGACGCGGTGACATGCTTCAATGCATGCGCTGCCAAAGGTTCGGCCACGCTGCAGCAAACTGCGAAATGCAGTCACGCTGCGTGAAGTGTGGTGAGAACCACATTAAGGGGGAGTGTAAACTCGGTGAGGAACGGGTCGATGATATGACCCAGCTTAAATGTGCACTTTGCGGGAAGGAGGGGCACCCTGCTAACTATCGGGGTTGCTCAGCATTTCAGCAAATTCGCACCAACAAAGTGGCTAGGCAGACAGCGGTAGAGATACGCCCATCAACGCGTGCTCCTACAGCAACGCCCGTCAATCCCCAAATTTCCTACGCCCAAATGGCGGCAGGAAGGGGAAAAACGGTACAGCCTGCAGCTAAGGTAGCCCAACCGGCCCTCGTGCCTAAAGCTCCGGACGCTCAGGCCGAAATAAGAAGCATGTTGCTGGCAATTCAAGGCCAGTTGACAGGACTTCAGAAAGAGATAAGGGAGCAGGCGAATAGGGTGGACTATATCTACTCTGTTTTGCCTAGCTTAACGCAAATTAGAGGTTAAAGGCGCGCTGTCGGAGAGGCCTCTTAGGATCCTTGCTGTGAATGTAAATTCACTGATTAGGACCGAACGCAGAGCTAATCCATTCCAATTGTTGAAAGACCAGAGTCCAGATGTGTTTATGGCCAGCGAAACTAAGCTGAACCAGAAACATAAGTTGACTAACAACAATTACAATATCGTTAGAAGAGATCGACCCAACTCCACTCAAGGGGGGGGCGTCGCAATCTTCATACGAAAAGGCATTAATCATAAAGTTATATATAATAGTGATCTGCGCAGATTTCGGCTGTTAGAGGCGTGTGTCGTGTGCATTCCTCTCCAACAGGGGAAGCGAATGTATGTGATCGCGGCTTATGCACCGGAATCACCTCAGCCAACTGATTTTATGACAGAGCTTGAAAAACTTTTCGAATGTCTACGATTGAGCTTGGAAGAAAATTACTTTCTCATGGCCGGTGATTTGAATGCCAAACACCTAGATTGGGGAAATCAAATACAGAATCCAAGAGGTATTCATCTTTTTAATTGGATGAGTCGATATAACGCTGAATATGGTGTCGACCTGCTGGCTACGGATCGGCCATCGTTTCCAAGAAGCGGTGCCTATCTGGATCTATTGCTAATAGATTCAAGACTGACAATTACTGACACTGTGGGTCAAAGACCAAGAAACTGTTTACGAACGATCGAGTACGACAGTGACCACTGCGGTCTCGCCACCGTAATACAGCTTCCGAACGAGCTCGTGGAGTTGGATGAGTATGTGCCTGTGCATACTTACAATTACAGTAAGGTGCGCTGGCCACGCTTTACCAACGCCTTATCGAGCGAAATCAGTTCGAATAATATATCCCCACCAAATGACAGGAATTTGACAAATAACGAAATAGACCAATATCTTGAACAAATGGACGAGACAATCAAACGAACAATGGACAGAACGATACCAAAGTACAAACAACGGGACGCAACCGACATGTACCGGAATGCGACCATTGACGCATTACACAGACAAAAAAGTGGACTGCTGACAAGACTCAAACTCTTGTACCGACGGTTTACTGACCCACACAATCTGGAGATTAGGACACTGAAGTCGTCGATCAAGAACATCAACCAGCTTATTAAGGAAAATTATCGGTTGTCGATTAATTTGTATTGGGATAACAAAATTCGGGCTGTTAATTCTAGCGACCCGAGTATGTTTCCCCAAATTAACAAGATTTTTAGAAGGAATGATCAGAACGACCTTCCGTGTCTTAAGCTCCAGAGAACAACAGATAACAGAGACGTACTTCTGACAGCAGGAATTGATCCAGAGGACGCCGTCTTGGACGATGACCTCTTTATTGTCGAAGATCCGCAGGAGAAAGTGGAGGCTGTGGGGGCCGCTTTCCAGCAAGTGTACAAGGTGAATGCATGCATTCGCCCGAACCATGACCTGGAAAACAGAGCCTTGCTCCACCACTTCTACCTTCGGAATGACATAACGCAATGGCGATCAGAGAACCTCGGTTTCATCGGGTTCAATGAAGATCATTTGGCAAACGCCATAATCGCCGAGCGAAATGGGCCCAGTTCCCTGTTAATTACGAAGGTGGAGCTTCAGCTCATCTTCGATTCATTAAAGAAGAAGAAGTCAGCAGGAGTCGATGGCATATCCAACGTTGTACTTCGACATTTACCCCAAGAAGCAGTAGACATTTATACCACACTGTTTAACAACGCTCTGAATAATGCATATTATCCAGTGCGGTGGAAGACGGCTGTGGTGCATCCTCTCCCGAAAAAGGGAAAGGACAACTCCAATCCGGCGAATCTCCGGTCGATAAGTCTTCTTCCGAGTATCAGCAAGGTATTCGAAAAAGTTATCAATAGAGCTCTGTCAAAGTGGGCAGAGGACAATAATATCATACCGGATAATCAGTTCGGTTTTAAGGCGGGACATGACACCATTCATGCCGCGTCTAAACTCGTTTCTGATGTCCAATGGAACAAATCTAAAAAGCAGTGTACGGGTGCCTGTCTGGTTGATTTGGAGAAGGCCTTCGACACCGTATGGCTAGAGGGTCTTTATCTAAAGCTGACCAGACTGGGCATTAGTAAACCACTGTTATATATGCTTTATGATATGCTAAATGGTAGAAAGTTTGTTGTCAAGAGTGGCAATGTGACTTCTGCCACAACCTTTAATATTAAAAATGGTCTTCAGCAGGGAGCGGTCAACTCGCCGATTCTATTCAGCATTTACACCAGCGATCTGATAAGTAGTCTAACTCAGGCAATTGCGTATGCCGACGATCTAATTGCGTACAGAACAGCTCCAAAAGTCGAGGTCATCAGAATTCTTTTGCAGCGTGACTTCGAGAAGATTCAGCGATATTGCGATGACTGGAAGTTGAAAATCAACTTCCAGAAATCAGAAACTATCTTGTTTAGGACTCCGTTGCATGGAGCCACAAGGGATACGAGAAAGAACTGGCGCAAGCTGGTGATCGTAGGGCCAAATGGACAGCCACTGGCGAGTAAAAGTGTAGTAAAGTACCTTGGCATCTGGATGGATCAGTATTTGTATTTCGACAGACATATAAATGCTGCTCTGTCCAGGGCTAGGGGAGCTTTTGCCCTGACAAAACGGTTGTTTTATAGCAGCCGGCTTGACAGCAGGGTGAAGGTGATTTGCTACATGGCCCTCATACGGCCGATGATTGCCTATGGGTGCCCGGTTTGGTTCAACGTTGCCCCATCTCAATTGGAAAAGATTCGGGTGTTTGAGAGGCAGTGTCTTAGACGCTGCCTTGGATTACACAGAACACCAGAGTCGGAGTACAAACATTATTATTCCAACCTGGTTCTATACAACGGCGCCAACATAAACAGGATAGATAATTTCTTGCTGAAGCTTATTCGGGGTCACATTGCAAGAGCAATGTCCTCGACCAACAGCTTAATTTTTGGGGCTTATTACCCTAAAAACGATTACTACGAGAGTGTGCGTCTAAGCGGCTTTATTCCGCCCGATGCATTCCTCTACTTAGACAGTCGAGGGCTGATCCAGGATAGAGCGGCGGTTCCGCTAATCTACCACGTCGGCCGTAGAACTGTGGATCGGCGGCTCCTTTACAGTCGAGACGTCCTCGCACACGGAGCGGAGCACCTTCGGTTCAGTAGGACTGTGTCCGATCGGGACCGAAGAGATAGGGTAAAGCAGGAGAACCAGTTCTGGTGGTTGAAACCTGAACACGAAGATTCTTCGGATATTTAAAAGTTGACTGCATTTTTCTATGCCATGGCCGACTTACATAGGTTTAGGTAGTTAGTTTTAAGTAGGGACAGTCAGGGTGGCACCAAAAAAAAAAAAAAAAAAAAAAAAAAAAAAAAAAAAAAAAAAAATTATAAAACCAATAAAAACACAAAAAAATTATAAAACCAATAAAAACAAAAAAATTATAAAACCCGAAAATGCTTGCTGTGGCTGTTCTAGTTTGTAAGTAGTCTGTAAGTAGTTTGTAAGTAGCTTTAAGTAGTTTTATAGTAGTTTTAATTAGTTTTAATTAGTTATAATTAGTTTTAATTAGTTTTAATTTAGTTTTATCTAGTTTGTAAGTTTTATATAAAACAAAAAAAAAAAATAAAGACAAAGATACCGAGTTTTTTTTAAATTCTTCTCGGTGAAAAATAAAACCGATATGGATTCTAGTTTTAAGATAGTTCTTAGGCCGAAAGGCATTAGCATTAAGTTAGTAGTTTAACTTAGAGCGCCCGAATGGGGCCAGTAAGTTAGTTGTAAGATATTGATAAGTAGGCTAGTTTTTATGAATTTTTGTCTAGCTTTAAGATAGTTTTAAGATAATGGAAAAATAAAAATGAATTAAAAAAAAAAATAAAAAAAAAAAAAAAAAAATGCTCGCTCAGTAACTGGAAGGATGCGAGTTCAAATCCAAGTAGAGAAGAGCAAAATATATATTAAAATAAAATGTGTATACCTTCAAAATGAAGGGTTAGAGCAAGATTGCTCTCTCAAATGGCAAATCACGAAAGGAAATGGGTGATCACAAACCTTTTTAGCAAATTAACAAATATACAACTACTGTGTAGTATTTGGATCAAATTGCGATTTGTTGTTTGCAATTTTTGTTCTTTCAATCGAATAATTGATTCTTAAAAGCTTTGATTCACGATTTTTGAACATCAATATCTTCATTTTGCTTTGATTTGCAAATTGCCAAAAAATAATCGTAAATTACTAAATCCTGAGCCAAGGTATAAACCGGGATTCATTTTTCGTGATTTGCAGCTAATTTTTCTTGATCTGATCCAAGAATTCTTTCCGTGCGGCATTTGTAGGCTGATGGGTAAAAGTGCAGGTGATACAGGCGTGGAAATTTTACACAAGATAAAGCATCAGCAAGTACTATTAAGAGAACGCTGCGTCTAATTTTCATCCCCTATAGAAACCATCATACAAGGACAACAGGATATGAACAACTTGATACCCGAGACAATCATCTACATTATGTAGTACTTACTTACTTACTAACTTAAGGTGGCGCTACAGTCCGGGTTGGACCAGGGCCTCAACCAACAAGCTTCTTCCAGCTGTCTCGGTTTCTGTCTCCAGTTTCGCACGCCAAGTTGGTTGAGGTCCTCTCCCACTCGTGTGCGCCACCTTTTACGCTGTCCACCTCTACTGCGCTGTCCCACGGGGTTGGATTCAAAGACTTTTCGGGCCGGAGCATTGGTGTCCATTCGCTCTAGATGACCCAGTCATCTCAGTCGTTGGCTTTTCACTTTTGTGGCTAGGTCTGTGTCGCTGTACAGCCCGTACAGCTCGTTGTTGTATCTTCTTCTCCATTCCCCATCTATGCAGACGAGGGACTACAAAATCATCCGGGGAATTTTCCTCTCAAAGCAGCCTAACGCGTTCTCATCCACCGTTAACAGTGTCCATTGCCTCTGCACCATACATTAGGACCGAAATGATAAGCGTCTTATACAGGGATAGTTTAATTGCTCGACAGAGGGCTTTGCTTCCCAATTGCCTTCTTGAACAAAAGAAACAGCGATTGGCAAGAGTAATTCTTCGTTTGATCTCAGCCCTGGTATCGTTCGCTGAGTTTAAAGCGGATCATAGGTAGACAAAGTCTCTAACCACCTCAAAATTATTGCTGTCTATAGTGAAGTTCTATCCGAGACGTCGGTGTTGGCAGTAGCGGATCCAGGATTTGGCTGTGGGGGGTGGGGGGGGGCTTGGAGTTCCCTTAGACACATCTTTTTAAAAATTTTCTTAATCATAAACGAATGCCCTACCAACCCAAATTTTCTTTTCTCAGAAAGTAGTATAGTCGCCAGCTGAATTAAGAAGATTTTGTATAATGCAAAAATATATGTACTTTATAGGAAAATTCTGCAAAATTGTATGATTGGAAATGGAGCATCTAGAATTATTGAGCTTCAGCTGCTATTTTAAAAAGACGCTTTAACCAATTTCTCCACAAAGACACATCGTATAAGAAAGTTGTTATAGGATATGTTTATAATATGAAGAAGAAAAACACAAACAATAAGAAATTATTGTTTTTGTTTTTATTTTTGTGGACTTTATTGAAATTAATTCAGTTTTAAAGATTTTTATGACCTTTAGTCCAAATATGCGTTTCGCCTAGGCAATACAGTTGGGCTCATCAGTTAGATGCTGTCGTTACCCTTCTAAGACGCAATATTTGTCGATGATTATCAACACTAATAAAACTTGCAGCACAAATATATGTTTATAGGAACTTTAAATAAGTAGCTACCTTTCTTTAATTTGAATATTTTTTGTAAGATTTATAAATACTCATCCTACAGTACTTTGTCTAACTTTAGACAGCCGTCTACCTCCGAAAAGTTATTGACAAACTTTGTAGGTTACTGTTGTCCTAAAATTTTTTAACTTGGGCAACGGAATTGGTTGTCCAAGATTTGATGAACTAGACTGTCTGTTTTTGAGATTAACGTAAGTCCGTGCGAAAAATATATGGACGAAATTGAAACAAAAGGGCGTATCGCCAAGGGGGGCAGCTAGATGCGCTTGCTCTCCCCCCCCTAATCAGAATATATTTCATATATTATTCAATCTTTATTCTTTTGAAAACATTTTAAAGCAAGATTTCTGTAATAAAACTATTTTTTGAATAAGTTTGCCATCACCTAATCGAAATCCGGCTTACGCCCTTGTATCTCACCTATCCAAATCTTAATATTTAATTCTTTAAGAAGAGAATCAGAATGCTATATCAAAAAAGAAAGGTAATTACGCTCCCTACAAAAAAGACAATTGCAAATTTTGTGTACAAGTAGCTGTTCCAAGAAATTAGCTAAATCATGTTTTTCAATTAAAAAAAATGAATTTGGATGTTCTGTATCTATTCCATCTAAAATGACTTTAGTCCATGAGGATTGGTATTTCGAACATATACATTTGTGTTCAACATTCCGATCATTGAATATTTAAAGTGAATTCCATTCATATTTTTTGTCAATTGAAATCTTACAGTTTGACGAAGATTTGAAAAAATTTTGAGTTAAAATTTTAAAAATTTTGTCTGCCCTTCAATTTCTATTTATTTATAGTTACGAGTGTTTCGTCCATATTAAAACAAAAATGTACCTAAAAACATTAACCGTTACAGCTGATTTTTACATTTTTCGAAAACGAGTTCGAAGTGTATTGAAATTCTTTTTCATTTCATTTAAAGAATATTGCTCGCGGGAAGAGCTCTCTAATCTTTCGTTAGAGCACAAAGAAAATCACAAGAGAAACTAAGATCAAAAATCGCTTAATCTTAAAGCAGTCTTTGAAATCGTCAAAATATCCTTCGGCACACGAAAACAATCTGATATAAAAACATAAGTTTCAATTTCTAAAACAGTATTTTGATGTTATCATGCAAACTATCCATATCAAAGATTACTAATTGTTTAGCATCCATCGAATGAGCTGTGGAGCGAATCAGACTGAATTTTGACATTTTAACTATGACCCAAATGTCAAAATTGAGCCTGACTTCTGTTATCAGGGTGATTTTTTACACCGGAAGCTGAGTTTTTAAACTAAAGCCCCAAAAGTTATCTGGGCTCAGCTAAGTCCGAAAAATACCAAGAGGAGTTGAAAAAAAGGTAACATTGATTTATTTTGTCAAACTTCATTTGATCTTTAAGAAATATCGATACCCAAGGAAATCTATGTAACAACAATAGCATGAAGGTCAACCTCACTAGTTTCAATATAAGGACTTGGAAAAAACACAGTATTTAGGTATGCATACTTACTATCCCCAAACTTGTTACAAAAAAACAAAGCTCACATACAATTTGTTAAGCCCCACTCTCCATTTTTCCCAACAACAGCTTTCATACTAGTTTTTTAGCTCTTGCCTCTTATTTTCGTCGGATTTCTTAATTGCCTTTGTTAGCCCTATCAGTGTTATAGTTTTCATCAGATTCCCTTGCAGGATTAGGAAAACACTTCGCAAAGGTTCAGTCCCAAGCCTCAATTTTTCGTGTAATACCTTTAGGGCTTGAAATAAATAGATCCATTTGATTTTTTATATAATCGCCTTTTTTCATCCAATTCTCTTGGGGCCTCGCAAAAAAACACAGTTGCATATAATATGGTTCAGCCCAATAATTCGTTCAATTTCCCTAGGGCTTGGAAAAACACAGCTCATATGTAAATTTTGTAGCCACAATCTTAGTTTCGTTTGCCTAACTCTCTTCTGAATCAGCCGTAGGGGGGGGGGGGGGCTTCAGCCCCTATAGCCCCCCCTCTAGATCCACCACTGGGTGTTGGGTGTCCTTTCTTGTTGACAGCATATATTTCGTTTTGCTTTTATTCACCGTTAAACCCATCTTCTTGGCTTCCGTCTCAATGCTCACAAAAGCACTACTGACATCACGCTTTGTTCGTCCTATTATGTCAATGCCGTCAGCGTAAGCGAGTGATTGGACGGACTTTTGAAAGATTGTGCCTCTAGTGTTGACGTGAGAATTTTGTACTATTCTTTCAAGAACTATGTTGAAGAAGCCACATGACAGCGCGTCGCCTTGCCTAAAACCTTTTTTTGACATCAAAGGTGTCGTTGAGGTCTTTGCCGACCTTGATGGAGCAGCGTGTATTCTCCATCGTCATCCTGCACAAACAGACGAGTTTGGCAGGGATGCCAAAACTAGACATTGCTCTATATAGCTCGTCTCTATAGATGCTGTCATACGCGGCCTTGATATCGATGAAAAGGTGGTGGGTTTCGATTTGAAACTCATGGGTTTTCTCCTAGATCTGCCGTAGTGCGAATATTTGGCCGATGGTGGACTTCTCTGGCCTACTGCCACACTGATATTGACCTATCGGTTGTTGACGAATGGCTTCAGGCGTTCACAAAGTACGGCAGAGAAGATCTTGTAGGCGATATTAAGAAGACTGGTGCCTTTGTAGTTGGCGCAGTCCAGAGGATCGCCTTTCTTGAGGATCGGGCAAACAATGCAGAGGTTCCATTCATCGTATCATGTATGTAGTACTAAGAAATGACAATTTTTTAATAAGGGTATTCATGCAACGTCGTAAGTTTACAAATTGTGTAAAATGATAAGTTTACGAAAAAGTTTGCATGAACGACCTTTTTATTAATTTGGTTAAATGCTGTGTAATTGAATCAGCTGTTCGTTAAACGTCAAATATTTGGGCGCGTTCGGCTTGGGTCGAGGAGTTGGTTTTACAGATAATGCATTATGGTCTGTTTATTTGCATGTGTGTCTACCTGTACAAATATATATTTGTTTTAATATGTAGATACGTGTAGTAAGTAGTCCTGTTAATTCAATTATATTTGTTTTGCATTGGAATAAATACATCAATGCCATTCTTTTTGCTGGAATCTCAATACCATTTCAACTCAATTCAAGTGACAAAAAACCTGGATTAAAACCCACGAAAAGTTGCTTTCCAAACAGTCAAAAGAAGAAGTGAAAAATATTCCACTTAAGTAAAATGAATCATCCCTCTCTTTTTCTCGTTCCAACTTCAACAAATGTCAGTTTTATTTCCGTGAGATGAGTATGGTTTTCATGTATTCGCTCATTTTCAACCGACCACTTCAGTAAACTATCAACAATTATTATAGTTCTACCTTAATATTCATGACAATAGTCGCGTTGTAAGTTAGAAATATATTAGTCGCAAGCTCACGGCAGTGGTCAGACGAAAATCAGCGAATACAAACAAATCATATGTCACGCCCATAATGTACTTTTCTTCATTTTCGTTAAATTTTGCTTTCGGAAGTGAATAGAGCGCCCCCGAGTACACTTCACTAAAGTGAAACCGAAATTTGTTGAGGTAGGAACGAAAAAAAGAGAAAAAGTGAATTATGGCTTAGTTCTGATTTTGAGAGTTTAGAAAGATACTTTGCATTGGCTAATGACATCTGTTTCTAACAGCTTCCGACTATTCAGAATCTTCCAAACCAGTGCGAATCATTCGTTGACCACAACAAAAACATTAATAACAACACGTTGTTGTAAATGAAAATAACACATTCGTCGTCGTCAACGAAAGATTCGCATTGGTTTGGGTGGGAATTTATAGTTCTACCTTAATAATTTACGAAAAGTAGCTTTCCTAAAGGCTATCCCAAACCAACACGAAATTAATGTGAATGATCTCAATACTAAAAAACAACAAAAAACTGTCTTTGTGAATGCTTCGCTATAATTTCGCGTTGGTTGGGCAGAGCCTTTAATCGTTGAGTAAATGTGGACCTTCTAATTATTTTTTTTTTGTGTAAACTACGTTTTAATTCACAACTTTTATCACCAACTAATTGCAATGCAATAATAACAGAACACATTCAGAACTTTTTTAGTTCTCCGAGATATTATCATTTATATCATGTTTCTAAACATGCCTGATTCTTAAAGTCACAAACACGCCTAATTCAATCTCTAAAAGTCACAATGACGTTTGGATAAGTTTAACCAAATATTTGGTTAATTTTCCGCAGCTAAATCCTTGGATAAAATTAACCAAATTGTGTAAACCATTTCCCATACAAAATTTGACAGTTCATTAACCAAAAGATAAAATTAACCAAATCGTAAACTTATCTAGTGTTTTACGCAGTTGCATGAATACCCCTAATATTTTTTTTAGAAATTAACAACGTTTAGTACTAGGCCACTTATTTTGCTGAGATCGGTGGGCTAAAATTTTAATCACTGTATGCTCTTGACTTTTTTTTTTCATTTTATTGCCTTCTTGTATATTTTTGGAAGTTCCTGTAATTTATGATTTGCAAAATTTGTTTTAAAACAAGTTTTTCCTATCAGCAGTTATTTTGTTGATGAAAATATTTCTTATTCAAATTGAGCGAAGAAAATGCAGTTGTAGTTCCACATGAATCATAACTTCCTTAACGTTTCCTTCCAAACGTAGCTAGATACTCCTATCCATCGATTGAGAACTTTGTAACAAAAACTCTCACATCAAAAACTACTTCAGTTTAGTATGCATCATACATAACCATGGAGCCCAGGTGAATTGATTCAAGGTAAATCGTTACTTTCATTACACAGAAACCCCAATTTCTCATATAAAGTTCTCAACACAACGCACACTTTTAAATCCCATGGAACGATAAAGCACACACAGCTATCTTTCTCAACTTTGAAACGGGTGCGATGCATTAAACTACGTGCGTGACTTCACGGATAAGTGCAAGTGAGCGAAACTTAACTTAAATTCTCTCCCTCAACCTGTTACCTGCCAATCCATATAAAATGCATCTTCAGTTTTTGGAGGAAAACTATTATTCGAATACGTTTAAGGGGTTGAAGGGTGATGAGGACGAGCATTTGAATTCCACTCCCCCCTTGCCATTGCCAATGACAACAGCCAGCCAGCAGCGCAGTGTACAACAGATTAAGTTTACTTTGCTGCACTGCCACTCTTCTTCTAGTTAGTGTCGAAAATACAATGTGAATACAGTGAACATTGAACAGGTTGCCAGATTTTAATCCCGAGGATTCATAAAATATATCTTCAAGATTAAATGCAACTATTGCAACAGTGTAACATGCAGTGTTGTTACTGGAATGGAAGTTCCTAAACTTAATTTGTATTTCTTTGTTCATTTTGGTAGCATTTTACTTGCGATTCTTTAAAATACTTTACCAACTGGTGTGTCCACAGAATGTTTTTTATAAAAGTGTTTCGTATTCAAGATTCAGACTCAAGACCTGACATTACGATGATAGGGAAGACGAAAAAAGTGGTTCTCACAATCTCTTTGTCTTCTTGTCTGTTTAGTACGGAATTTCAATACTTCGGGGTCTTACAGTAGCTTTGAAATCTTGAGTTCAAATCACCCCTTAGGAATTCTATGAAACTTTTCAAATTCTACTAAATTGATTCATGATTGAAGTCATTAAAAGCCTAGAGTGGAGCTCAAACCGATTGTATTAAGATAAAAATCAAGTGGACACGTACTAACATACAAGGCACCTGTTAAACATGATGCCATATAAAAACTAGTGCCTCTGTGACTAACTAATACCCCTTACTTCATATTCAACTATTTGTTACATTAATTTTCTCCTCTAATGGTTCTTTGATTATTTTTGGTCGGAAGTATCACACAAACACCCCGCACTTCACATTTCCGCCTCACGAAGCTCAGTTCAGTTCAGTTTACTTCCAGACCTTTATCCTGCGATACTCTCAAGGCTTATTATTGCAAAAGTTGCTATAATTTTATTATGTGATATTGTGCTAATGACAGCATGTTTTGTATAATTAATGAATTCAAGTTTTCCCGGCTCTATATTAATAAATGTTGTGGGAAGCCCAATAACCACCAAAACCAAGCCCCTTTGACCACCAGAAAAAAGCCAAGGCTATAAAAAAATAACACATTTCGTAAAGTTTTTGTATAGTATGTATATAATGTATGTAAATATGTAGGTATGTTATGTATGTTAAGATATATATGGAGTGTTGTGGTGAAAGTTAAAGTTCCCAAGTTTTTTCTCGCATTGTGTGTAGGTGCGTATGTATATGTGTATAGGTATGTGTTTGCTCGCAATAAATAGGATAATTTATTATTCATATGAATTGGTTTTTTTTTTCAGGCATTTTTGTGGAATATTGTTTTGTTTTCGTCTTTAGGGCCTACTTATTTATTTTGTGTGCTCCATATGTAGGTATAATGGAGCGAAAAGTTTTTCATTTAACTTTTCTTCAACTTTGTTTTTGGTTTCATTTATTTAAAAGATGTTTTCTTCAAACAACAATTGTCAATTTAGATAAGATAATTGAATATTAAATACAAACGAAAGAATTGGGTTCCTAAAAATGTCAATATATAGCTATAGTCCAGTAGGTACTGGTACAGTCTCGAAATTTTCCTTAGTATGATCTACGAGTTATGTTACTTCATCTTATGGAACATACCGTGCAAGACTGTTCGTTGCCGTAGCCTGGACACCCTGTTCTTCCTGCTGCTAGGTTCAGCCTAATATTACTGTACAGTAGATATACCCCAACTAACAATTTAACTTGTATAAGGTTCTATACAAGCTATTTTCAGATTGCTATAGAAACAATAAAAGGCCTTATGCAAGTCATTTTGACGCATCTACGCAAGCTAATTAACTGCCATAAGACTTTTGTTGACAGGTTTTATAGCAGCAAATAGCTTTTCATGAATCGCTATTGGCTTGGCTGAACAAGCTATAGTTTGCCTAGGATTGTTTACACGGTTAAAAATTTTGGGGTACTTTTTAATATTTTCAGGGTTAAATATTATATGACAGCACCTAAAATTTATTAAAATTTAATCATCATCGTGTCCTGTAACCCCGGCTGGGGCATAGGGCGTCAACAAAACGTCTCCATCCTTCACGGTCTGCTGCAAGGTACTTTAGCTGTGGCCACGTCTTTCTCTGGGATTCTGCTTCCGCTAAGACAGTTGATTTCCATGTTGTTCTTGGTCTTCCAACCCGCCGTGCACCCTGAGGATTCCATTCAAAGGACTGCTTTGCAATTTCATCGTTTGGTTTCCTCAGTGTGTGACCAATCCAAAGCCATTTACGCTTTCTTATGTCGACGTCCAGCCGCTCTTGACTTGTCCTGCGCCACAATTCCTCATTTGATATTATTTGTGGCCAGCGAATCTTTAGGATGTGGCGAAGACAGCGATTCACAAAAGCCTGCAATTTTTTCGAAACGATAGACGTGACTTTCCAGGTTTCACAAGCATATAACAGCACGGATTTGGCATTGGATTCAAAGAATCTTAGCTTATTGCGTTAGGAGATTTGACTTGATTTCCAGATAGGGGACAGAGAAGGCAGCACGAGCTTTATTTATTCTACTTTTAACTGTCCAGATCCGTATCACCGTTTGCAGAGACAATACTGCCAAGGAAGTTGAACTGTTCCACTACTTCAACTGGCGTCTCCTGTAAAATAATACGCTGCTGTGTGGAGCGGCCTGTGAGCATTATTTTTGTCTTTTTGCTGTTTATTCTTAGACCACTCGACTCTCCCTTCACTTGCAGTGTTTGGCACATCCCGTTCAGCCCACTGATGTTATTTGCCAGTAGACATATGTCATCGGCATAGTCTAAATGATTGAGCCTTTCGAACGGTCTCCATTGAATGCCCTGTCTCTCAGCGTCAGCTGTACCAACACTGGCCGTCAATACGTCGTCCGTCGTTAGATTATCCCCTTGTCTCACACCCTGTTGCACTACGAAGGATTCGGATAGCTGCCCATTGTGCAAAACAAAACACCTTGCGTTGTTGTAGGATTCTTTTATAATGGCAACTATTTTTGGTGGAATCCCTCTATCAAGCAACGATCTCCATATAGGTTTTCGGTTGACTCGATCAAAGGCCTTCTCAAAATCCACGAACATGAGGTAAAGCGGTGATTGAAATTTTTAAGATAAATAAGGTTTTTCATAACGGTTGTATAGCAGGTACCGTTATTTTGGGAGCTAAAAAGTATTTAAATAGGCCCTAACTCTCACAGGAGCATCCACTTTAAGCTCAATGCGGCACGTGTTAACGTGATTAAAAAAAAAAAAATAGGGTAGTGTCTTAAGATGTCAATGAACAAAAAAAACGGGAGCTCAAAAGTTTTTAAAATAAGGACCACCCTACTGTACATAGTTCTCTATTCATATTAAAGTCGATTATATGATAAAAACTATTTAAATGAACACAAGCATTAGTAATCGGATTGTTTAGAGCATAATATTAGTAGAATGTCTAGGAATGTTAAAGAATTCATTAACTCTAGGTGCAGTGGCGGATCCAGAGGGGGGGCTATAGGGGCTGAAGCCCCCCCCCCCACAGTCGATTAGCACAATTAATTAAATAGCAAATAACAAAACATGATGATATTTCAGTTTTGTGCTCGTTTTCAAACCTTAAATTTTTGAAAACACTTGATGAAAAAAAGAATGATATGTAAATCATAGATATAATATTTGTGTTTTTTGTGGTATTCATTAAAACAAGGTTGGGACTGAAAAATTTGCATGAAAGTTGGTTTTTCTAAGCCCCCAAAGGAATGGGATGAAAAAACGATGATTAGACTAAGCAATTTGAATCAGAGTTGGGGCTAACCAATTTACGCCAAAAATTTATTTTTCCAAGCCATAAAGGAACTGAAAAAGAATGAGAATGGGGCTAGCAAATTTGCATGCTGGTTTAGTTTTTTTTTCCCAAGCCTGACAAAAATGCGAAGAGTTTGGGGCCTTACAATTTTACATGTAAGCCGTTGTTTTCCCAACCTTCAAGGAAACTGAACGAAAATATGATGCTGGGGCTAACAAATTTACAATGCATTTTTTTAAGCCCCTAGGGAATTGGCCAAAAAGACAAGGTATAGATGAATGATATGCTGCGTTTTTGTTTAATTCCTTAGAGGCGTAGAGCATTGGGCGAAACAAATGAGGTTAGTTCAGGTTTACATGTTCAATGCAATTGAGGAGCCTATGGACAAAACCTGATATTTTCATTTAATAATTTGTTTTAGAAATTGAAAACCTTAATTTCAAATATAAAGGTGTCTGTGTTGAGTGAAAAATGTAACCATTTGCCTTGAAAATTCCTTTTCAAGTAAAATTTTGATTTGAGCATGCTTTTGTTTTAAGCTAAATGAACGAAACTAAGGATATCGATAGAATTCATCATTAAGGATCCTATTGAATCTGACTACAAGAGCAACCGGGAAACTCTAAGAACTGTTTTTCCGAGGCAAACAAATAACTTTGCATGAAATGTTTTCGAGCGACCGAATCAAACAATTATTGTTTAATACAGTGTCCTCAAAATTGAAACTGAAGATTTTTAGCTCGAAAATTTTTCGACGATTTCATATGTTTCCTGAAAAGGATGCGATTTTTAATCTAAGTTTCTCTTTTTTTTTGGCTTTCTTTAAAATTATAAATAAATAAAATTAAATAAATTAATAAATTGAAAAAAAAATCATTAAATATTTATGATAAGAAATGGTAGAATCATTCAAACAAAATTGCGTGGCTGCAAATGGTTGCTTTAGCCAATATCAGAAACATGTTTAAGCCAATATCTTTGGAACGCGGTCAAATTTTGCTCCCAAAAACATTCTCCCCAAAATTTTGCCTAGTATTTTGACTGAGGGGTATGCAACTCAAATCAAATTTTCGTTTCTTATAGTACATGACCAAGATGCCTGCCAAAACTTAGTGCATGAAATAATTGTTCGCCACATTATTCTCGAGATCAATTTCTACAGTTTATTTTATTCATGAGATTAAGGTGGACTTTACTTTGTTAAATTGAAAATCAAAAACGTGAAATATTGGAGAAAAACCCATTTTATTTTATCAGATTTACATTAAATGAAAAAGCAACATTTGAAATTGTTGAGTAAAATTTGTTTTCAGAGAACAGCTGTTTTATGTGATATTCTCCACAAAATTTTGTGTTAAAATAGAGCTAGCATTTTAGCTGGTGTTTGGAAAGAAAGGGAGCTTAAATTCAGAACGACCTGCGTACTGCCTCAATGTATAAATTCTACAAAAAATATTCAGTATAAAAAGAAAGACATTTGAATTATCCCAACAACTTTATGTTGAGTGTCTGTATATGTATATCTTTGTAATTATCTACAGATGCTCCTTTTTCAATGACAAATTTTTTCATTAGGTATATTTTTTTAATATGAAACAATTGTTTGATTCTGTTGACTGGCCTACATTTTGAGAAAAAAAAATTGAGAGGTGTCTAAAATAGGTGCCTCGAGCCCCCCCCCACAGCCAAATCCTGGATCCGCTACTGTCTAGGTGTAATACAACGATGGGGTGCGTAAATACCTAAAAGAGATGGCAGAAACGGACAATCAATATGTCCGGATAATAGATCATGAGCTAACAAAGCAAAATAGTAGCTCCTTCTACTATCAAGAGTTTTCAAGTTTATAAGCATACATCTCGTTTCATATGAGAGCATGTTAGAATACGGGTATAATTTACGGAGTGCAAATTTGGTAAACTTTTTCTCTATCTCTCAATTCGAATCATGGTGTCATGGTAATAAGGGCTCCAAATAACCGGACAATATTCCAAAATCGAACGGACTAACGCAACAAACAACGTTTTCAGAGTGTAAGGATCATTAAAATCCTTTGAGTTTCTAAAAATGAAACCAAGCATTGCATTGGCTTTGAAGATTATGCAATCGAGATGGGAGGTAAATTTGAGCTCAGAGTCAAAAATTTTAACGGAACTGTTGGAAATCCTGTTATCAAATGTTATTGGATTCTTTATACGGTTAAATGTCAATAATGTCATAGCTGAACTTTTTCTTATATTGAGATGTAGATAATTATTTTGACACCATTCAACTATGGAATCAATATCTTTTTGAAGTATCCAACAGTCAGACAGAGATTTAATCGTCATCAATAACTTAAAATCGTCTGCGAATAAAAGATTAACCGCTTTTGTTATAACAGATTACAAGTTGTTAATAAAAATCAAAAGTAGCAATGGACCAAGATGGCAAGCTTGAGGTACTCCTGAATATTTGGGCTTTGAAGTACAAGCAAAGCCGATTTGGCCTTATACCCATTTACAAATCGATATATTACGCCAAATTTTATAGATTTGATCTTATTTCGTTGAACTTTATTTCACGTCACCATTTAACTAAAATGACGTTGCTTAAATGTTAATTTGTTTACCTTTCGCTTTGGTCTGCCATTTTATTTTGAATTATCTTGCCAAAACACAATTGACATTTTTGTTAAATATAAACTATCGATAACACAACCACAATCGTAGTTTGGCATTACCGTTTTTATCGGGACAAAAGTTCACTCCAGTTAATTATCTGATGCACTTAGCTAACTCTATATGGATATAGTTGTTGCTGTATTTAATATGTAAATTGTTATGCTTTGTTTTCGTTTTTTTTTGCACGCAATTTTATTTGGACATCCAAAAACACACAACTAATATCTCATCTTCCTTAAAAAAACGGCACCTAAGCTTCACTGCTAGATAAATTAGATGAAAAACTAACTAAACAAAGTGAGTTCATCATTTCTCTTTTATCGAAACAATTCAAAGAAAATACTGAATCACTCGCGCAAAAACTACAGTCTCAATTCTCCGAAGTAAACAAAAACATATCCGATGTTATAAGCAGAGTCTCACAGCTTGAGTCATCTATCACAAATTCTATCGTCGATATAGATGCCCTTAAATCTGACGTCACATGTTTGAAATCGTCATCAACTAATGTCAACACTGAAATTACAAACACCAAATCTAAGATGACTGATTATGAAAAACAACTATCCGAAATGAGAAATAGACTTGCAGAAGTTACAACAACACTACATAATACTATCAATTCACAAGAAGACCTAGACAACAAACGAATAGCATCTGATGCGGTTCTTTTTGGTATCCCGCACACACCCGATGAGAACCTTCGATCAATGTTAAATTTTCTATGCCACGAAATCAATATCAAACCTCCTGCATTGCTGGACATTTTTCGCACAGCGATCATTCTAAAATTCCGATCAGCATACGAAAAGAACTTTGTGATCACGTCTATAGCAAAATATCGTAAGGAGAAAAACACACAACTATCACTTTCAAACGTAGGGCTGATAAGTTCTAATTCGAAATCACAAATTTACTTTCGCGAATGTTTAACAAGTAAAAACAATTTGTTGCTGCGGACTGCACTTCAATTAAAAAAACAAAACAAAATTGCATCGGTGTTTACAATTCGTGGTCTTGTCTACGTCAAACATCTGCCATCTGATGAGAAAGGAGTATGTGTCAAAAACATCGAAACCCTTGATGGAATTGCCAGCCTCATGCATGCATAATTAATTATCTTTATTTGAAATTTTTGTCTGCACTATTATTTTTAAAATTATATTTTTGATTTTAATCTTTTTTTTCTGAATCTTTACTTTCTGATGTTATAATCTTTTTTACGCCTTTTTTGAATTATAACATTTAAATTAAACACTTCTTTTTTTTTATATTTTACTGTGCTACATAACATCTTTATTAGTTATTGTTCTATTTTTTGGTCTAGGTGGATATTTATTCAGAATGATTGATAATTGGTTTGTAGTTTTGATTCCAGTGGATCCGCTTACTCGAATTTTAGTGCGTATTATTTATTATTTTTCTTCTATTATATAGCTATGAACTACGATAATAATGGGGATGATTCTGCGGTCGATGGTGGTGATAGAATTCTTCGCTCGATGATTCAGATCCTCTGCAAACAAAAGACAGGCTTACGGGTTTGTCATTTAAATGCACAAAGCTTATATTGCAAAATGGATGAGTTTAGAGATGTGTTTGAGGAATCTATGGTTGATATAATCTGTGTTACAGAGACATGGTTTTCCGATAAAAATAGTGATTCAATATATTGTTTGAGTGGTTTTAGGCTATTTCGGGCTGACAGACATGGTAGGAGAGGTGGAGGAGCCGCTATATATGTCCGCAATGGCATAAACTGCAAAATTAATTGTAAGTCTTCATCGAGTAGTGAGTTGGATTACTTGTTTTTAGACATATTGGACGATGAAGGTACTCTTCTTTTAGGGGCCGTTTACAGACCCAATAATGATGTAGATATTAGTCCTTTGCTTACTATTTTGGAAACAATTACTTTGGGTCCATCTAAGATCATTATAATATGTGGTGATCAGTAATCTTTTGAATCAGACTTTTCTCATCGAGGGCATGAGAACATTTAACCTAACTCCGGTCAACACTACAATTGCCACACATTTTTCTATGTATTCGCAAACTCTTTTAGATGTTTTCTTTGTTAGTGATTTGAGTGATGTTCTTTTGTATGATCAGTTGTCAGCTGCAGCATTTTCAAAACATGATCTCATTTTTTTGTCTTTCAATTACAAGGTTGAAAGTCCTCCAAATTCGTATGAATATAGAGATTTTCGAAACATAGACTATTCTGGCCTTGAGCTTAGTACTCGAAGTGTTGATTGGGATCAGATTTACTTTGTACTTTCACCTGATGAAAAAATTGAGTTTCTTAATAATAATATCATTAATTTGTTTAATAGATATGTCCCACTGAGAACCAGAACTTTAAAACATGGGGAACGTCCTTGGTTTACCAACGAAATTGGTAGACTTATGGTCCAACGAGACCAGACCTATAGTTTATGGAATCGTTATAGATTGAATGTTCACCATATGATATTTCGCACATTGCGTACCTAATCAAGTAGTTCGCTGTCGTATCTTATGTAGTTTATTAGGTGAAGTTCCGAATGAAATTAAACTGCAGTGGAATTACTTAAGTATAATGTATAATTATATTTTATTTTAAAAGAAACCCACGAAAAGTCAACCGCGCCGACGCCATCCACTCGCATCACTCAACTCACAAGCTTTTTCTCAGCCGTGATATTGTATGTTCCTTCCACAAAATGTGGAACTGCTAGAATTGAATATGTGGAATGCGAATGGATGGTTTAAGGGGTTGTTACATTGTAATCTATTTTAAACTGCAATACATACTACACTAGGTACATACTACACCTACCCTCTTAGAGAAAAAAAAATGTATGTATTTCATAGTAAATTTTTTTTATATACTTCATTTTAATTAATTAATTCTTATATTTAAATACATTTTGTTATAATAATTTTTTTTTTTTTTTTTTTTATATACACTTCATTTTAATTAATTAATTGTTATATTTAAATATATTTTTTTTTTTCTTTATATCAATATAATTAATGTTACTTTAGTATTTTGTAAGCAAATTTTTGTGTACATATTTTGTATTATTAGTGAAAATATCTTTGATTAGAGCGTTTGAACCATCTATTTTTATTATTACAAATGGTCATTTTTTTATTGGTTGTAGTTTGCTTTGATTTGGAACAGATAATATTATTACTTTATCATTTTCTTTGAAGTTTACATAATTTTGAATTCTGGAATCCAAATATTCTTTTGTTTTGGATTTATTTCTAATTAACATTTTTCTTGCTCTTTCATGGACGGTTTGTAACTTGAATTTAAATTCTTTACTAAAGTCTTCAATGTTATAAATAGGATTAATTTTAGAGTCTGTTAAATCTATTGGCAGATTCACTTTTTTCCCGAAAACTAATTCAAACGGAGTATATCCGGTGACAACGCAAGGGGTTGTGTTATAACAGAATTCATAATACTTGACCCATTCGTCCCAGTCGTTAGTTTCATTGTTGACATGTATTCTTAAATATTCGTTTAAATTCTTGTGGTTTCTCTCTAACGAACCGATAGTTTCTGGGTGATAAGGTGTAGAGTGTTTGTGTTGAATCTTCAGTATGTTGGTTATTTCGCTAAAAAGTGAATTAAGGTACTCTGTTCCCATATCTGTTTTGATTTTCCTAACAGAGCCAAAGTTTAGAATGAAGCTATTTATGAATGCTCTAGCAATTGTACAGCTTTCTTTGTTAGGAATTGGACATAATGTTATGTATTTTGTTAGTTCGTCTATTATAGTTAGAATATATCTATTCCTTTTATGAGTGATTGGTAAAGGGCCTACAGTATCTATAGAGATTGTTTCAAAGCTAGTTGTTGGAGTGTCTGTTATTTGTGTGTATTCTTTATGTTTTTTTTTCATACTTATTTAATTTACATGCTTCGCATTTGGAAACGAAATTTTGAATAAGGTTTTTCATGTTTGAGAATGTATATTTTTCGGATATTTTACTAAGCAATCGAGTGACGCCTACATGTCCTCCAAGGAGGCTTTCATGGTAATTTTTTATTAATTCGTGTATTTCGTCAGGATTTTTTAAATATAATTTGAGTGGTAAAATAGCTATTTTTATATTTTTCAGTACTTGGTTTCCAATGTTTTTAAATTTTTCAATCACTACGTAGCTGAATATTAAATCATTTTGTTTTATCTTAAATTTCTGCAGATTTGTGTTTTTGGTTTGTTCTTCTAGAAGCAAAAATATCCGCGCTAGAGCGGAGTCTTTAACTATGTTATTTTTTGTATACATATTTAATTTTATTAGTTTTTTAGTAAAATCTATTGTTTCGAATTCTTTGTCAAAGTTTGGTATAATATTGAAATGCATTTCTTGAAAGTTTTTGGTTTCTTTTGATGTCAAGGCCGAGTAAATTTGTAATTTGATATTATCCGTCAAAAGTTGATCATTCTTTTGAAGAGGATTATCAAACATGCGATTTGTCATACTCCGAGTTGTAACTGCATGTATGCTTAATTGTTTTAGGTCTTCGCTATCTAGACTTATCCTAGACAATGCGTCAGCACATACGTTATGTTTTCCTTTTACGTATTCTATTGAAAAGTCATACATTTCAAGATCTAAACGCATCCGCGTTAATTTCGAAGTAGGGTTTTTCATACCAAATAGGTAAACAAGGGGTTTATGGTCCGTAAATATTTTGAATTTTCGACCTAATAAATAAGGTTTGAAATATTCTACGGCCCAATGAATTGCAATGCATTATTTTAGAGATGGATGTTTATGTTTATCAGATTTTTGAAATGTTTTAGAAGCGTAGCATATTGGTAAGTCATTACCATTTTTCATTTGAGACAACACGGCACCACAAGCTATATCAGATGCGTCAGTGGTTAGTCTAAACTCCTCGGTGAAGTCCGGATATTGTAAAATGGGTGGTTCGATTAATTTTTGTTTTAATGTTTCAAATGCTGTGAAGCATTCTTTTGTCCAATTAAATACAGAATTTTTCTTAAGTAATTGGTTCAGAGGAAAAGCGATTTTTGCAAAATTAGAGCCTGCTTTACCTCAACTCTCTGCAAACCTTTCGAAAAAATTCTAACTGCGAATTCATCTACTTCAGATTTTATAACCGAGCGGTCAGTTTCTTCTTTGTTTTTCATTTTAAGATCAATTAAGTCTGCGCACAAATTTTCTAGTTGTGTTGCGAAATTGGCAACAGTGTCTCTTTGTTTTAATTTTTCAATTTGGTTCATTTTATCTTCTTTAGTAGTTTTGTCTGAAAATCTATCTGTTATTGATTTCTTAAATGTTTCAAAACTAGTTGGCTCTGCTTCTGATTTAAATCTACTTTTCACTTTTTTAGTTAGTTTTGTTTTAAGAAGAAATCTCAATAAGGTAATTTTTGAGGCAGCGTCCAAGGTTTCGTTATAAAACTCACATTTATCTAAAAAATCTTCTACGTTTTTTGAATTACCATCGAAGTCTGGTATAAGGGAATTAGCTAACTTAAGGTCAAACGCAGACATTTTCAATTCCTTTTTAAAATATTCGTTTGTTATTTTAATTTGCTTTTTAATTTTTGTCTGTACTTCTATTTCATTTAGATTCTGACTCGATTGGCTTTTATTAATTTCAGTATTTCCTGAATCTGAATCTTCACTACTACTTTCTAAATTTGCGGCGAATTCAAAATCCACTTGAAAAACTAATCCCAATTTCTTAAAACAATTTCTACACCTATTTATAACCAGTGCCTTTTGTCTTTTATAGATTTTCTTTTTATACTCTGGGAACTCTGAAAAATTTTCATCGAAGCACCCAATATACTTCTCAAATATTGTTTTTAACTTCAAAATTCCACTATTTTTTTCTAACTCCTGGGACGGATGCAATTTAAGTAAATTATCCGCGATTTTGTTGAATTCTGCCAAGAAACTTTTCAAAACTTGTTCTTTTGAACTCATGAATCAAAGGTTTATCTATTCTTTTAAGTCTCAAGAAATCGCAATTCAACTTAATCTTAATTACAAAAACAAATAAAATTATAATATAATATGTTATGTATCTCTAAAAGTAAAACAAATATTTTATAATAGGTACACATGAAAATGTATATATTTTTTTTTTTATCTATGATAATTGATCAATTACTAATAATATCTACTTATAAAAATGTGATAATACTTTTAAAATAATTTAAAGAGAAAACGAACCATATCTTTTTCTTATTGTGATGATTACTTTTTCTTGCATACAACGTACTGGAACTGGATGTTACTGGAACTGGTGTTACTGGAACTGGTGTTGCTGGAACCTGGATACCTGGAACTACAGTTGCATCTTGCTGTGGCATATTGTGAATACTTTTTCAGTTGATGTATTGTTTTTTTTTCTTGATGATTAGACATGAGAGAAGAATGGTGTGGATGATAAAATTATATGGCGTTTGTATGTCTGTATGTGTTGTATAGTCTGTTTGCCAGGATTGAACTATTTTTTTTTTGTATTGTTGTGGATAATAAAATTATGGAGTAGGAAGGTATGTGTGTGTTGTATTATGTGTGTGCGAGAAATGAATTTTTTTTTTTATTGTATTGTTGTGGATGGTAAATTTATGGAGTAGGTATGTGCGTATATGTAATTTGTGAACGAGAATTGAATTTTTGTTGTATTGTATTGGTGCGGTGCGGATGATAAAAATATTGAGTTGGTTTGTATGTGTAATATGTGTGCGAGAATTGAATTTTTGTATTGGATTTTTGCGGCGTGGGGTATGCACTCTATGTATTTTTGGGTATATATTTTTTTGTTTTTGCAGAGTGCCGAAAAGTATGCCGTTACTTGGTTAACTAACGGCTTTATATATGACCCGTTTTGGTAAAATTTTGTAGGTTTTTGCTTTTCTTTACTTTTGTTTAATTTCAAGCACATTTTTTTTTTAAGTTTAGGCTTTTGTTTTTTTGTATAGCTGTGGTACTTTTTAGGTTTAACTTTTTTTATATTTTACACCCGCACTTTTAGGTTTAAGTTTTTTTTTTTTGTTTTTACCCCGGCGCTTTTAAGGTTTAGTTTTTAAGGTTTAGATTTTATGTTTTTTTCTTTTGTCACGGTCGCCATGTCGTATCTTATGTAGTTTATTAAGTGAAGTTCCGAATGAAATTAAACTGCAGTGGAATTACTTAAGTATAATGTATAATTATATTTTATTTTAAAAGAAACCCACGAAAAGTCAACCGCGCCGACGCCATCCACTCGCATCACTCAACTCACAAGCTTTTTCTAAGCCGTGATATTGTATGTTCCTTCCACAAAATGTGGAACTGCTAGAATTGAATATGTGGAATGCGAATGGATGGTTTAAGGGGTTGCTACATTGTAATCTATTTTAAACTGCAATACATACTACACTAGGTACATACTACATCGCAAAATACGAACCGCTAAAATTCAATTATATAATAGAAAATTTAGTCCTTCTATGAATGGTCGTCAACTTTGGAAGAATTTGAGGGAGACAGGGTTGGTGAATAAAAATCGGGATTGTGACATGAATACTAACATCGATTTACTAAATCATGAATTCGTTACATTACAGTTCCCAGCGCTTTCTAGCAGTTCCCTACCTTTATCTAGGTCTCCTAATGGATATTCGTCAGAAGTTTGTTTCGAGTTCACTTGTGTGGAAACCACTGACATAGTTGAAAGTATTTTGTCCGTTAGGTCCAATGCGGTAGGGATGGATGGAATACATCCTGTATTCATTAAGTCACTGTTACCTATTATTTTGCCTTACATAACTCATACGTTTAATACCATAATAATGACAGGTTTATTTCCATCCCAATGGAAACTAGCCAAAATTCTACCAATCTCCAAAAATAAGAGTGGTAACGAATATAGACCTGTTTCTGTACTCCCTTTTTTATCAAAAGTTTTTGAGAGGGTAATACAAAAACAACTTAATGCCCATATTAGACCCCAAAACATTCTCTCATCCAAGCAGTCTGGGTTCCGCCAAAAACATAGCTGCACCACTGCCATTATTAACATTGTTGAAGACATTAGACTCGCTTTGGATGAAGACCATTTCACTTTTCTTGTATTGCTCGACTTTTCTAAAGCTTTCGATACAGTAGACCATGCTAATTTGTGCTACAAGCTATCATCATTTTATAGTTTTTCATCATCTGCTGTTCTTTTGTTGTCAAACTACCTTTGGGATATAAAACAAGCTGTTTCAGTTAGCAATAAAATTTCAAGTTTCCTACCGACCACTAGAGGAGTCCCTCAGGGCTCGATCTTAGGACCTCTTCTTTTTTCCCTTTATATAAATGATCTTTCTTCAAGGATTGTCAGTTCCTCCATTCAGATGTATGCTGATGATGTTCAATTATACCACAGTTGCCCATTGGGACTTATTGTAAGATTGTGCATACACAATTAATAGGGAACTAGAAGAAATTTCTCAATGGTCAGCAAGCAATGGCCTGTTCTTGAATCCATTGAAATCCAAGTACATTGTCATAAGCAGAAAAGCCTTAAACATTGATTATTTTCCAAACTTGTACTTAAATAACTCGAACATTGTTTACGTTTCTTCTGCCAAAAATCTTGGTATGTTGTTCAATAGCTCGCTCTCTTGGGATATGCACATCAATTCAGCCGTCGGTAAAGTCTATGGAGTACTACGTAGGTTATGGGCCTCACAGTATTTCACCCCTCTTAAAACACGCATGCTTTTGGCTAAAACGCTAGTATTACCAATTCTCAGTTACGGATGTGAAATTTTTTGTGACTGCGATGCTGTCAGCAGGAGAAGGCTTAATGTTGCTTTCAACAATACTGCGCGTTATATATTTGGGTTGCGAAGGTTTGATCATGTGTCAAATTTCTCAATGCAAATATATAATATCTCCCTTGATCACCTTATGCGCTTTCGAACACTTATATTATTATTCAATATAATCCAAACACAGCAACCTTGCAGTCTATTCAACAGGATACAGTTCGGTTCCTCTAGCAGATCTCAAAAACTCATTCATCCTCCTTACTCTTATCTCACATCAGAGCGCCAGTTTTTTGTTAATGCCATCCGATTGTGGAACTCTCTTCCCAGGCACTTAAGGAGAGTAAGCGGCGAAGCACAGTTTCGTAAAGATCTACGTACTTATTATCAAAATTAATTCAGTTTTTCTTTGACCTAGTGAATATATTTTTTTTTTTCTCCTCTAGTTTTTTTTTTTTTGTATTCAATAGAGATGTATTGTACTTTTTTTTTCTTTTTTTCTTTTTGATCTTTGTAAAAGGTGTATTTATTTTTTTATTTATTTTTTTTTTCTCTCTAGATTTTGATTTTTCTCAAAAATATGTAATCAATGAAATTATTACCTGTATTTGATGCCAAAAATATTATAAAGTAGTTTTCTTCAAATCTTTCTTGAAATAATTAGCTTAACACTAATTGATAAGAAGTATATTCTTAATGTGTAGGCAATAAACTAAACTAAAACTAAACCTAAGCCACGTAAGTATGTTATCTCCACAATAGATACGGGTCGGGACTTTCGTTCCACTCAAATGGAAGATATGTAGATCCCTTCAAGACATATATTATATGGCCCGGGGGCTAATGACCGGCATTGGATAGTGAGAAAGGGAAAGGGTTTAAACTTCAAATGCCAAAATCCCGAATAGCAAAAATTTAGAATCCCCAATGCCATAATGCCGAATGCCAAAAACCCTGCATGCAAAGTGCCGCATGAACAAAATCCTGAATGGACAAGATCCCAAATGCTAAAATCCGCAATGGTCAAAATTCCGAATGGACAAAATCCCGAATGGCAAAATCACGAATGAAGAAATCCTGAATGAATTCGTATAGACGCAACGCATAACAACAAAGGATCAAGTTCGCTTATTTTTATAAGTCATATTTTAAGGACAATTATAATAAAAGTTTTTCATGGTCAAAAATATTTAGAAATAAAACTGTTCCCGCACAAAATTGCTACCCCAATTCCCGCAGCATTCTAACCAACTTGATCTGAGGCTATACTAAAGGTATTTCCCAAAACACCTATTAAATAAGTTTTGTTTGAGTATAAAATGGTAATATCATCGTGCAATTGGAAATTGCTCGCACAAATAAAACATGAACAAACAATTCACATAAAATTGACTCACGCACATTACATACATATTAACCGCCCACCAGCAGGAATTTACTCCTCAGATACGATTAAAATCGATAACAATTATCATCTTCCTTGGGAAAAGGACGATGAAAGTCAAGAAACAAAAGCCATTTTCTCATTTATTGACTTAGATGTTATTTTATTTCGGGGCATACATAGTAGATACTACTGCTCCTTCGTTCTACATACAGCACAGTTTACCACATCCCTGCGTAAATTGTGTCCTGGAATCATCACTCAATCACATTAAGATTGACGACAAAGTAGCTAAATCTTCGTATGCTATGTCACCAGCAACGTGAAAATAAGGAAAACTTTGTGGGATAAGTCAAGGATTCCGGTGACAAAGACACACACGGTCCTCGTTTCGGTTTTCGTGGTTAATGTCACTTGTGAAATCAATGAAACAGCCTTCATCTATACTATAGATGGGTGGAACATGATGCAAACTTCGAGGAACAAGCATGGTCTATTAACTTTCTTAGGGTGGAGTCTTACACCTCAATCAAATTCATCACCCTGATCCTTTTATTACAGTTATCTGCCTGTGATATACTCGTAAGAGAATCCTTCACTCCCTTTTTGTTCTTCAAGGGTAAAGACGAAGAGTGCTTATGGGCGTGGCATTGCGAGTCTTGGATACAAAACTAAATTGTTAATCACTTGGTGAAGCGACCACTTTTCTTAGTAATCATCTCATCATCAGGTATTGCGTATAGCGGTATAGAGGATACTCCTGGAGGCATTCTTTAAGTGCACACGCTTGCCATTATCGGTCAATCGTTATTGTACGAAGAAATAATCGTTAGAGTGGGGGGGGTGAATTGAGGATGACGCTTCAAGGGATTGTTTTCAAAGGTATAACATTAATTATTCACTTCGAGTGATGCTGAGATGTTTCGGAAATCGGGAAACAGAGGCTGGACGAGTTACACTTGAGTTCATATTATTTATGAAAACATAAACTAACATATTAAGTGGGTGCTTATTGGTTTTCCATTATAGGCTTGCATAAGTGTCAATAAATAATTGAGCTATTCAAGCTTTTATAAGGCTCGCACTCGCACTGAAGGTAGCTATATACAGCAACAGCAGAGCGTAGGTAAATAATGCCTTGTGAGTTTAAGGGCTTTTGGTAAGTATTTTATATGAATGTTATGATATTTAGTTTCCTTTCAATGTTTGTCAAGACCAATTTACATAAATCATCCATTACTAAACAGATATTATGTGCAAAGATACACATGACATTCAATATCTATATAAAGTCATAACTAATTATGATTTTCATCTCAGAGAGAAAAAAGAGTTTCTTAAGTTAATATGTATATGTATGTAGGTAGGTGTTTTAAACTGAATTGGTGTCGAGATTTATCTTTGTTCGATGCAGAGGTTTCTTCAAATATTTGATCAAATAATAATAACTGGAGTATAGGGTAGGTAATGTGATTTGAGATTGATCCAAATGGGATGAAAAATTGAAAGAAGTTCTTTTTTCTCTTACTGAATTATTTTGCAAAAATGTCCGTTTACAATAAATTGTATTGGTTATATGCTTAAACTTTATTGGTATATTTTTTGGATTGTATTGGTATAATTATCAATTCCATTCCATTCAATTTCTAGTTCATTTACTAAAAGTAAAGGTGAAAATACTATCTGTTTTTTGATATTACCTTTATTTTATGGAGACCTTAACAATACTTAATGGTTTATCTAAAATTTATCACAACAAAACCTAAATGTTAAAAAAGGAGCCAAGTTCTTATGTGTACAAGAAACCTGTGCGTAAAAAGTCAGCCAAAAAAAGTAATGAGATCTAAAATATATGCCAAGTTTTAAGTTCATGAAGTTTAATATCAAATATCTTAAGTAGAGTTATATCGAAACAATTCCAAATCATGACAGAAATTTGGTAATTAATGTTACTGATTAAAATTGGAACTTCCAATTTTTCGATTTTTTTCTTCTTAATACTTCAAGGCATACCGACCTACCAATTTTCATCATTCTAACGGGTGATTTTTTAAGAGGTTTAGAACTTTAAAAAAAAAAAAATTCGAAAAAATGAATGAAATATTTATTTGAATCGATAGTTTGAACCTTGCAATTTAATGTTTAAAGATAATTTCATGCAAATGTTGACCGCGGCTGCGTCTCAGGTAGCCCATCCGCTGAGTCCAATTTTGGCATACTCTTTCACACATATCGGCCGGTATCTCACGAATGAATGCATGGATGTTGGCTTCCAGTGCGTCAATCGAAGCGGGCTTGTCCCTATAGACATTAGCCTTGACATACCCCCACAAAAAATAATCTAATGGTGTCAAATCGCACGATCTAGGCGGCCAATTGACCGGCCCGAAACGTGAAATTAACTGTTCACCAAACTCGCCTCGCAATTGCGCCATTGTTTCGCGTGCTGTGTGGCATGTGGCACCGTCTTGTTGAAACCACATATCATGCAAGTCAAGAACTTCCATTTCGGGCAAAAAAAAGTTTGTTATCATCGCTCGGTAGCGTTCACCATTGACAGTAACGCTGCGATTCGCATCATCTTTGAAGAAATATGGCCCAATAATGCCGCCGGCCCATAAACCGCACCAAACAGTGGCTTTTTCGGGATGCATTGGTAGCTGTTGCAATGCTTCTGGCTGATCTTCACTCCAAATGCGGCAATTATGCTTATTTACGTACCATTCAACCAAAAATGAGCCTCATCGCTGAACACAATTTTTCGATAAAAAAGCGGATCCTCGGCCAGCTTTCCAAGAGCCCATTCACCAAAAATTCGGCGTTGTGGTAGGTCGGCTGGCTTTAGTTCTTGCACCAGCTGTATCTTAAAAGGCTTTACGCCCAAATCCTTCCGCAAAATTTTCCACGTAGTGCTGTAACAAAGGCCTAACTGCTGGGAACGGCGCCGAATCGACATTTCGCGGTCTTCTGTCACACTAGCTGATACGGCCGCAATATTTTCTTCACTACGCACAGTACGTAAACGTGTTGGTGGTTTAATGTCCAACAAAGTAAATTTGGTGCGAAATTTGGTCACAATCTTCCGAATAGACTGCTCAGAAGGTCGAGAATGACGACCATAAAATGGAAGCAGCGCGCGATGAACATTTCGAACCGAGCACGAATTTTGATAGTAAAATTCAATAATTTGCAAGCGTTGTTCATTTGTAAGACGATCCATGGTTAAATTGCAAACCAAACTGAAGCTGTTTGACAGTGACACAAGGTACTAAACACACGTCAGCTGTCAAAACCAGTGTTGCCAAAACCAAACCAGCTAAAAAATCACCCGTTACATACTTGTTTTGTATAAAAAAAAATAATAAAATGCACGATTGGGTCGCACGTACTTACTCTTATGTTCCAGACACTGCTGGTTTAAGGGAATTGTATATAAAAACATGGAAACAATGAGAGAAAAATGTAGAGAAGCGTGAAATACGACATTTAAATAAGCTAAGCCAACTCTTTTGACAGTTTGAAGTGAAAAATGAGAATGCCATCTGAGTTCTTGACTGAATATGATTGTATAGAAAAAAAAGTTTAAAATCGTTGGAGCGATTTAAAAAAAAAAATAATGTCTTATATATAAAATTCCTAAAACATTTTTAAGGACAAATTTTGGAATATGCAAATCAAAAGTTTATATTCATGTGCAGATTAGAACAAAATTTAAACAAAAACTGTCAACCCGTTTTTGAGGTGTCGAATTTTCAAAAAAAAAAATTGAAACTTTTTTTTAAAAATTCAAAAACTTTTTTTTTGAAAATTTTTGTATGCAAAATTATTTATCTGAAATTTATATACATAATCTAATCCGTTAAGCCGATACTGAGAAAATTAAAAAAAAACCTTTTATGACAGGTATCTACTATTAATAGTTGCAAGGTGTGAAATTTTATAGTTTTGGTAGTAGACAGTGGCGGATCCAGAGGGGGGGCTATAGGGGCTGAAGCCCCCCCACGGCTGATTCAGAAGAGAGTTAGACAAACAAAACTAAGATTGTGGCTACAATATTTACATGTTAGCTGTGTTTTTCCAAGCCCTAGGGAAATTGAACGAATTTTTGGGCTGAACCATATTATATGCAACTGTGTTTTTTCGAGGCCCCAAGAGAATTGGATGAAAAAAGCCGATTATATAAAAAATCAAATGGCTCTATTTATTTCAAGCCCTAAAGGTATTACACGAAAAATTGAGGCTTGGGGCTAAACCTTTACGAAGCGTTTTCCTAAGCCTGCAAGGGAATCTGATGAAAACTATAACAATGATAGGGCTAACAAAGGCATTAAAGAAATCCGACGAAAATAAGAGGCAAGAGCTAAAAAACAAGCATGAAAGCTGTTGTTGGGATAAATGGAAGTTGGGGCTTAACAAATTGTATGTGAGCTTTGTTTTTTCCAAGCCCCTAGTGAATCGGACTAAAGAAATAACAAGTTTGGGGCTAGTAAGTATGCATACCTAAATGCTGTGTTTTTGTCCAAGTCCTTATATTGAAACTAGTGAGGTTGACCTTCATGCTATTATTGTTACCTAGATTTCCTTGGGTATCGATATTTCTTAGAGATCAAATGAAGTTTGACAAAATAAATCAATGTTACCTTTTTCCTCAACTCCTCTTGGTATTTTTCGGACTTAGCTGAGCCCAGATAACTTTTGGGGCTTTAGTTTAAAAACTCTGCTTCCGGTGTAAAAAATCACCCTGATAACAGAATCCGACGAATGAGTCAGGCTCAATTTTGACATTTGGCTCATAGTAAAGATGTCAAAATTCAGTCTGATTCGCTCTACAGCTCATTCGATGGATGCTATAGGTAATCTTTGATATGGATAGTTTGCATGATAACATCAAAATACTATGGGTATTCATGCAACAATGTAAAGTCGTCGTAAACGTTGTAAAGATTAAAACATCGTAATTCTGTCAAAATTTGTATGGACAATTTGATAGATTTACGAAGTTTAAAACTTCACCACACTTACGACGATTTTACACTGTTGCATGAATACCCATAGTATTTTGATCTTATTGTTTTAGAAATTGAAACTTATGTTTTTATATCAGATTGTGTTCGTGTGCCGAAGGATATTTTGACAATTTCAAAGACTGCTTTAAGATGAAGCAATTTTTGATCTTTGTTTCTCTTGTGATTTTCTTTGTGCTCTATCGAAAGATTAGAGAGCTCTTTCCGCGAGCAATATTCATTAAATGAAATGAAAAAGAATTTCAATTCACTTCGAACTCGTTTTCGAAATGTAAAAATCAGCTGTAACGGTTAATGTTTTTTTCTTTAAAAAGTGTAATATACATTTTTGTTTTAATATGAAACAAATACTTGTATAACTATAAATAAATAGAAATTGAAGGGCAGACAAAATTTTTAAAATTTTAACTCAATTTTTTTTCAAATCTTTGTCATACTGTAAGATTTCAATTGCCAAAAAATATGAAGGGAATTCCCTGAAAATAGTTAACGATCGGAATGTTGAACACGAAGTTCGAAATACCAATCCAAATAGACTAAAGTCATTTAGATGGAATAGATACAGAAGCGCATCAAGCTGCCCTCCTTGGCGTTACACCCTTTTGTTTCAATTTTGTCCATATATATTTCGCATGGATCTTACGTTAGTGTCAAAAACAGACAGTCTAGTTAATCAAATCTTGGACAACCAATTACGTTGTTCAAGTTAAAAAATTTTAGGAGAACAGTAACGTACAAAGTTTATCAATAACTATTCGGACGTATACGGCAGTCTAAAGTTAGACAAAGTACTGTAGGATGAGTATTTATAAATCCTTCAAGAAATATTCAAATTACAGAAAGGTACCTAACTTATTTAAAGTTCCTATAAACATATCCTAACAACTCTCTTATACGGTGTGTCTTTGTTTAGAAGCTGGTTAAAGCGTCTTTTTAAAATAGCAGCTGAAGCTCACTTATTCTAGATGCTCCATTTCCAATCATAAAATTTTGCAGAATTTTCCTATTAAGTACATTATATTTTTGCATTATACAAAATCTTTTTAATTCAGGTGCCGACTAGCGTAGTTTCTGAGAAAAGAAAATTTGGGTCGGTAGGGCATTCGTTTATTACGATTAAGAATTTGTTTAAAAAGATGAGTCTAAGGTAACTCCAAGCCCCCCCCACAGCCAAATCCTGGATCCGCTACTGGTAGTAGACCATACTAATTCTAGTAATTTATTAAAATCGTAAGAGTGGTTTTTGAGAAAAAAATATATTCCGTTGGCGGTTTTTTAACTTTTGTATGGTTCCGTTATTCTTACATAAATGCAAAACCTCTTAAGTATCGAGTTTCAAAAAAATTGATTTTCAAACAAAAATTCAAATGTTTTAAAAATCCAAAAAATATTTTTTGACAATTCTGTATAAAAAAATTATTGAAATTAGTCATATCGTTTTAAATATAATCGAAAATTTAAAAAATGGTTCCTTGGGAGGAACCATTAATAACCATTTTCTGAAAAATGGCTTTCCACCGAAAGAAGCCTTTACTAAAATAAATTTATTGAATTTTTTAAAGAAAAGTTGTGGTGCCGTTTTTTGAGAAAAATAAAATTATGTAAAATTGCTAAAAAAAATTGTTTGGCAGGTACCGTTATTTTTTGTTCTAAGATCACCAAAAACCACTATGTACCAAGTTTGAAGAAAATCGATCAATCCGTTTAAGCTGTAGACGAACAGACAGAATTGTGCCACCCATATTGTTGGTGTTCTCTATCATCGTAATGTCATGTTTGATTGATATCTCAAAATGTTTACTTGCCATGTAGGTACTACATAAAGGGCAAGTTTTGGATTCGTGCAAAAAAAAACTTGACGGCTGCTATGGCTTCCATCATATCCGCCTTGTCCCGGACGTTACGCTTTTTTTCTTTTGGTGTCATCTGAGAAATTACAGGACAACCTATGTACAAATTTAAACAATGAAATACTATTCCATATTAGGAACATACTGATATTGCATATTAGGAACAAGAAGACTGACTTAACTATGTAAAAATGTACTTATTATTTAACTGAGCTAACCTAAAATATTTAAGTTATCCCAAAGGTTGAGCTTTTTCCTAATAACACGGGACAAAATTTATGTTTAAGCTTGAACCGATTCAAAATATATAAGAAAAATAAGCTCTTAATAATTTGTTACGCACTATACTAAAACACTACTTTTAATAACTGCTCATGTCTACAAAGATCACTTTCCACAAGGATAATATGTATGAATTTTTTTTTTTAAATTACTTCAAAATTCTGACCTAGCCTAGCAATAGCAAGCTGCATTCTTCCCTTTAATCAATTTCAGTGTAATAAACACTCTACTAGGAATGCTCATCAGTATACCCTTGAGCATAACTTATAGAGATTCTATCTTTAGCCGTACCACGCGAATGTGGAATTCTTTACCATCCTTTTTCCATCCTATTTTAATATCCAGGCATTTAAGAAAATGTACATCGTTATCTCATACACTATTCTCCCTGTAATTCCTAAACGCTCGCATTGTGTAAAAACATTTTATGGGTATTCATAACGCCTTGATTGCGTACCAATTATAAAAAAATTAAGAGGAGTGGAATTATACCTCCTTCCTACAGTATTTTTTTCTTATCTTGACTCAGCCTACACAAAAACATCCACAACTATACCTACATCCAACACTTTTGCGTGCTAAAATCCCATCTGATCCCACTGTGTCAGCAGCTTATTTTCATCCTAAATATATTTTGTTTTTACTCCTGAGGATTAGTACGTATTCTAAAAACTCTTACTCTTAAGTACTTTCTTACCAACTTCCGTTTTAGCCAGGAAATTTTCCTCTTGTGTAACTTTCATTGAAACAAACTCTAAAATATGACCTTGATTCACATTATTTCATCAAAGCAACACAACATGAATTTGTGAATCAGGATATGGACTTCGATGTCTATAATGTTGACAATGATAACCTATAACAACTTTAAAGCAGCGTTCACACTTTGTCGATCAGCATTGTTGGTTAACATTGTCGATTAACACGCTATTGTGTATACATGTCAGTGTTGATGTGAAGACAGTCATTTGTGTTTGCAATTGTATTGATAACACTAGTTTACAAAATAAATAAAATTTTCTGTACATTAAGTGCCACTATTTTATTCGTATAGATTTGAGTCCACTGATCTCGAAAATCACATTAAAAAAATTTTGTATGGATAGGTTTTCGAGATACGATTTTTTGAATTTTTTCGAAAGTATTATTAGTATTTGGTGCATATCTTAATTGTGACGTAAAAAATCAGCTTGGAAAGTATCTTAAATCAAACAATTTTAAATTTCCAACAAAAATAATTCTTATTTATCCCAATCGGTCAAGTACCTATAAGTACAATTAGCCGAAATCTTAAAAAAACATTGTTTTTTCAATAAAAATTGAGGTCAGAAATGTATTCTTTTGCAATAAAAATGAGGCATTTACGGACAAAATCTATAGATAAATTCTTTGGTTATGACCATTTTTGAAGAAGTTAAACAATTCAACTTCTTTAATATTTTTTGGGACTTTTACCTTATACATTGCTTTAGTTTGAGTTTATATTATTTTTTGATAGAGATTCACCATCTCGAGAGAAAATATGTGTTTTCGAAATGATTTTGGATGTTGGATCGTCCTCTTTATTTTTCGGTATCCGTTTTTTTATGAGATAGCCTTGATAAAAATGCCAAGTATGGTCAAAGATTCCACCAAAAATGCATCTTGAGATAAGTAGCTAATAAATTATGGTTGTTTATGTATGTAAAAGCTACTATTATACACTCATCTCAAGATGCATTTTTGGTGGAATCTTTCACCATACTTGGCATTTTAATCTGGGCGGAAATTTCAACTGTGAATCCAAAAGAAAAGTAGGTTGGTAAATTCGCACCTATTCGAAAAAAACGGCCATCTATCTATATATATAAAAATGAATGTTTGTCTGTGTATGACCTATAGACTCAAGAACTACACGTCAGATTGAGCTCAAACTTATGGGTCATACTCAAAAAATGACTGGCAAGGTTTAAAAAATTATTTGAGAAATTTTCAATAAGTGGCGCTGCACTTTTATCATAAAAAAGAAAAATTGATGTTTTATGTGAAAATATAATGCTTATTTCAAAAACAAGCTCTGTTTTTTATTTCAATAAATATACAGTCATAATTGTGATTGTCACGATTCAAACAAATTTCATATTATATGAGATTGAAAGAAGAAATGAATAAAAAAGATTTCAATATTTTTATAAAATAATGAAAGTGAAGTGCAGCTGAACAGTAGTATGTAATCTATGTATGTATGTACGTTTATAATGTATAACGTATGTAGGAATGGCTTCCAAACTGCAAAAGTGCAAGATCCTGTGCAAATGAAATCTTCGAAGAAAACTTATTTACCTACTATCGGAAATGATCGTTTGGCCTTCAGAAACAATTTTTGACGCAATTAATATATGCAAGGGTAAGTACAAATGAAAGTGTTTTCCATAAGGACCGGTCAAAATTAAAATGGAATAAAACAAGCTTTGAAGTATGAACGAAACTCTTTTTTTATTTGAAAGGCCCATGCACACATTTCAAATCGCACGACCACCACCTACGCGAATGGTAATGAATTTCACTAAAGGCTCATCTCAGTTCAGATTAAATAAATCTGCTTGGGGCTTCCATGGTACAGAAAGATTTGAAGAAGATTTATTTTGACAGCACCTTTCAAAATGCAAATGGTGTTGTTTTTTTTTATGAAGTGGAAGTGAGATAGAATGTTTCATTTGTATCAAACAATAACGAACTATATTTAACCTCCATTGAACTCTTCAGTGCCATATAAGAATAGGTTCGTTTTGTAAAACCATTTTTCTTCTAGATTTACGAAATAAGTTTGTACGGTAAATCTTCGAGATATAAAGAAGATTTGAGGTAGATCTCATTAATTCTCAGTTTCGTGTTTCGTGGAAAAGTAGCCTATAACTCTACCCTAAAATCCTTCAATCCGAATGTCTTTTATGCCACCAGCTATAAGCTGTATGACCCATAGTGCTGTGCATATACTCATCGGTTAATTAGGGCCAAAGAAATAGGTTTTCTTCGTCATTTGGAAGTCTCTGTTAAATGAGTTGACGGAATTGATAACTTAGGGTTCTCCTGCACACTCTTACGGCCGATGCGTTGTTCTCGGCTGATTCTGTGTTTCATTGACATACGGGTATCGTTTGATTGTTTTCTGAACCAATCGACTTGAATTTGGCCACCAGACGTTGAAAAGTCAGTTTGTAATTCGATTAGCATCACTTCACCGCATGCATGTCTTATAAAAAATGCATAAAAATTAGCTGAATATAGATTCTCGCGATAAGCCCCTAAAACAGGTTCTACCTACAATAATATTTAGTGATATTTTCTTATGTTAATTTTGTTAGCAACAAAATTCTGTCTACCCGTGCGAAGCCGGGGCGGGCCAGCTAGTATTATATAAATGTATGATAGAAAATATAGAGCCAAAATATATTGTTTTGAGCTTACTAGGATTTCAGGCACTTAGCAACTGGTAGTGTTTTCGAAAATGGTTCAGGACACATGACAGATTGTATTGTGACATACTCATCGGCCATCTGAAGCACTTTTAGCAATACCCATCTACATATTTGTTTGGGCAAAAATGACAACCAGTTACATGATTTGATTATTTCTCCATGTATCTATATGGCAAGTACTGAATTTTATGTTAAGCCTTATAACAAACAAGAATTATTTCTGTAAAAAAGTCATATAAAAACACCTACGGTAGATGACAAAAACCCAGCTTTTTGAGTAAACACACAAAATTCGTATTTCTAGCGTTTTTTCGTTCTGGTATAAACACTAACATATGAGAACGCAAATCCAACTAAATACTAACACCCTTCAAAAAAAGTGAGTTTCATACTCGTACCTCAAAGTAATTTTAGAAAAAAAAAGTTAGACATTAAGAAGATCAATTTTGTAAGCTTTCTTGAACTCTGACTAAAGATGAATTTTCGACAGGCACGTTATCACTCAAAACATATTTTATACTGAATTATAGCTTAAAAGTCCATTTTACCTGATAAATTAGGCAATAAAAGCATGTTATCACATTGCCAAACCAAAAGTTGTGGATTTTTTTGCTATGAATAAGTTTTAAGTAAAAAAATAATGAAAAAATCGAGTTTTTGTTCTTGTATATAAATGGGCATAACTTTAAAACTAATCCGTAGATTTTTTCCGGAAATATCTCATTTTCCTTGGTTAAGTATCTTATTACTGTAAAAGTTAAAAAAAAAATTATTTCGATATTTTTTTAGCTGAAATAATAGATTTGGTGTTCTTATTTTCGTTCAAAAATTTCGGATATTGTGGCCCATATCATTCCAACTACTCAACTTATCACAAAAAAAGAGAAGAGATGTTGGTCAACAATTTAATAATGTTCAACTGAATCCATTTGAAGCCAGATTGTGCATTCCTTAGTGCATATATGGCCTTAATAGTAAGGTACCTTCGGAAATATAGAACACAATATTCAAAAATTCATATCTCGAAAACTTATCCATATTAATTTTTTTGAATGTGATTTTCGAGCTCAGAAGGTCAAAATTTATAAAAATAAAATGCACGACTGGATCGCACGTACTTGCTCTTATGTTCAAGTTGTGTGGGGCTTAAGAACTTTAAAAAATATTCAAGTAATAATAGAAAAAGTATAAAAAGCCTTTATATCATTCTGTTAATTGTATAAACAGTCTGATAAATAACTTAGAGCTCAAAAAAAAGTATGCCATTTGATTACTTGAACTAATATAAATATATGCAAAAAAAAAATTTAAAATCGTTGGAGCCGTTTTCTTAAAAATTAATTTTTTATATAACCCGTTTGAAATATTGAATTTTCAAAAAAAAATTTTGAATCTTTTTTTAAAAATACAAAATTTATTTTTTCAAAAATTTTGGTATGCAGTTTTATTTACATATATTCTAACAAAGCTTTTTTGAAAAAATTTTTATTGAGATCGGATGAGTGGTTAATGAGAAAACCAAAAATCAAAAAAACCATTTTATGGCAAGTACCGTTAATAAATGTTTTTGGTGTTTTTTTCTTACTAAAAGGTACATCACTTCTTCTTACAAAGGTACACTGATTTTTTTTTATCAAAATCGTTGGAGCCGTTTTTGAGATAAATAAGCTTTTCCTTAACGGTTGTATGGCAGGTACCGTTATTTTTTGAGCTAAAAAAAAAATTTCAATTTCCCCTCTGGAGAGTTACAAAAAAACCTTAAGTTCAAAATTTGAAGAAAATCGCTTCAGTGGTTTAGGCTGTAGGTTGAGGTACGGACAGACAGACAGACAGACAGAATTGTTCCACCCACTTTTTTCGAGTTCTCTATCATCGTAATGTCATGTTTGATTGTTATCTCGAATTTTTTTTTGCACGGATCCAAAACTTGCCCTATAGTACCTATATCGCAAGTAAAAAATTAATGGCATCAAATGTACATTTTGGTTGTAAACTAGTGTAATCAAGCCCACACTCAAAAATTATTGTTCTGTTGAACAACTTTGTTGATTGCTACCCATTTGGATCGGGTTACGATCGGGTCAACAAAAGTTAAACAATATTGTCAATATTGTACGTCCTCATTAAATCAATATTGTTGACCAACGATGTTGATTCATGCAAATCAAAATAATATAAATTCTGCTCAGTAATAATATACGCATGATACGCAACCTACACATCCTATTTCGTGTAGTCATTTGTCCAAAAATCCTTTCCAACTCAGTTCTTAGCAAGGACATTTCATAAGAAAAAAACTGATATCTCTGCATTTTTGTGAAGGCACATATTTATTTACCTATTGTAGTTTTTAACATTTTTTAGGGATATACAAATTGGCAAAGAATCCTTTTGTACAAAAACCTGGCAACTGCAGATATTTAACTCCTGGCTAAAGGAGTTCTGGTGGATATGATATTTTTAAAAATTAAATGGCAAAAGAAGAAGTGAAAGGCCAAAGGATAAAAGGTTAATGCAACCACAATTAAATTAAATTTGCTTAAAATGGCAAGTTAATTTGCTGTTTTTGAAGTAAATGCACATTGCACGCATGATGTTCTTTTGTGATACAATGATAGTGATATGCGGAGTTTTTTTATCTTCCTCTTGCTAGTTCAAGTGTATATAGTTTATGTAATGTTGGTATGATACCATACATATTCCAGAAAACCTACAAAGAAATTAAATAGAAGGTGACTTGAATATCCCTATTATAATAAAGGTATATTATTATGCTCACATCTTCTTAAACCTTATGGTACTTTAAGAATAACCTTTAAGTTTTCAGCTTTAGTGACTAATGGCCCACGCAGCAACACGACAAAATGTCAAAAGAAGACAACAACGACGACGACTACGACGACATGCCAATACGTGACACGGGTTCGAAAACAGAGCGAAAATTCGATTCATCGACGAACGGGAGGTGTCAAACCATAAATTTCTAACAGAGATGCTGTAAGTAATGTCAACCCAAAGCGATGGATTGAGAGAAGTGGTTGGGAGGTGTGTTAAGGGTGATATAGCGAAGTGGCAACGGTATTGGATTTAGATAAAGGGATGAAATGTGTATTTTGCATTTATCACTGTGACAATTGGAATTTCCTTTAAGTAAGGCTTGAATGTGACTTTTGCCCAAAATGGAAATAAATTTTGAAAGAAAAAAAAAAAACAATTTAAACTTAATTCAATATGTTTCTTAAATGATTAACAGGTAGGCAAAGTTAAGAGGGTTTGAGTACACATTTTCAATTTTAGCTTTCGAAACGTTTCACTTCTTTTCAAAATTTCCAAAACAATTTTATATTAAAAAAATCTTAGATTAATGTTTAAAGAAATAGCTGTTGCTTTTTAATATATCTTTCCAGATAGGATATCCAAACCAACCCCTATTCAGTCATTACAAAAAAGCATAATATTTTGAAGACCACATAAAAGGTATCACAAAGCCCCTATTGCATAATAACACTCAACTTTTTAGAACCACTCTCAAGCATAAATGTGCATACAATGGATTGATACATCTCTATTCTATACGACACACGTTTTACTTCAAGTCATGCATTATATTATGAATTAACTTACCCAAAATCCTTCGAATCGCATATAACCACAAAAGCATGCATCAGTAGAAAGAATATTTCCTTTAGAACCATCAGAATGTTGTGCCATCACCTTAAGACTTGTTTTCCTGTTTTTCTTTATTTTTATTTTTGTGAAGTTAAAATTCAAAAACAAAGATGTGCACTTCTACATTGGTTATTCGTGTTAAACTATTCGGCTTCAGGATTATGGAATTCGTGACAATAAATAATGGGGAAATGATTTTCTGAAAAATTTAGTTAGGACTTTTGCACAAAAAGGTAAATTTAATGCTTTAGATGGAATACGTGCCTGCCTGGTTTTTGTTAACAATGTATGTTTGCCTTGGCAAAATTGTCTCAGACAATTTTGAGCTCTTAAGATGTTGAAACGAAAATTGTATGAATTTATGATTTTATATGGACAAATAAATACCTATACCCACCATGTTCTTACTAACAATTTGCAGCTAAAATTTTAAGACAACTATAGGGATCGAATGGGTTGTTGTAGCATTTAACTATTTTTAATGTTTTTTTTATTAGCAATTATATCAGTTGCGAAAAACTGTCGCTATAGTCGGAGAGCTACCAGCCACTTTGACTAACCTACTAGACACAAGGCTACAACTTTGTGTATGCTTGATTTGGACTAGTTTAGTACGAAAACCATGGTCTGGCAGGGTTGCCCCGGTCGAAATGTTGCCATCTGATTTTATTGAAAATGCAATAAACGGGGCAAAATTAACCTCAAATCCAAAACAGTAAGATACAAAGTTGAAGCCTTCTCTTCCCATTTCGACGGAAACTTCTTGTCAAGTCCATCTGATGACCCAGTCTTTCTTGGTGACATTGAGGCATCCATCCAGCAGACACTGATACCCAACTTGGATAGGGCGATGTTTAGCGACACCAATCCTGCAAGCGATCCAGTCGACAACCCAAACTTGAGCACCCCAGAGGATATAGCTGAAATTATTGGCAACTCCAAACCAAAGAAGTCTGCTGGACCGGATGGGATATCCAACTTTGTTCTAAAAAGGCTTCCACAAACGTCGATGGTGTTTTTAGTTATCATCAACTGCATTAACAACAGTTACTTTTTCGAGAAGTGGAAAACTGCCAAAATCCTGGCAATTCCCAAGAAAGGTGAAAGGAAAATGGTCAACAACTACAAGCCAGATTCCCCCTTCAACAATCTGAGTAAACTCCCTGGAAGAGCTGATACTCAGGAAGCTCAAGAAATTCTGCAGCGAAAAAAATATCATCCCAGACATGCAATTCAGTTTCCGTGAAAAACATTCTACTCTGCATCCGCTGCTGAAGTTACGGTGGGATGACATAACGTCCGCGGCCATAATGTCCATGGACCTTAAGTCTGCACAAACGGACTTAAGGTCCATGGACATTATGTCTTCTCCATAAAGTCCATGGACTTTATATCTTTCTAAAAAGAAAAAAAAATACGCAAAACTCCTCGGACTTTATGTCCATGAACTTAATAACTGCTTCTTACAGACATAATGTCCATGGACATTATATCTGTTTCAAGAAGACATTATGTCCATGGACGATATGTACATTGTGTGCAGAGAAAATGTCCATGGACATTATGTCTTATTTTGCGAGTTAAATCCTAAATGGACATTATATCCGTTAAAACAGACATAATGTCCACCATTTTAAAGTGGGGAAAAGTTTTATGCGGGAACAATAATTGAAAAAAAGTTTTCATATACAGTATTCGTTTCACCCACCATATCAAAACTCATAACGACTTCTTCTCAAATGTCAGAAAGGAACTATGTGCTCGATGGTACCTTCTCCGTTGTGCCAGTGCCTGCTTGTGGATATAAGCAGCTTTTGATTATATACATCCAATATCAAGATCATAAGTATCTTATCATAAAAATTCAGTTTCATAGCTGCATTTGTTACTCGCGATTTGAAGTAGATACATAGAAATAAAGTATAAATTTGATAGACAATTTAGTGATGCGTGATAGCCGCGGGGGGGGGGGGGGCCGCGGCGGCGGCGCGGTGGCGAGCACGACAGCGAACGCGGCGCGGCGGCCTCGCGTCGCACCGCGCCGCGGGTTCGCGAACGTAGCGCGGTGCGGCCGGCGCGACGTGGCACGAGGCCGCCGCACCACGCCGCGCCGCGTTCGCTGTCGTGCTCGCCACCGCGCCGCCGCCGCGGCCCCCCCCCCCCCCGCGGCTATCACGCATCACTAAATTGTCTATCAAATTTATACTTTATTTCTATGTATCTACTTCAAATCGCGAGTAACAAATGCAGCTATGAAACTGAATTTTTATGATAAGATACTTATGATCTTGATATTGGATGTATATAATCAAAAGCTGCTTATATCCACAAGCAGGCACTGGCACAACGGAGAAGGTACCATCGAGCACATAGTTCCTTTCTGACATTTGAGAAGAAGTCGTTATGAGTTTTGATATGGTGGGTGAAACGAATACTGTATATGAAAACTTTTTTTCAATTATTGTTCCCGCATAAAACTTTTCCCCACTTTAAAATGGTGGACATTATGTCTGTTTTAACGGTCAGTTTGAAAAACCAATCGGACATAAAGTCCATTCTTTGCAGCTTGGACAATATGTCTCTTTGTTTTTTCCAAAACAGACATTATGTCCATCTGGACTTTATGTCTGTTTCAAATGGACTATAAGTCTATTTTAAACGGAAATATTGTCCAAATGGACATTATGTCATTTTTAAAAAGAAAATATGTCCAAATGAACACTATGTCTTTTTTGAACGGACATATTGTCCAAATGGACGGTATGTCTTCTTCAAACGGACATAAAGTCTATCTGCACTTTGATCCGGTCATAATGTCCATGGACCTAATGACCGTTTGATATTGGACATTATTTTTTGACATAATGTCCATGGACTTTATGTCCGTTTGTACGGACTTAAGGTCCATGGACATTATGGCCGCGGACGTTATGTCATCCCACCGAAGTTACATCATGACATCGCCAGAGCTTTAAACAACAATCAAATTACTGTCGGATGCTTCCTTGATGTCGAGAAAGCATTCGACAATGTATGGATTGAAGCCCATATCCATAAACTCCATGTACTAGGCTTTTCTTTAGCACTAATCAAAATTATATTTTCTTTTCTTTCTTCCAGGAACTTAGTCGTGCAACTGAAGAACAGCAAATCGACAGTGAAGAGCATAAGCGCTGGAGTTGCCTAAGGGTCGAAGATTGGACCACTTCTATACAACATCTTTACCTCTGACCAACCAATTTCAAGAAAATGCAAGAACCATCTCTTTGTTTATGACTCACTTACATATTATTCATCATTCTCTCCATTAATAGCTCTCCAAGAAGTCGATGCACACATCCGAAAACTATTCCAATTTTACAGCATATGGAATATCCAGATCAACGCATCCAAGTCGGACCTTTTCTGCTTCAGAAGACCAGGGGGCAGACGGAGTCGCTCAGCTGGAAGCAGGCGCGGATACAGGAGGAGGGCAATGGGTGCAATTGCCCCCCCTCTGAGCAAGATCGATCGAACGAAGCACAAAACAAGAATTTAGTAAAATGTAATCAAAAAATGTTTTTTCGTTTATAAAATGTATTCTTGGCATGTATCTCACGTCTCCCAGCTGAGCCTTACCTTTATAGCTACGAGTAAAATACACATGCAGCTTTTTCAGGTTCTAATGGGAGCAGACATACTCAAGTGCTGCTTGTAGCCCAGAGCTGTGCACAATATTTCTAAATTTGCTGCGCAGTGTTGCAGCAATGAGTGGTTATTCGTCAGCCGCTGACCAAGTTCAGTGAAGAAAAGTACCGCTATGCACAAAAAGCCTTCAAATCGACCGATTGAAAGCTTATAACTTCTGTTTTAGATGTCCGATCTTCAAAGCTAAGGTCTTTAATTAAAAGATCAATGTCAATGTATAACATTTTTTGAGAAAATTTTTTCATACTAGAAATCAGATTGAGTCCCAAATCATTTTCATTTTTCAAATGCATGTTAGGGTGTTTCATATTTCCAAAGGTGTGATTTTTGGCTGACTTTGCTCACGTCCCGAGTCTAAGTGATGTCAAAAATATGTATGCCAAATTTCAAGAAGATTGGATAATATTTAGAGGTTGCGCATTTTGATAACTTTTATCTGAAACTATTGAGTTTACTAATATTGAAGTCCTTTGTTTTAAAGGGCTTCTCATGCACTTGTTTCATCTTGTGAAGGTTGTGTGTGTCTACAAGTACAATCTAAACTACATTTTGTTAATTTGTGCCATCCCTACCTTCAATTCTTTTTAAAATAATTTCTCTTCGAACTGTACCTTCAAACTTCGAGCGTTATGCCTACACGGTTTACCAATTAGAGAGGGCAGGTCGACTTTGAAATGGAATAAAACAAGCTGTGTGTGTGGTATTAACGAAAGTCTTATTATTTTTTGAAGGGACTATAAGTATGCTATAGTAAATATATAATATGGAATATGACATTGTTCAAAATATCTGCCACGGCTGCGCACGGTGGCAAGGATCCGAGACGTCGAAATTTGAATGCCTTTGTTGCATAGTTCGGGCTGAATTTGAACGATGGCCTAAATTATTTTGACTTTGAGGGCATCAGTTGATTGCGGCTCATGAGCATAGACCTGCGACATCAGAAAACCCCACGAAAAGTTTAATGGGGGCAAATCTCACGATCTTGGTGGCCAATTCACGTCACCTCCTCGAGAGATAACCCTATCTTACAGTTATCGTTTACCATGTAAAATGTCTTTTGTTACATAGCTGTGTAATACGCAGTGCTGTCCTTTCTAAACAATATGTCACATATTACATCCATATAATCCAATTTTGGCCAAAAGAAATTCCTTGTCCTCAGGGTAGGGATCTCTTTTGATTAAATTACCGGAATTGACTGCATGGGGTTCACCTATCCCCTTACCCTTGCCCTAACTGACGCAACTAATTTTTTTTTTTTTTGAAGATCAACTCACCGTTAAGGGTGATGGAAGCTAGACTTTTGTGTTCTTATAAAAAAAAAACACATTTTCTCTAAAAGCTGCAAAAAATGTAAAAATCCTATTTTTTGCCTACTTTTAAAAAAGTTATCAAAATGTGCAACCTCTAAATACTCTCCAATCTTCTTGAAATTTGGCAAAAATATCTTTTTTGTCAGAGAGACTCGGGGCATGAGCAAAGTCAGGTAAAATTTAACATTTTATTTTGTGCCTTATAAAATGAAACACCCTAATGCATGTACATGAAAAATTTCAAAATTTTGAAAAATAATGACAGGGGCACTTATCAAAATTCTCAACCTTAAAATTGATTTTAATTTAAGAAAAACATAACAAAATCCTGAAAATATGTCGATTTAAAAAGCTGTAGAAAAATCAAACTTTGCTTTGCAAGGCTCTACAAGATTAGAAAAAGCCTTTACAATAAACTACATTTGTGAATAAAAATTATTGAGAAATATTAAAAAATGTTGGTTGATTAAGTCCTTTTTATGATAAATAGTTAAATGTGCATTTTCCTTTTAGAAAGTACTTTCACTAGAAACTCTCGAAAGGGACTCTTGGATATTTGGTGAGCAAATTTCATGACTGTGCCTGTCCTCTTGCGAGTTTTACTCTCGAGAGCTTCTTCAGAGCTGATCGCCGTCTTTTTCCTCTCAAATGAATACGCACCTTAAAAGTATGCAAAGTTTTTCGAGTGCGGCAATGTACACAGCGATGAGTGCTGCACAACAATTTTAGCCATAAGATACGTTTCTGATGGTAGAATTTGTGAGGATTTTGTTTCGTGTATGCGTTGTAGGAACATCCTGTTCCGTGTTATTAAACCTGCGAAGAGTGCGAATCCGATGAAGAACATTGGAGAGAAACCAGGAAACAATGACAGCAGTCACTGCCAAAGAGAAGTTGGATAGAACTTTTAGACCTAAGGATAGGTGTTTTTGGCCGTTTTTACAAACGTCAGGTCAACGGCTGTTTTCGAAGAAGTCATTTGCGTCAAAAATGCATTTGCAGATTGATCTCTAAGGCAAATTGCTAAAGCCACATCCTTGAAAACATCATCTGCGGTGCAGCTGTGCAGTAAAAAAAATCGAGTTGAAAGTAAAAAATTGAGAAACAAGAGAGCGTGTTCGTAAACATCAAATGCTTTTGCGAGCAAGTTGAATGACGTTAATCAAACCAATTTTGTGCAAGCAGGACAATTGCATATGAAGATTGCAATCTGCGTCAAAAAATTACGATCATTTGATGATCACATTGACTTTGATTTGACCTTTTCCAAAACGGCCAACGTCAGTTCGTATGTTAAATGATTGTTATTTTTTGACGTGAATATTGCTTTTGTTTGCACAAAATCTTTTTTATTAACTTCACTCAATTTTCTTGCAAGTAGATTTGACATGTTCTCTGTTTTCTTAATATTTTTGTCGTCAGCTCAATTTTTACTGCAGAATTGCACCGCAGATAATGTTTTCTAATATGTGACTTTTGCATACTGTCTTATCGAACACAATGCGTATGCAGAAAAACTTGTATTTGAATTTTCGAACAAAACGACATTTGAGAACATTCTGCAAATGCGTTTTGACGCGGATGATTTTTTCGAAAACGGCCTTTACCTGCAAAGCATTGGCCAATTATCTTGTCACAGCTAAAGAGGAGGCTAAAACTTTCACTCGAACTAGAAAGTAATGAGTGGGAATAGTAACATACCGATGTGCCATTATGCTTTCCGAAATTTGAGGTGGTGTTACAGAGATCCAGAGAGATTCCAAAAACGCTACAAACACACCATGCTACAGTCAAAAAGTGCTTAGCTTCATTTCACAAAGTTCCAAAGTAACCGCTGTTCGAGACACCTGTATAGCAGTTATGGAAGAAGTAATTGCGTTCTTCAAATTTCAAACACACATCGCTTTGTTTGACCAGGTGTAGAGAGTGGTATAAAGTGTACTCCAATTTTCTGTAGACTTCATCAAGATTGTGGAAACTCATGAAAATTGCCCCCCCCCCTGAACGAAATCCTGGATCCGCGCCTGGCTGGAAGAGGCAGAAGTATCACCCTAGCACTCAAAGACGGAACCATATTACCAGCCAAACACAGCGCCAGATACCTAGGCATCAACTTCAACGGGCTGCTGAGATTCAACCCACATTCACGGATTGTCCTCAAAAAAGCCAATTTTGCTTTCCACCGGAAGAGAATTGGGCTAAGCCACCAGACAAAAGTTCTTATCTAAAGCGTGGTACACATTATCAAACCTGAGTGTCACGCGTGTTGGATATCAAACCTGCGTGAAAAGTTTCGCGTACATACTTATCAGTTATGTTGGGCGTCAGGCAAAGAAATTCCACTACTCTCAGAAAATTGTTTCTTATTATTTTGAGGCTATTTCCGCCACGAATCGTGTTAATTCCTTTTTTACATGACACACACGAGCTTTTTCTTATTTTGTTTGCACTTTTTCCACTGATTCGCTTAAAAAAATTCGTGTTTGGTCCGTGAATGACGGCTCATGAATGAAATTGTGTACACATCATCGAGCAACCACCCAACAAACCGAGGGTTGCCAAGCAGTATCAAACAATTTTGTGAGCAGAAAGTTCTGACTTCTGAGTGTCAAACCATCATTCAGTGTGTACACATTTTCAGTTCGGTTTGACATCCAACACGAGTGTCACTCAAGTTTGATAATGTGCACCACGCTTTATTAAAGTGCTTTTGAAAAATTAATTTTCAAACTCAAAATTTTGAACAGAAAAATTTCAAACCAACTTTTTTTGAAAATTGCATGTAACTATGTTCTCTTTTTTGTTTTCAAAATTCAATGGTTTCCTATTTTTGACAATATATTAGTAAGACTTATGAATTTTTAAAATAAAAACAAAAATAAGTATAAAATGATCTTTTAAATTTTTTTTCAAAATTTTGACTTTAAAACAATTTTGGGGGGCCTTTGACCCCCCTCCCCTCGTAAAATTATAAGTGGTGCTCATATCGATGGGGACCCTTACAGTTTACTGAGAATGCCATGATGAGGTTATGTAATTCCCAAATGCAGCTTCGAAGCAAAAGCTTTAATGACTGGACTTCTTTGCAGGACATACAATGATGACCTTGAAGATGTTGATGCTATAGCTCAAAATTATCGCAATCATAATTAATATTTAATAAATTTAATAAATAAGTTCAACATAAAAAGAATTAAATAAACATAATTAATTATAATCATGATGTTCACACTGATTTTAAAATAATAAAACATTTTCCTTAAAACTTTCGAAAATTCTTTGTTATTGAGGTCCGGGAAATTTTACTTTTTTCTCAATTTTGTTCCTTAGTCCAGTCAACTTGTGCTCAAAAAGACTCTTTGCGAGCAAATAGTGGGGGTAGTTTTGATTTGTTCGCTCCTTTATGTTTTCGGGGGTGCTGAATTCGAATCTTAGGTTTGCCAACAAAATTTCGTGACGCAACATGGAAAAAAATACAAAAAATTATGCAAAAATGCATTTCTTGGATGACATCAAAGTACCATTGAAAGTATACACAATTTCCAATAAATCCCTATTCAAGGTTTTTTTCTACAAAACCCATTTGGACTCACGCATTAGTCGAAAATTGACGTATTTTTACTGTTTTTCGAAAATCCAATCGAAAGCTCTAAAAAATTACTTTGTGTGAAAAAATTTGAGTTTTTTACTGTAACATGAACCAGAATATACTTTTCTGATGGTCTTTGATGCGCTGAGTTCGAATCTGGGCTTGAAATTGCACGTTATGTTTTTGAGATATTCGAATCTAAAGATTTTTAAAAAATGCATTTTTTATGCAAATTAGAAGTTATATTTTTTTCTCGAGGTAGTTTCTTTCGCAAAAATGTTTATGGTTATACCTTCGCGTGGTAGTCACCTTGTTGTGGTGCAGAGGCTTAAGTAGCAAAGACTCATCTGACCCGCTGATTTTGGGGCAACCCAAACTGGTGGTAATTTTGAGGAGTTACGAACCAAGAACTGCCCCCCCTAATCCAGGGTGTTAAGTGACCCGTGTCCATTGGATGGGGGTATACCGGCTGTATTCTAACGGAACCTCTTGATGTTGGTCAAATTGAAGAGTATCTATGACCTTACCATACCATGCGGAGCTCTGGTATGGCTCGACCCCATTATTTCTCTAGCTACTCGTGGGATCTATATGCCAAAACAACAAAAAAGAAAAAAACAACAAAAATTTTAAAAAGTTCAACACTCCGCGGGATGTCACCGCGAATGAAGCCGCAGATCAAATGGAAAGAGATTTTCGTGGCGATGATCTAAGACCGGACATCAGTAAGTTCTTGAAGAGGATGCCTTACGGGAACTTGCAGAACCGGCCCTCAGGAAGAGAGTCGACCTCTAGTCAAGGGAGAACACCTCCCGGATTAGAGGAAAACGAAACTCAAAACGAAGCGTCTACTAGCATGGGGAGAATACCTCCTGTGCAAGTAGAAGATATACAAATGGCCACAGACGCGGCAAATGATGGGAAGCCACCATCATCAAGTGCCTCTAAATCACCGACAAAGCCACCAAGACGACGAAACCGATATGGCCGAAGAAGCTTCCCACTTCCAGAACTGGGGAAACCAGGTGCCCTGGATGACCCATTCAGGAAGGGGTTAAGTGGAGCGGGCACAAAGTGGTACTTCCGCTTCCTGGCAGAGGGGATGTCCCCCGAAACAAAGTGAAGGAGAGGAAAGAGAGGCGTGAACACGAAGAAAAACTCCTGGGACTGGGTAAGAGGAAAAGTAGCCACATAACTCCTCCCCAAAGGCAAGAAGCCAAAAAACCCAGGGCGACGACACTTGCGGGACCTGACACCGTGAAAACCGTCGAAGGAAGGCTCTCGTATGCAAGTGCAGCCTTGAGCGTCAGAATTGCTGTTCTGCCGGAAGACTACCCTCAGGTAACCTTAAATGTCGACGAGCTGTCGGCACTTGAGGAGGCCATAATATAGGAAGTCTCTCTTGACTGGAAGCATAAACTGAAGTTCAATGGTCTGTACTTCAGAACCGGTCTGCTCTTGGTTGATTGCGCTGGAACCGAAACAGCGGATTGGCCAAAGGAGAGTGTACCAAAACTGAGCACTTGGAAGGGCATCAAGTTGGTCACGTGCAAGGGAGACGAAATCCCCAAAATGCACACAATCACGTTGTTCTTGCCAAGAAGTATGGGGCAGAATGACAAGAAATCCTTGGCATTAGTTGAAGCCCAAAATGAGGGACTTAATGTCCAGGCCTGGAAGGTCGTGAAAAGCACCGTAGAGGGCAAAGGTCAGCTGCTTGTGATCACCATAGATGAAGAGGATGCCTTACGGTCTGTGGAGACAATAGTGAGAGCAAACCACCAGCTTCACTACAAATTCGGCAAAATACCTGTCTACGGTTTACGTAAAGTAACAGGTCAGAGCTCCTCTCGCGAACCGGTATTGGTCACCTCCGCTCAACTCATCCATGCTCCCAACCCTTCCCCATCCTTCACCCAAACCCTCGAAACCTTACCAGACAAACCTACCTCCCCTCCACCTTCCCCTCCCCCCTCAAACAGCAAACAATCATCCCCGAAAGGCCAGGCCACACCACTGGCAACCTTAGGTCCAGAGCTCTTACACCATCAGCTCGAAGGTAGTTTGGGAGTGTGTGCACAGGCTTAATGTCCTTGGCAAAAACAACTGTGTCACACTTCATTGGGTACCTGGTCACGTTGGTGTCCAGGGAAATGAAGAAGCAGATTCCTTAGCGAAGATAGGGGCAAGTACTCCCTTAATGGGGCCTGAACCCTATTGTGGCATAGGAGAAAATGTGATAAAAAACAAAATAAGAGAACAAGAGGAGGTTAAAAGATCCAAAAACTGGAAAGAACTTCCAAAGCTGAGGCAGGCTAAACTATTGCTTGGTAACTACAACCGAACATTTTTTAAAGACTGCATCAACCTAAGTAGGAACAACCTAAGAAAAATAACTGGTCTCCTAACTGGCCACTGCAAACTAAATAGACACCTAAACGTTCTTGGTCTAGTAAGCAGTCCAACATGCAGATTCTGCTGCGCACAGGAGGAAACACCAGACCATTTATTGGGAAAATGTGACGCAATCATGCATCAAAGGAAAAAACACCTGGGACACAACCAGGTGGAAGAGGGCGAACTTTCCTCCCTAAAAGTCCTCCAAATACTCAAATTTCTGAGAGAAAGTAAGGTGGAGGAAGAACTGTAAGATGAGCAATCTCATCCAGTTTTTAGGTGGGGGTACAATAGATCTTAAGGTCGCAGTGCGACAACCCCAATATTTCATTCATTAATTCATTATGTTCATTCTGAAGTATGATCATTTTACTTCAAAATTTATCAAATACCTCCATTCTTCTTCGGGATATCGTTGATTTTCGTGTTACTGTCTAATTCGAAAAATCCCACAATTTGCCCTTTTGATTACAAATTGACTGGATTTTTCGAATTAAGTAGTAAGACGAAAACCAACGATTTCTCGAAGACGAATGGAGGTATTTGAAAGATTCATATAGAACTTTGAAGTAAAATGTTCGCACTTCAGAATTCAGACTATAAACATTTTTTCGAAAAAAATTACCTCGAGAAAAGAATTTAACTTCCAATTTTTTTTTAATCTATAGATTCAAATATCTCGTGCTAGAGCAATTCCAAGGCCAGATTCGAACTCATCGCATCAAAGACCATCAGAAATGTATATCTTGGTTCATGTTACCATTGAATAATTATTGTAGTTATTCAATGATGTTACAGACAAAAGTTCAAATTTTGTCACACAAAGTACTTTTTTGGCGCTTTCGAGTGGATTTTCGAAAACAGTAAAAATACGTCAATTTGCGACTAGAGCTTGAGTTCAAATGGGTTGTCGCAGAAAAAAAAACCTTGAATAGGGATTTATTGGAAATTGTGTATACTGTCAATGGTTCTTTGATGTCATTTTCGAATAGTTGGTATTTTTCGAGCCATTAGTGAAAAACTCCCAAGAAATGCATTTTAGCATTTTTTTCTATGTTGCGTCACGAAAATTTGTTGGCAAACCTCAGATTCGGATTCAGCACCCTCGAAAACATAAAGGAGCGAACAAATCAAAACCACCCCACAATTTGCATGGTAAAAATACAATACGACTGGACTACCTAGCGAAAACTCAAACACGGCATTTTCATAGAAAATTAGATATAATTAAAATATTTTTAAAACTTAACGAAATATGTAGGTGAAAAAATAGTAACCTTATACCGCCACCATCACCAGTGATGGTTTACTGAGGAAAACAATACTTAGCATTGATTCATTTTTGTTTTGTTTAAGATTAACATTTAGTCACAGCTTATACCTACTCGCATATTATTGGAAATGGAATAAATTCTTCGGGATCTTTTTTTTATTTTGTTTATTCGAAGGTATTTAATTATTATTTATGCTTTTGGATTTCTTCATAAAATAATCGCCAAGTTGTCACTCTTGTAATTGTAATCTTAGTTACAGTAAAAGTTTTCTATTTTCCACCATTTAATTATTTAGCATAATGTCTAAACGTATTAATCCAATAGGAATGAATATTCACGAGATGTCAACTTAAGTATTCATGAAGTCATCTCTCAAAGGACAACTTAAACAATGTGCGATGTCGATGTGGATATATGGGTAGGGTATATAAGATATAGGAGTACATACAGTCAGTTATACCTACATAATATTGATTCGAAGTAATAACAAACATAATATATTGCTTGCCTATGGCCAATATACTTCTATACATACTCACCCATATGATATATAGAAATATATGGACAGGAAACGGAAACTGGAAACTTCGATAGGATTATATTGTAACTTACCGAGTTTTGGTCGTCTTTGGTTTGTTGAGTATAGAAAGAGCAGAAACTGCTAGAGGATGAATTTCTCTGCAAAATTCTATGACTGTTATAATATTATAAACGCATAGTCAAGATAAATATGCAAATGTATTCCACATTTTCTATATGTAGATATATAATTTTTTTATTTTTTTTTTTCGATTTATTCTTGTTCTCCTTCCAAAGCCTTTAAGAGAAAAAATAAAAAAAATAAAAAGCAATTGGACTTAATTTGAGTTTTCCTTCTTTGGTTCATTTTTATAAGTATAGAAGGTATATTCGTGGAATAAGTTGACAGAGCGAGGAAATGACCTCTGGCTGGCGATAAAAAGGATGAAAATTAAAATGCATACCTATGTACTTATTGAAAGGCTTCCTTCCTTTTAATAGTGTTTCGATGCAAATTATTTCATTTTTATTTGAATACAGCTAAGTCTATATTACTGATGGTTGGGCCATTGCGAATGTGGATTTGGGAAGGAGCTTTCTGACAGGATAGTAAAATATTCATAATTGGATTAATGAAGCATTATAATAATATATTCGTTATGCTTAGCTCGTCTGAATGTCATCTTCATATTACATAATATTGTTTTAGGTTTCCTTTTTGTCTGAACTTCTATTTAAAAAACCTTAAAACAAAAATAACAAAAATCGATATTTGTATTTAAAATTCACTATTTGATAACAATGGATACAGGTAGCTAGAAACCACAAGCTGGTTGAAGAAGCTTGTTGGTTGTGACCCAGACTCATGATGGATTGCACATCATCTTAGGTTAGTATTGGTTAATAAATGCTATTCCCATAAATAATTATTTTTATGGTCAAAGAATTACCACCTTTGATTTATATTCAGGAGAGAACTATAATTTTTTCTTATCATTGTTGTTAAGTAACCTGAATGAGTTTCAAGGCTTAGAAGGAAGATTGACGGCAGGATTCCACGTGTAGGTACTGTTCAAATGGAGCTACTTCAAAGGCTTTCGTTCAATTGTAAATGCAAATGTCGACTGTCACAAGAATTTATTATAGATTTTAGCAACACTCTGAGGTTGTTTAATTGACGTACTTCATATCTGTCCGTAAGTGCAATAGTAGTTATGAAACTGCTTTTTTCATTATTTTCAGTAGAGCAATACTAATAATCAGATTATTTTTAAAACGCTTGCAGTTTAAAAATTTTTCAAAAACTTCTTGTTTTAACTAAGGAAACATATGCAGTTTTTTTCGCAACTGCAAATAGAGCTTTTCAGCTTTTTGTCGATATCTTCCGATCTAGGATATGTAAGAAAATGATATCTCATATCTCCGACAGATTTTGAAATTATTTCACTCATATAACAAGCTCAACATACTGTAACGAAAAGCGGCTGCTGGAGCTGTAAGACAGGAGAAAACAATCCGAGAAAAATGGAAAGTAAAAGGCAAATTTATTTTTTATTATTTCCAAATTAATTATTTTTATTGCTGAGAGCCCTGGTTCAGGAGAGGTTATTTTATTTAAGTTAAGAAGCGCTCCCTCAATAATTTTACTTAATCCAGGATTAAAATAGTTGCCTTCTGCTTCCACCTTACCGCTGAGTTATCAAAAGAAAAAAGAGGATGTGGCTTTGCATCACGCACCCCCTTTTAAAACCTCCAAGTCTCCACTGTCGATGAAAGCTCCAACACAATTCGCCATCAGTTTCTTGTTCTCCTCGTTCTTTACCATGATTGTGCTTAGCTGTCAATTGCAATATTTCTTCTCGCCAATTCACCAAGTCGTCAAATTATTTCATTTCACCTCGTTCCCGTAGGTTTGTCGCACAGTTTGGCGTTACGTAACAATACTCTCCCGTTCATTTGAATAGGTACAAAATTTCCGCGTGCAATTAACCGTTATAACTTCTTAGTAAGTGGAATAAATTAATGTTTGTAAATGGCATTATAGAAACACCACCGAATTAAGGAGAGAATAAGAAAACACACAATCTCAAACTTATACCATCATTACACGTTTTTTATAATTTCTTTAAATTCATGTTGAAATCGTAGCACTTTTTTTGTTCATTTGAATAGGTACCTACGCCGCCTTTATCATCACTTCTGCTTTGAACTAGTTGAAGGTAGGACCTTTTAAGGCTATTTTTGGGTTTTATGCCGTGATTTCTTTACACACAAAAATTGAGAAAAGTGGAGAATGGGTGGAGGAAATGCTCTTGGCGTGGTTGAGTACGCGTGATTTCATAGTTTTCATGATCAAGGACTAACGGGACATACATTTTCGGAAAAAAAACTACAGAATCTACTTTCTGATCAATATCAATACAGTTTTTGAATTACCATAATATTTCTTCGAACAAAAAAAGTTTCAAACATGCTAAGACAAAATAAAGTAGAGGCTAAAATCTCTAATATGACGTATTCAAAAATCCGGTTTTATTTAAAATTGACAGAGATAGGTTTGGTTAGGTTAGGAGGGGCGTGCACAGCACAGGAGCCGTTGCATAATGGTCCATTATGATCCCCTTATAAAAATAAAGCAGAAATGCTCCTAAGGTATTTTGTTAACCAGCCTGTACTTTCTATGAATGTCATCATGTTTTTCATTGAGACCTGTGATAAATCGTCCAGGTCTCCAACAAACCTGTTTCCAAAATAACGGAGGCGTTTTGTTTGGAGGTTTGGACAGTCACAGAGCAGGTGTTTGATGGTTTCGATTCCCTTAGATTCGGATTCAGCAGAGATGAAATAAGAACACGTCTAGAAGAAATACCGACTGTTATTATAATAGTTGCTGTGTTTTCGTAAGCGTTTCGATGTCACGGAAAAATTTTGCATTAGCAGTAGTTCACTTCACTACCTACTGATGCGAAACGATATTTTTCCGTGACATTGAAACGCTTGCGAGAATACAGCGAAAAAGTATCAAAAGTTGGGTGGGGTACGAAATCCCGAATGCCAAAATCCCGAAATGGAAAAAAATCCCGAATGCCAAAATCCCGAAAGACAAAATCCCGATTGGACTTAATCCCGATTGGATAAAATCCCGAATGGACAAAATGCCGAATGGACAAAATCCCGAATGCCAAAATCCCGAACGCCAAAATATCCCGCGTCACAATTTTTAATACCAAAATAGTACTAGATAGATAGATAGATAGATAGATTTTTATTACATAAAATAGCTTATTTACAATATAAAGTTCGTTTTGCTTAAAACAAAATTTTACATAACAAAAATAAAAGGTTATGGCATTGCCGTCTGCCAGATTGACTCATTGTTTAAAATTTTTACATATTTGGATAAAATTAACTATTAAGCTTAACGATAACATTACTAAGAACATGATATAATAAAATTTTAATTCGTTTGTCAAATCATTTATTCAAATTCATTTAATATAGTGTAGCGGTAATTTGTTGCAGATTTTAAGTGTCTATAAAGATTTTTCCAATTAGTTCCATTTAAAATATACTTCGTTTGTTCCAGGGTGAGTGTTACACTACCAAAGTACATAAGTCTAAGCCCTTTGAAAATGGGACAGATAGACAAAAAATGGAAACAATCTTCTTTCGCTTTGAGATTGCACAACGTGCAAAGAGGAGTGGTAGTCTTATTGTAAGGCGAGCCATTAAGGTTTAGGAGGTCGCCCCTCGCTCTGCAAATCGAGGATACCGCTTCCAGACTGTATTCATCATTAAAATAATTGTTTTGTGCAAGATTATAGTTCAACTCTGGATATATCTATAACCCTGTTAGATGATACCGCTTGCTGAGTGCAGTCGTTACGCTGGTGGATGTCAAATGCTTCTACTAAATTATAAAGTTGTTTTTTAATGCGAAAATGCTAGTACATTGCAGATTCAGTTCAAATCCACATATTTGAGCCAAATTAGTCCAGTCTGTCACCCAGTCAATCTTTTTTTCGAGGATATATTTTGTTAGAACAAAAGGGATTCGGTTAGAACTGTATCCCAGTACTTTTATAACATAATTGAAGTGCAATTTCAAGGTGTATATAAAAAGGGTAGGAAGACCTGTTTCTAATTGAATCATATAGTTCGGGGTATTTGATGGTAACCTAAAAATCTTTTTAATAAAGAAACGCTGGAGCTTTTCAACTTGTTAGAAGGACTTATAACCCCATACTTGGCAGCTTTAGCACATCACAGATCGCATGACAGATTCATAAACTCTGTACTTGGCGGACGATGGTATATCATTGTTGTTTAATATTTTCTGCCAAGATGCATTGATTAGGCTTTTTGCTGCAGATAGTTTTTTTTCTAGATGACATTCCATTTTCATGTTTGGCTTAAACAAAACCCCAAGGCATTTATATTCTGATACTGTTTCAATCGCCTGTCCATCAAAAAACCATTTTTCATTTGCACTTAGTTTAGTTTGCTTCTTACACACGATCATTATTTTGGATTTTTCTAAGTTCACAGTTAGGTTCCACATTTTACAATAATTGTTAAGTTTATTTATCATCAACTGTAAACTTTGCGGAGATTCAGAAAACAATACAATGTCATCTGCGAAAAGAAGCACTTTTTTCCTAAGGGCAAGTGAGCGACTATATCATCTAAGAAAATTGCAAAAAGAGTTGTGCTAAGAACACAGCCCTGTCTTACCCCAGATAAAGTTTCAAACCACTCCGATAACGTCGATCCATCCTAAACCATCTGGCGTGTATTCGAGTACAGACTCCTCAAAACTTTAAGCACTTTTGTAGATAATCCGCTCTGAGAAAGTATGCAAAATAACGCATTTCTATCGATAGAATCGAATGCTGCTTTAAAGTCAACAAAAAACAAGTAAAGTTTCCTGCAGTTTCTCAAATAATAGTTCGATATTGTAGTGCGAGTGTAAATATATTATCTACAGTTGAGTATCCTCTACGAAAGCCCACCTGAAATTCGCTCAGTATACCCTTTCTCGAAACCCAAGAATTTATGCGCCGCAAACGAATACTCGCGAATATTTTGGCGATTGCATTCATAAAGGATATTCCTCTGTAGTTACTGACAATATTAACATCACCCTTTTTATAAATGGGGTAAATAATTGCATCTTTAAAAGATTGCGGTATATTTCCAGTCTCAAAGATATTATTGAACGTTATAAGCATATGCTCCTTAAATTCGGATGGTGCGTTTTTATAAAATTCGTTCGATATACGGTCAGGACCTGCTGCTTTTTTTTGTTTTGCATTTTTTAGGGCAAACTCTAGTTCCCTCATCGTTATTTTCTGATCTAATAGATATTCCTGGATAAATGGCTCCGCATATTGGATACTGTAGGTTGTAGGTGTTGGGTTAAGCAGTTCCTTAAAATATCTTGCTAGAGCAGCTGAATTTAAGTGTAATCCGCAAATGAAAACTGAACCCTTTAGCTGTTTTAGCTTATCCCAGAACCCCTTGCTATCGGTAGTCGATGACAGCTCTTGGGCCATACGTCTGTAATAGTTCAAGCTCTTACTCTTACTCTTACACAATTGCTTAACGCAACGCAAACTAACGTAGCAGTAAAGACAAATCGACATTTACCAACGAAAAACCAGCGACAAAATAAAAACAAATGTTTGACACCTTCATCTATCAAATACCAACAATATGCAGAGCCACCTGGAGGTGCAGCGCCATCTAGGCATTCAAACCAAAACTATATTTGAGACAGTGTTGTCGTCTGCCAAGCAAGTAAATCTAATAGTAAGTTTCTTAATACTAATTACAAAATATCTGAATTTAAAAATATCAAATTGTTAGCATATAATATCTCTGGTTAAGCAAACAAATTACTTTATGTAGACTTTTTCCAATTTGTAAAGGAACCAAAAAAAACTATGACAATTATAATAAGTACTTTCAAGAATTTAAAACGTATTGGATACCAGCTGTGAGAACGCACAATTTTGGAAGAGCAAGTGGGGGCTGTTTGTATGGCTTCAAATCAGGTCTGTTAAAGGTTGTTTTTTTGACGAAAATAATGAAGTTGTACTAAAACTTAAATAATTATTATAATATTGTGCCAACTTACCTCAATTGCAACTTATGGGATACTTCTTTTAACAATTTACATGATTTCTTAAATAACACTTCATTAGATGATATAATGCTGGTTGGGGACTGTAATGCGCGTATTGGTGAATGTCAAATTAAAACTCACACTAATAATCTTACTATTCCAGAAATTTTAGAAAAAAGGAATTCGAAAGATATTGTCGTTAACAAAAACGGTAGGCAACTACTTGAAATGTGCCAAGAGCATGATCTTTTTATATTAAACGGGTGCTGCAAGCATGATAGAGTTGGTAGTTATACTTTCATTGGAGGGCCTGGAAAATCAGTTATTGACTTTTGCGCTGTATCCCAAAAATGGAGAAGTATTATTAATTCTTTTACCATTGATGAAAAAACATGCTCTGACCATATGCCATTAGTAATAGAAATCCTCCATAACGAAACGGTCGACCACTGCTCTATTACACTTCCGCCAAAGCCAATGTGGAAAGAAAATGAAAAATACCGTACTAAGCTATTCGCGGTTCTAGCCTTCAAATTGAACTTTTTTATGCTTAAGATACTTACATATACTAATTAATTTTTATATTCAAAATGGGATTGTTTTTTGGTGTTATACAACTTGTGATTTTTGTTCTAACTAGATTTTTGTTCGTTTGAAATTTTTGCTCTCAAAATTCTCTTCGAGATCGTAAAAAGGAATTAAAGCCAAAAATAGCAGTTCACTTATATTCAAAGTACTAAAATAGTACTAAAAAAGTATCCGAGATCTTTGGCATTCGGGATTGTGTCCATTCGGTATTTTGGCATTCAGGATTTTGTCTGTTCGGAATTTTGTCCATTCGGGATTTTTGGTATTCGAGATTATGGCATTCGGGAGTCTGTTTTTTTTTCAGTTCGGGATTTTGGCATTCGAGATTTTGTACCCTTCCTTCAAAAGTCACCAGTAGCCGACAAACGCAAACAAACGCTTTGGATTCTGTAATCAGGGTGAATATAAATTAAACTTATTCACGTCCCTTATCTTGGCGGACACTTTTTGGCGGAATCGTATAATTTTGATATCTGAATTTGTAGCCAATTAAATGCTAATTTGTTGCTCAAACCAAAAATTTGTAGCTCGAGTACTTTTCGAGTTATTCAATTTTCCGCTAAAATAAGTCTAAAGTTAGCGGTAAAAATTTAAAATAACACTAATTTTACTTTTAATTTGTAACCTGAATTTGTAGCTAATTAAATGCTAATTTGTTGCTCAAACCCCGATTTTGTAGCTCTAACGGTTTTTCAAATATTCAAAATTCCGCTAAAATAAGACTGAAGTTAGCGGACGAAAATTTGAAAATCATAATTGTGTTAATGCCCAAAATTGTAGCTTTTTGAATGCTAATTTGTTGCGCAAAAATAAATTTTGTATCTTTTATGCATAATTTTTTATTTACAGTTAAGGCTTAAAAAAGTGCATTTCCGGTTTCACTAATATAGGCTCGGAAAAATGCCAGCGGAATCTTAAAAAAATAGATTTTCAATGTTTTTTTTTTGCAAAAATGTGTAGCATATCCTATGCTAATTTGTTGCTCTAACTAAAAATTTGTAGCTCTAACGGTTTTTTTGGTACTCAATTTCCCGCTGGAAATGGAGTACCAAAAAAACCGTTAGAGCTTTCAATTTCCCGCTGGAAATGGAGTACCAAAAAAACCGTTAGAGCTACAAATTTTTAGTTAGAGCAACAAATTAGCATAGGATATGCTACACATTTTTGCAAAACAAAAACATTGAAAATCTATTTTTTTAAGATTCCGCTGGCATTTTTCCGAGCCTATGTTAGTGAAACCGGAAATGCTCATTTTTGAATTTGAATTTCAAATAAAAAACGAACTATTCAAGCTACAAAATTAATTTTTGCACAACAAATTTTAATTTAAAAAGCTGCAAATTCTGATAAAAAAAAAAAAAATTTTAATTAATTATTTTTTTTTAAATTTTGTCCGTTACACAGGGGGTAATGTCTTATTTTAGCGGGAAATTGAATGCAAAGAAAACCAAGCGAGCTACAAAATCGCGGTTTGGTGACTTATCTAGTAAGAGGAGTCTTCAAATTTTGGCAAAAAAAAATTTTGGATTTTGTCATTTTTTTAGATTTTAAGGGCTTGATTTTTAGCTAGCTTTTTAGCTAGCGGGAAATTGAGTACCAAAAAAACCGTTAGAGCTACAAATTTTTAGTTAGAGCAACAAATTAGCATAGGATATGCTACACATTTTTGCAAAAAAAAACATTGAAAATCTATTTTTTTAAGATTCCGCTGGCCTTTTTCCGAGCCTATGTTAGTGAAACCGGAAATGCACTTTTTTAAGCCTTAACTGTAAATAAAAAATTATGCATAAAACATACAAAATTAATTTTTGCGCAACAAATTAGCATTCAAAAAGCTACAATTTTGGGCATTAACACAATTATGATTTTCAAATTTTCGTCCGCTAACTTCAGTCTTATTTTAGCGGAATTTTGAATATTTGAAAAACCGTTAAAGCTACAAAATCGGGGTTTGAGCAACAAATTAGCATTTAATTAGCTACAAATTCAGGTTACAAATAAAAAGTAAAATTAGTGTTATTTTAAATTTTTACCGCTAACTTCAGACTTATTTTAGCGGAAAATTGAATAACTCGAAAAGTACTCGAGCTACAAATTTTTGGTTTGAGCAACAAATTAGCATTTAATTAGCTACAAATTCAGATATCAAAATTATTCGATTCCGCCAAAAAGTGTCCGCCAAGATAAGGGACGTAATTTATTCTGTCCGTAAAAAGAATGGAATAATTTTCAAATAATCTGAAGAGTAATCAATCTTATAATCGTATAACAGAGTACTGCAGAAGCAAAGTCAAAACGGCATTTTGAATTTATGATCTCATGTGTCAGTTTTTATGGAGGTTTAAGAACGATATTACGATATTCTCCAATTTCTTCTAAATAGCGTTGAATGTTTCACCAATAAATATATTAACTGAGAAGTTTACGTCTGAAAATTATTCACAAGTCAAAATCTTTACTTTAGGCTGACATTTGCTTATAAGCTGAAAATTATAAATTTCCAATCTTATTTTTGTATGCACGTCAAACCCTAACGCTCTACCAATTTTCATCTTTCTACATCAATCTGAGGTGCACCATATAATTTATAAGAATTTTTAAGAACGTGGGTGGATGCCACGCCCCCTGAATAGAAAATTGCAGGTTTTCGATTTGTTCCTTTGTATTCACCATAAGGCTTACCATTGTGCGAAATTTCAAGTTTATACGATTTTGGGAAGTGCTCCATAATTTTGATGATCTATTACTGAGTCAGTGGGGTCAGTTACGGTTTTTGGGATTTTTGAAGTCCTATATCTCGAGAATTACTAATGCTACAGAGTTGAAATTTAATGAGCCACCGGTGTGTGATCAGCTCAGCAAATACTGCGAATTTGATGTTTCTGACTTTATTAGTACTGAAGTTAGAGGGGGGTTTAAAATCGCCTGAGTTTGTTCCTGTAAAAAGGGTGTAGTGCCTCGAACTTGGCTGGGCACTCCCGTGCCCTTTGATTATGGTGTCCAAAGTGCAAGAGGTATCCATCTTCAAAAAACTCGAACTAAAACTTCCTGGAGTGCACCTTTATATATTTTTTTTTTGTAATAAATTTCAATAACGTTTTCGAATAAAAATACTCTGGTTTGCTTCTTTGAACTAGTTATTTTTAAGTTTACATCACTGTTCTTCTTCCACATTTTTCTGCCATCATTGTATCAAAGCCTCGAGTCTACTTTGTTTTACAAATATGAAGGTGCAAACATTGTGGGAGCCATTCATTAAAGCACAACTAGTTTTAAAATAATTAGAGTTTTCAAAAAAACCCAATAATGTTCAGATGAAAGGCTGTGTGGGACTGCCACTTATTGTTGAAAATAGAAAACAATTTATACAAAAGTGTTTCTTTTCGACATTCGAAACTCACTCATTGATGTTTCTACTCGATGTTTATATGAAAACTATCTAGCTTCATATTGATTTGTTTTAAATATCTCCTTATCATTATACTCGTTATTTCTTTTAGATATCTAACGAATCTAGCTCCATCTGCTGGAAATTTTAGCCACTGTGATGAACATGCGCTGTAGAATATTTTTCGCAAAATTATCGAAAAAGGATACACGTTTGGATGTTGTCAAACAAAATTTCTATTCAATCGAAGATTCAAAAGTTTTCAACATGAGTCCTTTTGGTCTATGGAATATCAAATCGAAATTCGAAATGTTTCAGAAATACAAAATGTCCGTCGAAGAGAAGTTGCTTTATATACGATGAACTTTGTTCAAAATAAAACGAGGGAAGTCCAATTAAAAAGTTCACAATTTTGTCAATATTGACCAAAGCTTTGCAACAAAAGTATCTTAAAGTTGAACATACTTTTAATGCTGCCAATTAGTTGATATTTTTTTTTATGAAGCGATGCCAAAAGGATCCATTTGCGGAAGGTTGTTCGAAGCCAATTTCGTCGATTGAGTTACATTTTGTTGGCTTTTGAACAGACACATTACGAGCAGAGAAAGTTTTTTTTCATGTTGTAGCCTGTATCTTAACAATAGGGAAAGTTTAATATGCCAGAAGGTTATCTGTGGTTAATGATAAAAAAAGAGTGTCAGCTGGGAACTTTCATGTCTAGGTTTATAGCTTTGAGTAGGTTCATTTATGTGGGAGTGATAGAGAAAATAACTATATGAGATGGGGTTGCATACAAACTTCTTCCTCTTGTTATTGTTATTGAAGTTTATGTATCACAAAAATTCAAAGAAAATGAATTTAAAATAAATATACATATGTTTAAGAGACGAAAATTTGGTGTGTGTACATTACACTGAGGGAAAATATATCGTCTAAAATTATTTAATTTAAAGCGATCAAATTTGATTTTTCTTGTGTATTCAATTTTTTGAGCTCTGGTGCATGCGATACGAACTTCAAAAAAAAATTAAATTTGTTATGCTAACTATACGAACACACAATTAAATTAGAAATTGGCTTTAGTTAAATTTGCCCACTACCACGCCTACTTTTCTTATTTCATACGGTTTCTTGGGCTCATAAGCAATTGGTTCGTCCTTTTTGGGTTCAAAATGGTAAAAAGAGCTTGCTTTTTGACATTTTCCAAAAGACTTCTTTTTTATTATTTGCAGAGTTTTGCAAGAGAATTTAAAATGTAATTTTTTTGTGGTGTTGTCACCATGTTGTGTGAATTTATCGATATGAAAATAAAAATTAAAATAATGTTTATAAAATAATTTTTAATTTATTGAAAAAACTTTAATTATATCACAACATTAATATTTTATTAAAAATTAACGACGCGTTTCGGATGTTTTATCCATCTTCGGGCTTAATCGGTTGAACCGATTATACTATAGCCTAGTGGCTTACAACTCTCAACAACTGTGTGCATGTTGTTGGCAAGAATGGTGTTAAGAAAAGCTAATTTATCTCAAAAATTGTGTTGCAATATTTTTTCCAACCGAATTTTAAAAGAAGATTAGGATGATGAATATATTACTAATAAACCGCAAACTTTAGGATTATGCAAATCCAATAAAAATTACATAAACAAAACTAATTAATTAAATAATAATAATAATAATAATAATAATAAACGAATAGAGAGATAAGAAAATATTGCAACACTCACTGCAACTACGATGCAGCCAACCGGCTAGTCAGCTGGGGTTGGATTCGTCGAATTTAATATGAATAATTAAAGAATTAAAGAATATTATGGATTGAATCAAAAAGGGTTTGATAGAAAGTAAATTAAATAAAAGTAAGTAGGTACAGGGGTGTTGGAACTTACGCTTTAGGGTGGGCGCCTGGAAACTCTTAATGGTTGTTTGCCTTAAACAGTAGCTGAAAATGTTTCTTCAATGAATTGAAAGAAAACACAAAAATTGAATTCCCTGATGGGGTAGGGAGAAATGTTGGCAAGAGCGTAACACTCGCTTTTTGCCCAAGTAGCACTGGATTGCGCCGTTTTGATAACCCCCTGATGGGGAGTTTAGAATTTAACCGTGGCTTTTGTCTAGATTAAAGCCCAAAATCTTTTCAAGATAAAAATGAATACAGAATAAATAATTGTTCAAAGAACAATTAAAGCAAATTAGCAAAGGTAAAAAGAACAGTAGTTAAGCAAAACAAAGATAACCGAAGCCGCAAGAATGGATCGCTAATACCGGTCCCGAAATTAAAGAAAAAAGAAAACTACGTTACTAAGGGGGGCACGAGTCTAACAATTTTGAGATAAAAACAAAATTAAAAGGCCAACCGAATATCAATTTTAAATCAACTTTTAAACAAAAAATATAATTACACTGTCCACTCTACTTATCTATTTTTTTTCTGAACTCCTTTCCTCTTCCTCTTCCTTTTCCTGCTATATTCACATCCTCCTGGCAAAACCTCAGTTTTTGTCTTCTTTTTAAAAACTCCTTTCGCAAAGCGAGTTTCAACACAAAATATCACCTTATTTCCGAATAACCTTCAAACTATTTTTCACCAAAAATTCTCAAACTATATTTTTCAAATTTCTCAACTTTCTATCTTTTCTTTTTTCTTTCTCAAAATTTTTCAAAACCTCTATCGGCTATTCAAGTCAACCAAGAAGTGGTTGTTTCTGCCTAGCCTTTGTCTTCTACCGGCCTCTCTCTTATTCCCACATTATCACACTCAATCGCATGGTTTTCGTGGAACTCTGTTACGGTTCCACTCAGAGTTTGAGTTCCAACGAAACTATCTCTCACTCACAAATTCAATGGATTCTCTCAGCTACCCTACATTTCTAACTTTTTGAAAATTATTCAAAGAAGGCAAATATTTTCTTTTAACAATTTTCCAAACCTTTTGAGGAAACGAAGGAGGAAAGCAAAAATTGAAATCAAATTAACTATCGCGCAATCTACTATTCGGTGGACCTTTGTGCAGATTTGGGGAATAATAGGAGTAGCGTTTAGCGTTCCATTATTTTATGCGGTCGATGTTTAATATTTGCTGATTAACCCATTTAAGACGGCTACCAGTTCCAGTTGAGTTAGAAACGTGAAATTTCATACACTGTCTATTTTTGGTCTAACTAAGGAAAATCCCAAAAAAAAATTTTGGAAAAGCTTATAGTTTCCCGGAAAATTCACGTTGCGTTTTCGCAACGTTCGGCGAAAGGGGTAGCAAAATTATATTTTTTTTTTTTTAAGATGGAACATGAATGAAATTTATTTGAGAATTTTATGAAAAATGTAATAAATAGGTATAAATTTAAAGTTACAATGAAGAAGTTTATAAGAAAGTATACACTATATCAAGATATGCTTATAAGGACTGGGTTTTTGTGTGGTATGCGTCGAAGCATTTTGCATTTTGCATTACATTTCTTGCAAAAGAAAGACGCTTTTCTGTTTTGGTGATTGTATGCTTGATGTCATCGAAACGAACCACTTCATAGGGGTTTCCTTCCCTTCGTTGCACATGTTGAACATTTGACTCCGATCGCAACAAGGACTCTACAACAAACGTCCTAAATTCTAGTTGTGTCATTGCTGTTTCCTTAGCACTTTTTTTGCAAAAACAGTGTAACTTCCATGCATTTACCAATGCTGCATCGAGTGCATTTGATAAAAGTGGCCAGTACAACACTTCTTTCCTCGAATTCGTATACGATAGTTGCTTGTAGCGTTGTCGAACAAATCAACTTCTCCCATCGTTATGTTGTATTCGCGAATTGCATTTGGCATTTGAATGTTTACGTGTTTCCTCTTTTTGCGATCAAACCGTTTTGCTTGTTTGATTGGTTGGTCCATCAAATGATTTGATAAAACTGTTACAATGGAATTGTCGTTCCAACGCACAGCTGCAATTTCATTTTCCTTGTCGAATGCAAAATCAATAGAACCACGACTTTTTTTCTTCATTTGTTTTGGATCCGTCAACATTGCCTTACCACTTCTATTTTCACGAACTGTGCCTGTAAATATTAGAACGGTTGATATTTCACTATAAAAATTAAGAATAAATAAAAATTACCAGTTGCGAAGTAATTCAATTTTGAAAGGCGATAGATAAGTTTGTGCGACACGTAAAAAGTTGTCGAAAGTAACCGTGTGTTGGCTTGGTATATCGATTTTCGAAAGTAATCTCAGTACAGCATTTTCTCCCAAACCGAACTCAGAGGAGTTCTCATTGCTTGCTCCACCATACGGAATAAATTGAAACAAGTATCCATCATGTGAGCAAAAGTTCCAAAACTTATATCCAAAACGAATGGGCTTTCCTCTAATGAACATTTTAGCGGAATGACGTACGTAGTAGGGTATCATTTGTTTATCTATTGAAAGATGGTGGGAGAATACTCCAAACTGCATAAATCTTTCATTGAGCATATCGTTGAGCATTGTTACTTTCGCAAACTTCTCGCTGGGATCGATTGTACTGTTATTACAAACATGTAGATACGATTTGATAATTTTGAAACGATCTCGACTCATTGCATCTTTTACTATATCGCATCGGAATATTGGACTATTATACCAATACAAATGCAACTGAGGCACTGTATCTATGCATACCAGAAAAATACAATATTCCATTGAATCTACGAATTTCGTTCCAATCAGTTTTGAACGTGGGATTATTTTTGTCCACATTAGCATACACATTTGAACTTTCAACAATAAAATTAATTATGTCATTATCAAGAAATAATTCCAACATTTGCAGAGGATTCAAATTACCTGAGAGAAGAAAAGAAAGGGTCATCTCTTATACTCTTTCAAGAAAGGATATATTCTGAATAATAGTATATTATAAACCTACCAATTTTTTCATAAATTTTTCGTATTATTTCACTTGATACGTCTACTGGAGTCTTTGAAAAACCAACTCGATGGCTTTTTGACCACTTTGGCAACTCGTAATGGAGAGATGTTGATGATTTATTGGATGTTGAAGCGATGTTTTGGGATGTTGATGGATTGCTCAAATCATTTGATACAACATCGACTTCGGGTTCGTGGTATTTTTTTGGAGAATTCAAATCGTCGAATGTACATTCAATCTCAATTTCACCCGCTAATTCATTTGGGAACACGTTTCTATCTTCCAAAAGCTGCACATTATCATCAATCTCCTCATTATCGCTTACAGCATCAATTTTTGGAGGCAAAATTATAACATTTGTTTCAACTGCTGCATCTAAATTCAAATTAAATTCATCTTCTTCGTCAGAACTCGGGTTCATCGATAACTCTTCGAGTTCTCTAGCTGATAAAAACTTTCTGCGATACATAATTTTGCACTTTTTTTTAACACAGATATATTTTTTAACTACACAACTTGACCGCACAACTCACAGCTTATAAGTAAAAAATAAATCGAATGCAAAAAACTTATTTACGTGATGGGGTCTTCCAAAACAGCATGCGTTTATCAATTGGTTTAATTTTTTTTCTGGGAATTGGAATATGCACTTGCACTCCCATCAGTACCGTACCTGAGTACAGTAGAGTTCTCTTACCACGCTAATAAGAAAAATTACCTGCTTTGAAGTTTCCTATACGCAGGAGTTACTGTATAATTACTTCTAAGAACCTGCGTGGATGGTAAAAAGGGTTTTTCCAATATAGCACTGAATGAATTGTTTTTTTCTTTTCTCAGAATTAGAATACGCATCCTTTTGTTTGACAGGATGCAACAAAAATTGACACTATTTCAGAAATTCGTGCAATATAATCATAAAAACACAATATTCCGAGAAAAAACCGTTTATTCTGATTTGAAAACGCAACGAAGTGCAAATATTGTCTTTAGGTTCAAATGCTACTACATTAGACGAACGTTGCGAAGACGCAACGCAGTGCTTTCACCTTATAGCCTGTTCTAATGGCTATCTTTTAATCCAACGACGGAAATCAAAAACTTTTTATATTATAAATGATGGTTTTAACAAAACTTTATTTAATTAAATACAAAGAAACTTTATTAATTTGATATTAAATTTTTAATTAGGAGGAGGAGTATTTCTTAGCACCAGCACAAAAAACGGAATGAAGTTTTAGAATAAGAATAAAATAGAATGCACCCGAAGTTGGTAGCGATTTTTTGGATGCGTTCTAAAAGTTATTTAATTAAAAAGAAGCGTTCGGATGAGGTAGATGATCGCGTTCAACCGAAGAATTTACTTGCGTTCACACGAAGAATTTGATCGCGTCCACACGAAGAATTTACGCGAACGCGATTTAATTTCAAAAGGTTTTTTATCGCGATTGTTTTTATTGAGTGTATATCCACTACATCACCCTCCTCCAGTCGAGTCCCCCTCTTCGAGTTCAAAAAAAAATCTTTTCTAAGGGTGAAACTCTGGCTATTCAAAACTTAAGTGCTAGATACAATGCGCTGGTTTGAGACGATCGATTGAAATTGATACGCTTTTATTATTTATTTGAAGAACGAAATGTTTTCTCAGGCGCCGAATCACATTGTATGGTCCTTCATATGAAGGCATAAGACCGGTTTTTACTTTGTCGATTCTTACGAACACCTGTTTGCACTCATTTAAATGTTTTGGTATGAAAATATCTTGGCTCGCTTGTCTAGTGTCTGTTGGTATCATGTTTCTCATTACGATGCGGAGTTTTTCTATTAAGGTGTCTGGAGAGTTTTCGTGTTTTTCATTGCTAATGAAAATTTCTCCAGGCAGCCTCAGATTCTGCCCATATACCATTTCTGCTGCAGAAGAATTTAAGTCTTCTTTGACTGCGCAGCGAATTCCTAAAAGGATAATTGGAAGTTCTGAGCTCCAATTGATGGTATTGCATCTGGCCTTCAGTGAGCACTTGAGCTGTCTATGAAATCGCTCAACCATGCCATTAGCTTGTGGGTGATATGGCGTTGTGTGGATCTTATGTATACCCAACAGTCTAGAAAGTTCACTAAAAAGCTTTGACTCGAATTGACTTCCTTGGTCCGTAGTGATTTTTAAAGGAGTACCAAAACGTGAAATGAAGTTTTCGACAAAGGCTTTTGCTACAGAGCTGGCAGTTATATCAACTAGAGGATAGGCTTCTGGCCAACGAGTGAACCTATCAACGGCCGTGAGGATGTAAGAAAAACCATTAGATGAAGGTAGAGGTCCTACCAAGTCAAGATGTATATGATCGAATCGACCAGTTGGAACATCGAATCTACCGTGTTCTGACTTGGTGTGTCTTTGGACCTTAGCTTTTTGACATCCTATGCACGATCGTGTCCAATCGTTAATGTTTTTGTTCATATTTGGCCAGAAGTATCGCTCTGAAATGAGTTTGCGAGTGGAACGTATGCTTGGATGGGAGATCCCATGAAGTGTGGTGAAAACTTTAAGACGTAGAGCGGAAGGAATGAAAGGACGATTTTTGTTTGTTGAAGTTTCACAATAAATGTTCACGTTGGGAAACTTGAACTCTTTCAGTAAGAAACCTGAAGTTTTCTTTGAGTTCTCATTCTTTAATAATTCTTTCAATTCTTGATCTGCGGACTGTAGCTTGGCAATGGTTTCTAAGTCAAGTTGGTGACTTTTGTTGACAGAGATTTCATCAATACGAGAAAGGGCGTCGGCGACGACATTGTCTTTGCCCTTAATATGTTGGATATCCGAAGTAAACTGGGAAATGAAGTCTAGGTGGCGAGTTTGTCGTGGGCTTCTTTCAGTTTTGCTTGTAATTGCGAAGGAAAGTGGTTTGTGGTCTGTAAAAACTGCGAATTCTCGCCCTTCGACGAAAAATCTGAAGTGCTTTATAGCTAAATATATAGCTAGTAGTTCGCGATCGAATGCAGAATATTTTGTTTCTGAATCTTTAAGTTTTTTGGAGAAAAACGCTAGAGGTTGCCAAGACTGTGAAATTTGTTGTTGTAGAACTGCACCAACGGCAATGTCAGATGCATCAGTGGCGATGCTGAAAGTGCCGTTGTGTACGGGGTGAGCTAGGAGAGTGACTTTAGAAAGAGCTTCTTTTGCTTTTTCGAAAACGCAGTTGAGATTTTCTGGCCAAGAAAAGAGTTTTTTTAATTTTTTATTTTTTGTTTCTAAAGCCAAGTGTTCGTGAAGAGGAGCTAATATTTGAGCGAGCTTAGGAATAAAGCGGTGATAATAGTTTATCATTCCGATAAAACGCTGAATTTGCTTGATTGAGTTAGGTATTGGAAAAGTTAGGATTGCTTCAACGCGATCTCTTGAAGGTGAAATACCTTCAGCGTTGATGGTGTGACTCAAAAATTCCAACGTGCTAACACCGAAAACGCATTTTGAAAGATTGATGTTAACACCATATTCCTCCAACCTTCTAAAAAGAAGTTCTAGGTGTTCTTTGTGTTGCTCTTCATTCTTACTTGCGATGAGAAGATCATCAATATACGCGAAAACAAAATCGAGCCCGAAACACACTTCGTTCATGAAACGCTGAAACGTTTGTGCTGCATTTCGAAGTCCAAATGGCATTCGGAGCCATTCAAAAAGACCGAAAGGTGTTGTTAGTGCAGTCTTATGAACGTCGTCTGATGCAACTGGGATTAAGTGGTATGCCCTCACAATGTCTAATTTTGAAAAAACTTTGCAACCATGAACATTCATGGAGAAATCTTGGATGTGGTGGATCGGATGACAATCCGGTACCGTGGCAGCGTTCAATCTGCGGTAATCACCACAAGGTCTCCAATCTTGGTTATTCTTCTTTTTAACCATGTGAAGGGGTGAGCATGTGCTCGAAGACGATGGCCGACAAATTCCCAGTTGCATCATGTGTTCGAATTCAGTTTTTGCTGCTTTATGCCTAGCAGCGTCAAGCCGCCTAGGCCTCGAAACTGGAAGCTGACCTTTTGTTACAATGTGATGAACGATTGTGTGCTTTATTGGCGCAAAATAATTGGGTTCTTCTATGAGACTTGGAAATTTTCTTATTATTTCGTCATACTCGCTTGTGATTTGAAAATGTTTAGGGCTCGGATCATCAGTTCTTATGGTTGAGGCACTTGTGTGCAGCTTAGTGAGAGGGTCTATTAACCTTTTGTTCTTCGTATCTACTAGCAGGTTGAATTTAGCCAAGAAATCGGCTCCCAATATTGGTCTATTAACCGAGGCTAATATGAAAGTGTGAACAAAATTTCGCCTTAGGCCAATATCGAGGCTCAGTAATTTTGAACCGAAGGTTGGAATCGAAGTTCCATTGGCAGCTGATAGTAGATACGAAGAATTCTGAGAATTAAAAACTTTCTTATTGCTGTGAGGAAGAACTGATAGATCCGCGCCCGTGTCAACAAGAAATGTGAAATTCGAATTTTTGTCTCTGATAAATAAGCGGCGACTTAAAGGACACTGCATGTTTGCCGCTGCAACAGCAGGTTCAACTAGTTTGGGTGATTTCTGCTTTTATCGAAATTGCAAGGCTTGTCGCATTTCTTTGCATTCTTTCTAAAACGCCTATGATACCAACAAATACCTGTACCTGAGCTCGAATTTGCACGACTGTGCGAACGACTGTTTCCACCTCTCTTGCCTTGGAATGATCTATTTTTGTTACGTCCGCGGGTATTGAAAGAAAAAGCCTCAATCATCGACTCAATTCTGGAAAGTCTCTGTTCGAGCTCGCTACTACTGCCAGAGTTACTATTTTGTTGAGCGGGGGAAATGCTAGAAATGTTTGAACTTTGAGATGCTTCGTAGATTCTATCTGCCAGCGTAGCTAATTCTTCTAAAGATTTTTGACCGACCGATAACAACGCGATATTAATTGGTTGTGGCAATCGACGCATCCACAAATTTTTAATGATATCGTCATTAAAAGAGGTACCGGCAAGCATCTTCATTGACCGCAAGACTTCCGATGGTTTTCGATCACCAATATCCGCTTTGTCAATGAGTGTTTCCAAGCGTTTTATTTCGGAAACGGAATGGCGCTCAATCAATGCTGTTTTTAAAGTGAGATACTTGTCGGTAGTTGGTGGATTTGATAGAATGTCGATTACCGAATCGCAAGTTTCTGGTTGTAGAGAACCAACTGTGAGACAGTATCTTGTCTCAGAACTTGTTATTCTATGCACTGTAAACTGCGCTTCCGCCTGAATAAACCACGTTACCGGATTCGAGTTCCAAAATGTTGGAAGACGAACTCTAATTGAATCTAAATTCCCTTGAGAGAGACTCGACTGTAGGTTTAGGTGTGCGTTGGGATCTGCATTCAATGCATTTGATCCATTTTGACCATTTCCCGCTTGATTCTGAGTGTTTTCCTCATTCATTTCGACTTTAGCTTCAGTTTCAGTCATTAAGTGATTGAAACTTGAAATGAATGTGAAATTCAAAAACGAATTTTGAAACTAAACCGCGAGAAAGAAAATACAAAATCCTTGTTGGATGCAAAACGGAAGAGAAAGCAGCGCGAAATAAATTGTTCGAGTGAACGCTCAAACCCCGATTTCCGATTCTTAAAAATTTTGTGATGAAGTTCTGAATATATAAAATTTTATTGTACAAAAGAAAGATTTTGATACAACGCGAGAAAATACCGAATATCGATTATATATATGTATATAAAATAATGAAAATATATAGAAATTTATATAATTGTGCTGATGTTATTACATAATAAGGTACTCTCACCTGTATATTTATACAAGATTACAAAATTTTATTCAGCTACTAAACTCAGGATACCGGCTTGCGTTGAAAAACTTTGACTGGTATTCAGGATGTTGCTGCTTTATGAAAATTAAAACTGGTCTTCTGGTTGGGCGCTGATGAGTTTCAGGAAATTGCGCTGATGGCGATGATGCAGCTTGTAGTTGTTGTTGATGAGGCAAGTTTTTGTTTAGAAAAAAAACTTTTGAAAAAAATTTTGGCAAGTTATTTGTTCATAAAAAAAAACTTTGCGAAAAAAAAATCGAGCTCTTCTTCTGTTGCGGCGAAAATTTTGTTGACTACTGTCTGCCAGACGAAGTACCTTTTGTTGCGCCAGTCGATATTTCCTTCGAATGTGTGTATTGAACACGAGTACCCTTTCTTTGTGTGGGCAAAAGAAATCGACAGCGAAAATGTCGGATGGCAAACCCTTTTGTGGCGGTACTGTGTGGTCACAAAATCGGCGTGTCTGGTGAAGCACCCTTTTAATATGTGGTGGGTGTCTGTAGCGACGACGGCGACGATCGATGGTAATTGAGATGACGAGTGGTGGCAACAAAAATCAACGGTGGTGGAAACGACGGCAGTGGCAATAAGCGGTGGATGTAGCAACAAATGGAGCAGTAACAACTGCAGCAGCAACAACAGGCAGTAGCAACAATCGGCAGCAGCAACGATGGGCAACAACGAACGGTGGCAACAGCAGGCGGTGGTCGTGGACTGGAGCAATGTGCTCATTCAACAAAACCGCTGAAAAATTCCTGAGCGACGATGGCGTTTGTTGCACAGAAAAATGCTGGCGTTCGTGGCCAACAAAAAAAATGCGAAACGTTGGTTGCAGTTAATGCGCTGATGGAAATCCAGTTAGCTTGCACGTTGTTGGTGCCGTTAGTTGAATCCGTTGCCGCGTGTTGAATCCGTTGCAGCGAAGAAAAACTAACTGCACTTTATGTGGCGTTATGCAGCCAAAAACAAATTTTAACGGCACTTCCAACTGCTGAAAAATGGTGGCGTCGTCGTGTCGTATGAAAAGAAAAAAAATTTTTCTCGGGGTCACCAATATAGCCTGTTCTAATGGCTATCTTTTAATCCAACGACGGAAATCAAAAACTTTTTATATTATAAATGATGGTTTTAACAAAACTTTATTTAATTAAATACAAAGAAACTTTATTAATTTGATATTAAATTTTTAATTAGGAGGAGGAGTATTTCTTAGCACCAGCACAAAAAACGGAATGAAGTTTTAGAATAAGAATAAAATAGAATGCACCCGAAGTTGGTAGCGATTTTTTGGATGCGTTCTAAAAGTTATTTAATTAAAAAGAAGCGTTCGGATGAGGTAGATGATCGCGTTCAACCGAAGAATTTACTTGCGTTCACACGAAGAATTTGATCGCGTCCACACGAAGAATTTACGCGAACGCGATTTAATTTCAAAAGGTTTTTTATCGCGATTGTTTTTATTGAGTGTATATCCACTACAACCTCACCTGTCAAGCAGGCAACTCATATAAATTGCGTAAACTTTATTTTAGAATATAATTTGAGCCCTTCTTTACATGCCGTTGACTTTATTTTGAAAAATTATAATATTGAAGATATTTTTGAGTAGTTCAAAAATTTTACCTAAAAATTTCGAAAATTTCCGTTTTTGGAGGTGCAAAAAAACCATGAAAACAAATTTTTAGAAAAAAATCCAAAAACAGGTCGATTAGATAATTAAATTAACTTTCAAAATGACTAATCAGCTCATTCAAATTTATCATCAGTAAAGTTCTATACGTCCACACGTACGACGTTGCGTTTTCGCAACGTTAGGCGGAAATTGGTTAAAAGTTAAAGTTAAAATGGAATTTAGGATGGGCTTGGTGCCATGTTTAAGAAAAAGAAATTAATAATGTATGTTGATTTTGTGTTGTTTTTCAAAATCCACTTAAAGTGTACCATGTATATTTTCCATTTGTAGCTGTCTTTGCTGACAAGTTTAATAAAGAGCTTCCTCGCTCAACGTAAAGGTGGCGTGCGAGTCTCCAGCCCGTCCGCTGGCTCAACACGAAAGAATTAAGATATATGTACGAAGAACCTAGTTTTGTCAACCTCCCCGAGCAACTCTCAAGCTCCCAGAGGTCAACGGACTCAAAATTGTGGGTCGAAAAATGGGATTGGTTTAGGTTAGTGTGAAGGGGAATACAGATAAAGAGAGTTAGATTATGACCAAAAAACATAGTCAGAAGAAGGTTTTAAGAACCACATGAAGAGAGGTTTTTGTTGCGGTAAATCTTACCGTAACAATGGCTCTTAAGGTTTTGATAAATTTTTTCCTGCTCAAAAGAGTATTTTGTTAATAAATAGTCTTATTAAACGAAAAACCGAATTAGCAGAATTTTCTTCTTCTTAAAACAAATTGACAGAATGTTGAAAAACAGAATTTTGGAAAGCAGAATTTAAAAAAAACTGAATTTTGAAAAGCAGAATTTTTTTGAAGAAAACAGAAATTTTAAACCGGAATTTTGACCTGTTCCCGGTTAGTACTTTTTGGGTAAAATTTTGTATACAGATAATATTTAACCATTCAAAATTATATAGAAAAGTTTCATCCAGAGCCATAGCCTGTGGAATGCTTAAAAATGCTGAGTGCAAATATATTTTTGTATCGGAATCGGTTGAAACCATTTAGATGAATATTAATGTCATGAGGAAATACATATTATTACTTTTAAGGTTAAGTTTGATAGGTGTCATTAAGGTCTAATAATTTGGATAGAATTTGTTTTCACATACAGCGGTTATTAAAAAAATGGCATCTGCTCCCTAACACGCGTTAACTGGCACACGGATATAGACAACTTGTCCGTTTGATAACTTTTTTTATTAAAAAAAGATATAATAGTTATCTTTCCCGTATTTATCACTTCACCAAATTCACCACTCCATCAAATTGCGGTGAATTTCTAAAACATGTGTTACATACATGCACGAAGTTGTATACTGGTAGTAGTAAATGGTGTGTGTGTTAATAAGATATCCGTTCATTAAACGTGGAATTTGGCGAATTAAAGATTTCCGTACGTTAACACACAACACACGTCACAGGCTATTTGTTAATAAGAATTACAAGTAAACAAACGTTTGTTAATATGAGGGATAATATTTAACTTTTCAAATGTATAACGCAAATGAACCAAGTGCACAGCCACTATAATAGTTTAAAAAAAAATACATGAACGCCTCAAAAATCACAGCGATGCGTTTTTTGAATTGCTCCTTTGAAGTAACGCACATGTTGCGCTGTCGTTGAGGAGGGTTTTAGTAGTGCTTTTACAATTTTTCAACCGTGAACCCGCCTTCAACACAACGCAAAAAACGAGTAGGATTTTCATGGCGTTTATCTAAATACATCCATATTATCTTTCAGTATACCCGTTGCAGCGGAGTAGGGTTTCATTAACGTTTTTTTGATTTTGAATTCAGATTTCTCCTCGATGTGAGCTCAAATCTCAAAATATACCCAAGCTTGTGGGTGGCTTTTTACATAATATTTTCTGTATCCATTGATATGGGTTGTTTTAATTCAGTTCCTGATTGTCAGTGCTACTGATAACCACCCACGCCGCCGGCCTAACGCATTTAATTTAAAAAGGAATAAAGCAAATTGGTCTTATTAAGATTTTCAATTTTGTATTTTATTTTTATTTTTTGCTTTTATAAGGCCACATGCCTTAATATTTTTTGCATTTTTTGTTTCGATTTTTTTATTTGTCATTTTTTTGCATAACTTTTTTAATTGCCATTCAATTGTTTTGCGAGCTTTTGACTTTCATTTAATTACATTAAATTAATTGAACGCCAAATAAAAACAGCGAAACAACAAATTGCTACTTAAAAAAAAGCAAAAAAAAAAAACAATCCCATCTGCTTCGATTTGTGTTGAAACATAGTAATGGAAACCTTACTGAAATAAAATAAAAAGACAACTGCAAACATTCCCGTTTCAGCGCATAAATCGAGGAGGGATTTTAAAAACCCTTCTCGAGCACTGCGCATAAATCGAGTTAGAGTTTATATGTACATTTGGATATTTTCCTACAAAAACCCTCCTCGACAACAGCGCAGCAGCGACTTAAAAAAAAGAAATAATTTTTTGTAAGGGTTTTTTTTTTAATCGCAAAATTAAATAGATCAAATGAAATTAACCTTCGGATGACAACAGGGGTGTTCCATCACCCCAGAAAATTTTCTTTTAGTTGTAATTTGGGTTTTGCTTGGTTTTCTTTTCTACCGTTCTAGGTATTTGTCGTTTAATATGTCAGATGTCATTTAATGATTAGAAGTCCAAGCAGTGGCCTGTGGTTTTTGAATACGGTCGAATACAGTATGCACTGGGGTGACGCATCACCCCATGTTGTCATTCATGTATGCGAAAATTTTAATGAAGTTACCCTCTAGAGTCATTTGAAGGAGAGCTTAGCCCCCCCTAAATTACGGAAGCAGTAAAGATATGTAATTTGTCAAGAATATTGAGGCAAAAAAATCAAGTTTTCATGCTTGAATAGCTATTGTGCTGCATTTCCTGAAAATATGAGAGAGACTTGCATCAACTGGCCTTTAGTTCTTTTAACTACCCAGCAATATTTTTTTTTTTTTTTATTTCCTATTTTCTGTTTTTCTTTATGTCAATGAAGTATTACAATTCCATAAATATTTTTTACTATCCGTAAAAATACTGCTTTTGCACTAAATTTTAGCTGGGGTGTTCCATCACCCCTGTTGTGGTGTATGTAATTTTAAAAGTGTTGTCATCGGAAGGTTAAATGAGCTTTAATGCACTTTCGACACACCGTTTATATTTGCGATTCAAAAAATATTGCACTCACTTAGAAAAAAATTATAAATAGAAGGTACGCATACGCCACAGTGCATCATTGTTTTACAGACCAGAAATATTTGAAAATACTGCGACCTAGATACATTTCAAAATATGTTACGATTTTTTTGTCTATATTTATTGTATTATTTTTTATATCTGCGATAAGTATAAATTATTTTTCGGGAAATTCGCCGTTTAGGAGCAAAGAGCCAAAAACTGGTATTTTTAAGTTCTTTCTAATATTTTAAATAATATTATCTCTTGAATCATCACTTTTTTCTCTTTAAATAAACAAATTGGGTGGCGCAACAGCTCATGGAGAACCAGGGCCTAGTGACTTACAACTCACAACCATTCCTGTGTGCGTGTTTGTTGGCAGGAATGGAGGGGACCTACAGTTTTTTGCCGAGTCCGAACGGCTAAATGAGAAGCACTTTTTCATGACAAGTAATACAACTCCTGGTCCTGGAGGATTTGTCAGTTCCTCGCAAGAGGCAGTACCTCAAATAAAACATTTTTGTTTTTAGGTGGGAATCAAACCCACACCTTCGGCATGACAGTCCTACGCACTAACAATCAAGCCACGAGGTACTGCTTTTTTCTCTTTGAGAGTAGAAATACAGTACATATTGAATATTAGAAAAAGAATTTTTTTTTCCTTACTTAAAGGGTAATGCGACTTTTTTCAATTTTCCTCTGTGCATCTGAGGAAATTATTTGTTTCAATTCTTATGAGCTTTGTACCGAATTCCCAGCCAGCTCTGTACTGGGCTAGCTGCCTCCAGTTGTGTACAGCAAGTTGGTTGAGGTAATTTTTCACTTGTGTGCACCACTGTTCGGGGGATCTTCCTCTGCTTTGAACACCATCAGGGTTGGACTCAAAAGTTCGTGGGGTTGGTATATTGCTGTCCATATAATCCACGTTCAATTCAGTTTTGCTGCTTGACAAAAGCAGCACGCGGGCTTTCAACATCTGTCTGTCTGTTTGTTGAGGTGTAGCCTTACCGGATGGATAGACATTCATCAAACTTGGTACATAGCGTTTTTTGGTTATTCCGACCTCGCATTTTTTTCATTATTTATTTTACTAACCAAAAATAACTGTACCGGTCATGCTTAGTATTTACAATTTTATTAAATTATATTTTTTCCAAACACGGCTTCAGAACTTTTCTTAAGAAAAATTTAAATAAATAACATTTAGTAAAGGATACTTTTGTGTGGGGAACTATTTTTCAAAAAATCTTTATTAATGGTAGGTACTTTTAAAGAACCATTTTTTTAATTTTCGATTTTTTCACAATGGTATTACTGATTTTAAAAATTTCTTATGCAGAAGCTTCTTAAAAATAGTAATAGTATTGTGTACCAAATTTTTCCTAAAAATAATTTTTGGATTAAAAAAAAAATTTCAATATCTTATTTAAATAAATATTATTCGAAACGATATGGTTATTTTTTCCTTAAACTCATTGCCTTAGTAACTTTTTTCCTAGAATATATTAAGAAAACAAATACTAAAAAATGATGGACACATTTTTTTCTCTTAAACGGCTCCTACGATTTTTTTAAACTTATTTTTGTTCTTCAATTAGAACAAGCTATTTCAAAATTCAATAGTAGCTGAACGGATTAAGATAAATTTTTTCATATATACCATCGAATTTAATTTTAGAATAAATAATATTTATAAACAAAGAATACAAAAAAAATGAGTTTCTAAGAAAAGGTTTTATTTTTTGTGTCGAAAAATCGATATATTATGCATCTCCAAGATTTCATGCTTTGGAATACTCTTTTTTATAAAATTCCATGTTCTTATGTGCAATTGTATATTTTCGGACTGTAATTCTTATAAATAAATTAAATAAAACACGCACACTTTTAGAGTTGGGAAACCAAGATGAAAAACCCGACTATTATCGAAATTTTATTAATAATCAATATTATTATTGTCTTTCCTGTACCCTTTACGATATAATTATCAACTATATTCTAACCTGTACTCTGTACATTTATTAAAATAAATTTATACTTTATAAAACTCTGTACATCTTTCGATAAATAATTCTAACTCGACCGACATACTCTATTACGTCTTATCTGTACCGAACTGTGTAGACTGTAGAGAACTGAACTATATAAGAACAAGAAAAAGGGTAGATTTACTAATATTATCACGAACAAAGAGGTAGACGTTATTTAATACAAATACAAATACATTGACATTCTTTTGTATTGCATGTCGGTTCGATACAACAATTTCTTAAGCCCTTCAAATTACTTGGCGCTATAGTCTGGGGCTCTTTGCTCTCTAAAAGTACTTGAGAGTGCTAGGACGCCATATGGCCCTAGGCTCAATGATAGGAAAATCCCTATGCACACCTCCGCGTGGTAGAGGGCGGGTAACGCTAACGTGCAGGGGGACCGAATGGATGCCGGGATAAGCAGACAACCCAGCTATGCTGGTCAGGGCACAAACTTGTCCTCGGGATGGTTAAAAGCCCCCTTAAGGCGGATGAACTGCAGGTGGCGGTCAACGGCATGATAGTCTGGTGGCGGAGGAGCTTTTTTTTGGTAAAAGGCCAACGGCAGCAGCAGGTAGCGTCTGTAACCCATATTGGGCGGCTACAAAAGGCGTCTGTTTTCCCATAGTGGGCGGCCTCGAGCAGTTATGTGTTTGACCATACAAAAGGCGGGTGTGCCTGTCAAATCTGAGCTTATGTATGTTATTAATCATATCTCGGAAAACACCATGGTGGAAGGATATATGCAAATACATGAATTATGACAACAAATGGAAATGAGTCCCCAAGAGGTAATCTTTTTATAGAAAATCCTTCTGTAGCTTCGGCTGCAGTAAACCGCACATCGGATTTGGGGGTGCGGCATCCTTCATTTACGAGCGTCAATCAAGACGCCATAATAATAAATGAATCGCTGACAAATAGAAGAAGTCTTTCAAGAAGCGCAAATGTTACTTTTGGCTACCGCATACGTACGAAAATCGGAGCATGGAACGTTCGATCCTTGTACAGCGATGGTAGATACGAGCAGGTTGAGCGTGAAATGCTTCGCCTAAAGATCAGTATCCTGGGCATAAGCGAAACTAAGTGGAGAGGAAGAGCTGAATACAGATCAGACACTGGACAGACGAGAATGCTGTATTCCGGGGAAGATGAAAGAGAGGGTGGCCAAAGACTGCATGGTGTCGGAATTATGTTGAACGAAGAAGCGAGGCGTAGTTTGATCTCATGGGCGCCCATTTCTGCGAGATTAATGACAGCAAGGTTTCGTTCAAAAATTCGTAACGTCACAATTATTCAGTGCTACGCCCCCACAAATGAAGCGACCGAGGAAGACAAAACCGCGTTCTACACTCATCTGAACTCGGTTTACAGTAGTGTTCCGAGAGCCGACATCATAGTCGTTATGGGAGACCTTAATGCCCAAGTCGGTTCAGACAATTACGGACTGGAACGCGTGATGGGAAGAAATGGCGTGGGGTCACGGAATGAAAATGGTGACTTGCTTGTCGACTTTTGTAACGCGAATCGTCTTGTCATAGGTGGGACTGTATTTAAGCATAAGACGTGCAACAAAATTACCTGGGTGCATCCGGATGGTCAAACCGAAAACCAAATTGATCATATCATGATTCAACAGCGATGGAGGAAGTCTATGTGTGATGTCCGGAGTTTAAGAAATGCCGATGTGGGAAGCGACCACCATTTGGTTCTGATGAGTCTCAAACTACGAACCGCTGCCGTACAAAAACCAGCGCAGGATGCAGCAAGGAGCACAAAATTCATTACTAATGCTTTAAATGACCCCAACATATGTCGAAACTATGTCACCACCCTTAACGACAGAGCCTCGTCATTAAATGGAATCCAGAATTCAACAATTGATGAGATGTGGGGTGAAATTAAAAGTGTTTTTATGGAGGCTGGATCCGAAACTGTACCCAATCGAACGAGACGTAGAGACTCTTGGATATCCCAAGACACCTGGGATAAGATCGAACTTCGCAAATCGTTGAAAATCCAAATAAATGCCGAAGCTGATGTTCAACGAAAGGCTGACTTGCGAAGAGAGTACCGCATTGCACATAAGATGGTCTACCGCTGTGTTAGACGTGACAAGAGGGTGAAGTTGGATGGACTCGCAGATAATGCGGAAAGCGCTGCCAGAAGAGGAGATATCCGGGAATTGTACCAAATAGCCAAAGATGTTATCGGGAAAAAAAGCAACACCAATCATCCTGTAATGGATGTGGATGGCACACTTTTGGTATCAATTGAGGATCAGCTTCGTAGATGGAAGGACCATTTTTGTGCCCTGCTAAATGAGGATTCAGTTGAGCAGAGTGCTGAAGTGCCCCAACTAAACGAGATGCGCAGGTCCTATAGGGGTATTGACATCGAACCCCCGTCAGAATCGGAAATTCGTACATCAATAAATCTCCTCAAAAACAACAAGGCAGCTGGACTGGACGGAATACCAGCTGAATTCCTGAAAGCCGATCCCGTAGCAGCGGCTAGTATTTTACATCCGCTGATACAAAACATTTGGGAAAACGAAAGCTATCCCAGGGACTGGAAGGATGGTGTGATTGTTAAGTTGCCAAAGAAAGGTGACTTAAAGAATTGCAACAACTGGCGTGGTATCACCGTTTTGTCCGTTTTCCCAAAACTAATGGCAACAATCATACTCGAGCGAATAAAGGATAGAATCGAGTCTACACTCAAGAGGCATCAAGCCGGCTTCCGCAGTGGTCGATCGTGTGTCGACCATATCAACACCCTGCGTATCGTCCTCGAGCAGTCGATGGAATATCAATCACCGCTTTACCTCATGTTCGTGGATTTTGAAAAGTCCTTTGATCGAGTTAACCGAGAATGTATATGGAGATCGTTGCTTGGTAGAGGAATTCCACCAAAAATTGTTGCCATTATTAAAGAGTCCTACAACAACGCGAGGTGTTTTGTTTTGCACAATGGGCAGCTATCCGACTCCTTCGTAGTGCAACAGGGTGTGAGACAAGGGGATGTTCTATCGCCAATTCTCTTCCTGCTGGCGATGGACGACGTATTGACGGCCAGTGTTGGTACAGCTGAGCGACAGGGCATTCAGTGGAGACCGTTCGAAAGGCTCAGTCATTTAGACTATGCCGATGACATATGTCTACTGGCAAATAACATCAGTGGGCTGAACGGGATGTGCCAAACACTGCAAGTGAAGGGAGAGTCGAGTGGTCTAAGAATTAACAGCAAAAAGACAAAAATAATGCTCACAGGCCGCTCCACACAGCAGCGTATTATTTTACAGGAGACGCCAGTTGAAGTAGTGGAAAAATTTAACTACCTTGGCAGTATTGTTTCTGCTAACGGTGGTACGGATCTGGACGTTAAAAGTAGAATAAATAAAGCTCGTGCTGCCTTCGGTACTCTGTCCCCAATTTGGAAATCCAGTCAAATCTCCTTACGCACTAAGTTGAGATTCTTCGAATCCAATGTCAAATCCGTGCTGTTATATGCTTGTGAAACCTGGAAAGTCACGTCTACCATTTCGAAGAAATTGCAGGCTTTTGTGAATCGCTGTCTTCGCCACATCCTAAAGATTCGCTGGCCACAAATAATATCAAATGAGGAATTGTGGCGCAGGACAAGTCAAGAGCGGCTGGACGTCGACATAAGAAAGCGTAAATGGCGTTGGATTGGTCACACACTGAGGAAACCAAACGATGAAATTGCAAAGCAGTCCTTTGAATGGAATCCTCAGGGTGCACGGCGGGTTGGAAGACCAAGAACAACATGGAAATCAACTGTCTTAGCGGAAGCAGAATCCCAGAGAAAGACGTGGCCACAGCTTAAGTACCTTGCAGCAGACCGTGAAGGATGGAGACGTTTTGTTGACGCCCTATGCCCCAGCCGGGGTTACAGGACACGATGATGATGATGATGATAGTCTGGGGCAGGGATGGGACTTTTTGAAAAAATATCCGAAGTAGATTTGGAAAAAAAACGCAGTAGATTCACCTTTTTCGCAGTAGATTTTTACATTGTCGAAATATAAATAAGAAATAACATGAATAAACATCAATGATTTAAAATAATAGAATAAATATTCATTGCTCTTTAAAAAACATAACAAAACAAAAATTCAAACATTTATATTCATATCAGTCTTAACATTATTTCAAAAGCAAGATTTTCAATGTTTGTTTTTTTAACTGCCCGTTATCGAACGAAAACTTATTAAAGGGGTCTATATGACCGGCGGCGGAAGGCTCCCAACAATCAATATCAACGTCACCCATTTCCTTACACAGAATAACATTTTTAAAAAGTGTTTGTATTTAATTTGTTTTGTTCTGCTGCGGCACACTATTTTTTCCCCAAAATCGTTTTCTTCGTTACCTATTTAGTTTGACCCAAAAAGCAGTTATGTCACCCGCATCATAATATAGAATAGGATAAATTCCATCAAGAAGAATGAGTTTAACTGCATTCAGTAACAGAATTATACAAATATTTTGTGGATCACATTTACATTTATTGAATGATTTTTTTTTTACTTAAAACCAAAAGTGCAGTAGATTTTATTTAACGGCAGTAGATTTATTTTTCGAAAAAAATGCAGTAGATCTACTGCAATTGCAGTAAAGTCACAACCCTGGTCTGGGGTGGACCCGGGCCTCAATCAACAAGCTCCTTCCAGCTGGCTCGGTTTTTAGCTAGCTGTCTCCAGTTTGGCACGCAAAGTTAATCCTTTTCCACTATCTTGCGCCAGTGGCAACTGATTCGCTGTCCTCCTCTACTGCACGGGTCGTCCCATGGGGTTGGACTCAAATACTTTCTGGGCCGGAGCATTTATGTGCATTCGCTCTAGGTGACCCAGCCATATCAGTCGTTGGTTTTTCACTTTTGTGGATAGGTTATTGTCAATGGACAGTCCGTACAGTTTGTGGTGGTATCTTCTTCTCCATTCCCCATTTATGCAGACGGGATCAAAAATCACCTGGAGAACTTTCCTCTTAAAATAACCTAAAGCATTTTCATCCACCGTTCCACAGTGTCCATGCCTCTGCACCATACATCGGGACCGGAAAGATAAGCGTCATATAGAGGGACTTTTTAGTTGCTTGAAAGAAGGCTTTGCTTCTCGATTGCCTTCTTAGCCCAAAGAAACAACGATTTGACAAGAGTAATTGATCAAATGATCTCAGTAAATATTAAAAATCAACGACAGTACCTAAAATGGAAAACAATAACGGTTTTAATAACGCCATTTAAACCCAAAATTTGTATTAAAAATCGCAAAAACAATGTTTGGATCAATTTCTCTCAAAATTGTGGAATACAAAATTAAATGTTCTTTTTGTGGTCAATGCTCGTACTAATTTTGAATCGAACACAAAAATCCGGAAGCTTTTATGCCTTCTAGTTTTTAAGAAAATTGTAAATTACTGATACTACTTTTTTATGAGTTTATTATATTATATCATTATGTAGCTGTTCCCATTAGTAGCTATTGACATTGGAAACAGAGAATGTTATTCAAAGTTATTAAATGCAAACCAAATTTGGCAAACACTGAACCTCGCACATACCCCAAATCCAATCCTTATCTTACTTTTAAAAGGGAGCCGTAATGCTGGCAGTGCGTTTTTTATCAAAATTTTGAGTTTGTATGCGAATATTTTGAAAACTACCTATAAACATATAAATAATTTAATTTAAATGTAAGATAAAAGAACAGATTTCTGGCTTTTAAAACCGTTATGGTTTTGAATCTTAAGTATTGTCGCTGATTTTTAATATTTTTACTTGCGATTATAGGTACTATAAGGCAAGTTTTGGATTCGTGCAAAAAAAAAATTTTTGAGATAACAATCAAACATCATATTACGATGATAGAGAACACCAAAAAAGTGGGTGGCACAATTCTGTCTGTCTGTCTGTCTGTCTGTCTGTCTGTCTGTCTGTTGGTCTACAGCCTAAACGGCTCGATTGATTTTCTTCAAACTTGGTACTTAGTGGTTTTTGGTGATTCTGCCGACATATTTTTCAGTTTTTTTTTTAGAACCAAAAATAACGGTACCTGCCATACAATTTTTTTTAGCAATTTTAAATAATTGTATTTTTCTCAAAAACGGCTTGACAACTTTTCTTAAAAACAAATCAATAAATTTATTTTAGTAAAGGCTTTCTTTGGGTGGAAAACCATTTTTCAAAAATATTAATGGTACCTCCCAAACAACCATTTTTTTAATTTTTGATTTTCTTCAAAACGGTACGACTAATTTCAATTATTTTTATTATACAGAAGGGTAATTCCATGAAAAAGTGGACATGAAGATAGAAAAATGGAAAATTTATCTCGCTCCCTGTCTATTGTTCTCTAGTTTTGAAATTAGAAATACAAAATATCCTTCACGTAACAAACATACGGCTGAAAATAAAATGAAATTATAAAAGGCAAAGCCCTAAATTTTTAAGTTAAAAACGTGAAATAACGTGAGTTACCGACTTTTTGTAACGTGAGTTACCATTTTTTTTATTAAATTTATATAAAATATTTTTAATAATTGAAAATTTATGTACGGATATAAACAGGCTGATAAGTTCTTATATCTTATTCAACAAACCAGTTAAGTTTAATTGGTTTGTTTAATTTTTAGAAAGTATGCATAGTACTGCTTCAAAACCCGTGTCCGAATATGGTAACGTGAGTTACCAACATGTTTTAGTACTTTTTACTAAGAAGTAATTTATTTTCCCAAAAATTTAAATTTTTCCTAGCAGTCGAAATCATTACCATGTATAGCGTATAAATTTTGTTTAATTTATATTCTCATGTAAGTATTGAAATTTGAATAAAAGAGAACGTAAAACTCTCCCAAATGTAACGTGAGTTACCATGGAATTGCCCAGAAGCTTCCAAAAAATAAAAATAGTTTTGTGTACCAAAATTTTTGAAAAAAATATTTTTTGGATCTTTAAAAAATGTTTCTAATTTTTTTTTTTGAAAATCAAATATTTCGAAAATGACATGATCGATTTTTTTTGAAACTCGATATTTAAGAGTTTTTTAGTACTCTCTAAAATATTTTTAGAATATATTTTACATTTATGAAAAAATAACGGTACCTTCCATACAAAAGTTAAAAAACCGCAAATGAAAATATTTTTTTGCTTAAAAACGACTCCTACGATTTTGATTAAACTTTTTTCATAGACTAAATTAGTACGATCTACTGTCAAAACACTTTGCAACTATTAATAGTACCTGTGATAGAACGTATTTTTTTATTTTGAGTTTCCTCGTTATTGGCTCAACGGATTTAGAAGAATTGTTTTATATACAAATTTCAGATAAGATTAAGTAATATTGCATATCAAAATTTTCAAAAAAAAAGTTTTTGGATTTTTTAAAAAAAGTTTCAAACTTTTTTTTTTGAAAATTCGATATCTCAAAAATAGGTTGACATTTTTTTTTTCAAATTTTGTTTTTATATACACATAAATATATACTTAAGATTTGCATACCAAGATTTGTTTTTAAAAATGTTTTAAGAATTTTATATATAAAAAAATATTTTTTTTAAAAACCGCTCCAACGATTTTAAATTTTTTCCCATACAATCATATTCAATCAAGAATTAAGATGGCAATCTATTTTTCCACCTCAAACTGTCAAAAGAGTTGTTTTATCCAATTTAAATGTCGTATTTCATGCTTCTCCACATTTTTCTTTTATAATTTCCATGTTTTTATGTACAATTTTCTTAAACCCTCAGTGTTTTGAACATAACAGCAAGTACGTGCGACCCAGTCGTGCATTTTATTTTTTTCCATTTAAGTCGTTTTTCTCGAAAATTGCCTCTACCTCCTAAACGGGTAGACATATCCCCCCTCCCATAGTAAGAAATGCTTGTACATATTTGACCCTTCCAAAAAAAAAACTGTTTTCAATTTTTGGCACCCAAGTTATTATACTCTCCTCAGTGATTGAAAAAATCCTGAATAAAAATGTTTCTTCTTTTCAAATTGTCAGATTAAGAAAACCCCTCCAGATATTCATCAGATTAAGGTTCAGCACATGTAGGACATCGAGTTGAACCATATATATCAAAATCTGACGCGCTCGAGTATTTCAAAATGGCGATTTTTTTTGCATTTTCAAGAAGCTGCCGCAAGCATGCGTCACACCCGAATCGTCAGTCTTATGAATGTGAGCATCCTTGGGGGTCACTTAACATCCCCTATTAAAATCTGACGCGCTCGAATAAATTCATTTGTTTTCCAATTTCTACACTCCCATACAGCCACCCCCACCACGCAAACCGGCAGATTAACATACCACCGTTATCAGAAAGACCCAGACCATATACACTATCAATATCTGACGCGCTCGAATATGTCCACGTGACTGTTTTTTTTTTAACATTTTTGAACACTTGTAGATGCTCCCCCCACCGATGAAACGGTATACTTTATTAACTTTTTTTTCTCTCTATCATCAAATCTTCAAAGTCCATTAGGTCCCAACCACGCTCGAGTAAATCCACATTAAGCATCATGGGCTCCCCTACTATTCTGTTCGAGCCGTAGCAGAGTGGTCTGATTGTTCAATTTTGGTGACAAAAATCATTTCCCACGCCAATTCTTCATACAAATTAATGAAATTTGGTACACTTAATGATTTGGAGATCCTAAATTCGGTGGTGTTGCCTATTTTGTTTGTTTTCTACATCAAACAAGGGCTACACAATTTAGGTCAGAATATAGTCACAAATTTCAAATAAAAAAAAAAAAATTGTCGAAGTCAGGATCTGAGGGTATGACTGGGACTATATTCTGACCTTAATTTTTTAGCCTCATTCAGCATCCCCAAATCATTAAGTGTACCAAATTTCTTTAATTTGTATGTAGTTGCCAAAATTCAACGAACGGACAACTTTGCGTTTGGGGTGGGTGTCCTTTCTTGCTGAAAGCATATATTTGGTCTTGCCTTCAATCACCCTTAAGCCCATCTTCATCTTCTAGGCTGCCTTCTCAATACTTACGAAAGCACCACTGAAATCACGCCTCGTTCATTCGATTAAGCTAATATCGTCAATTGTGCCTCCAGTGTGAGTGTGAGAGCTTTGCACTATTCTTTCAAGAACGATGCTGAAGAAGTCACACGTGTCACCTTGTCTTAATCCTTGTTGAAATCAAAGGTATTGGTGAGGTCTTTGCTGACCTCATACGCATCCTTGAAATCGATAAAAAGGTGTGGGTATCGATTTGAAACTCCTGAGTTTTTCCCAAAAACTGCCGTAGTGCAAGTATTTGCTCTATATTATACTGGCCTGAAGCATAACTGATATGTACCAATTAGATTGTTGACGAATGACCTCAGGTGTTGACAAAGTACGGCAGAGAAGATTTTGTACGCGATATTAAGAAGACTGATGTCTCTGTAGTTCGTGCAGTCCAGAGGATTACGTTTCTTAAGAATCAGCCAAGCAGGGCTGAGGCTCCATTCATCCGGCATGCTTTCCTCCGACAATATTTTGCTTATGAGCTGGTGCATACTCCTCACCAATTCATCGCCAGCCCTTTTTGAATAGCTCAGCCACAAGTCCATCAACTCCAGCAGCTTTATTGGACTTAAGTTTAGATATATCGATCTTCCCTACGTCGAAATTGTTGGCCTACATCGTTCAGGTTGAATGGTGCATTCTGCATGTCAGCGGAGCTCAGTTTGTAATCGACGATATATAATTTCTAGCAATGATTTTTCATATCCTCACCACCAACTATAATTCTACCATGATGCACCCCTGATCATTCTTGCAGGCTTCCGTTCGGCTTCCTTTAAACCCTGAGAAATAATTCTTCTTACTTTTTGGTAAGACTTCCGTGGCATCCCTCTACTTCTACTCTCTCCTCTTCTGCTCGTAGAACTCGCGAGCTACTCTGGTCCGTCACTTTTTGTTCCTGTTTTTTGGCTGCGTGAACTTACTGGCATTTTTCGTTGAAACGAGTGTTTCATTATGTTGGTCGCGTATAAGGCCCACAAGTCATAGGTGGCATCTCTGATGGCTTCCTAGCAATTCTTTCACTGGCTCTTGTTGCTTGAAGTTGGCTGCTCGATCGAAAATGGACCTGGCGATTTCTCGCGACTGTAGCCATAAGACGTTGAAACTCTTCATAGTATTTCCCTGTTTTGACTTTGCCTTCGCTAATATGTCTTGTCCAGGAGCTTATTGGACTCTACTTCGATGTCATCATCTTTCTCCTCTGTGGGGTATGCGCGCATATGAGGCTGAAGTTGAGGAATTTAGCCATGATACGAATATTCGTGTGGCTGAAGTCTGTCTCTAACAGCAAATCCACACTCAAAATGACGCTGCCTATATGTTGTCGGTGACGGTTGCTGTAGAAAATTTCGCTTTCATTTTCCTTTTGCGTCCCATAGCACTTTTTGAATGGCGGTGATGTCTACTTTGTAGCAGTCTGGGGCTTCTGGTAAAGGTTTGGCTGCACGTGGTCTTAAGAGAGACAGAACATTTCACGTGCGGATCTGAAGCTCGTTATTTCGTTAGCAAGGTTCGTAAATAGTAAATCCGTCCGTATCCGAGGCTACACTTACACTTACACTAACACTTCCTTTGCCACTGCCCAGCACTCTGTCATTTAAGAAAGAAACACCTAGGAAATCATTTCTATAACGCCTTCTGAACTTCATCAACGCCTCTAAATGGCTTGACTGCTAACATTACGTTACATTAAGTGGAATACAATTTCCTAGGGTACCACAACAATTCTACATGGATCTAAGTGTGACGGTAACGAGATCAACTGTCAGCCTTTTTACCTTACCTAACCTAACGAGGCTTGTTGTTGCTTCGCAACTAAATATCTTAACGAGGCTGAGAATTAACACTGACGGTACGACCCTCAACTTGGAGGAACAGACCCTTAAAATATAACTGCTAGGATAGAGAGCCGGATTAACTGCTGGAATTCTTCCACTGCCGCCTTGATGAAAGGAGAAGTGCTTTAGTGGGAACTCTCTTCTCGGATTCAGTCTTCAAGACTGGTGGGGGCACCATTGATTCTATTTGCTGAATGCATCCGCCGTATACAATCTTTCTGATGGGCTTGTCCTAGACCTCAGCCGAACTATACAACCAGTCATTTCCGACAGAAGATTTAAGTGTTGCTATTTTTGTCTTTTGTTCAACACTCGCAAGTCCAGTCTGGATGAATGAGACTAGTGTCCGATGGTTACCACTAAACTTGTAGGTAAAATAAGCCCGAGATGTGATTGGTACGAAGAACCATACATGTAATCTAATTTTCCTCAATATCATTTTGGTGAACTGGTTTACCCCAGTAACCAAACTAAATGAAAGTTCAAGTAAAATCTACCTCCATTTGATCAAAAAAAAAAAAAAAAAAAACCGTTTAACCAGTTTTTATAAATTTTCTAAGAACCTTATTCACTCCTTCTTGCTTTTAACTTCAAGTTGGAAAAACTCACCTCTTCAACCAAACGATGGATGGTCATCGTGATTTGTGAAGAACTAAAATATGCACTTGATTCAAATTGAATGACAAATGAACCATTAGATTCATACAAAAAATGCCTTTCTCGTTGCAGCAGCAGCATTTAGGAAAGCAAAAAGCAAAAAAAAAAAACCAAATCTGACCCAGAAACCAGAAATTTCAAATTATACAAACTGTCAAGCAGAAAAAAGAGATACGATTACCTTATCCTATCTGCATTGACCTACTTTTCCAATAGATCTCCCACCCATAATTACATAGTTGGTAGATTAGGAAAAGGATATTTGTGTCAAGCACTTCACTTCACTCACTCACTTATTTGACAGAGATTTGTCGGAAAATAGGATTCATACAAATTGTAGCGCGCAAAAAAAGGAAAATATCGCTTAAGAACCGAAATGATTGCATTTCCAAATCCATTGAGACGATGCTCGTCCTTAATTTGCTCAACAAGAACCCTTTCTTGTGTTTTTTTTTTTGCCTCCCATCCAATTGAACTCTCTCTCCCTCTTTATGCCATTGCACTATCCGAAACCAAGTGAAATTTAGTGTCGCAAGATTCAATACCATACATATTGAAAGTGGAGAGGAGCAGTGATGATAGTAAAAGGGGACAATGGGTCTGTATGTATTTTTCAATATCTATTCATAGGCAAAACTACAAATTAAACTTTACCAAGGATATCAAGAATCAACGAGCAGCAGTAGTGTGCTGTAAGAATCTTTTTCATTCTGAACTTTTTATTTTTATTTTTATTTTTTTTTTTCTGATGTGTTCGAATTCGAAATTAAAACTTGAAGAAGAACTGTTTTTTTTTTTTGTTGTTGTCAATTCTTTGTCCTGATATACCAAACAATCATATATGCATTGAAAGGATTCAAAAAAATTCTTCGTCCTTCAACTCAACTCGTGGGTATCAATTTGAAGAAAGAACACAAAAAAATAGAAAAAAGAAACGAAACGAACGGATGCAAGAATCCATTTCCAGATTTTTTTTTCGTTCTGCGACCAAAGTACATTTCTGATTTTAGTGCCACGGGAAATCAACATATGAACATACAGTCATGGCGACAAAGCAATGGAAATGGTCCCGATACTCATACTGGTCGTGTGTATTTTTCTGCTACACGACCAGAATCCAGGACCAATAGAAGTGGGGCAACAAAGAACAAATTTGAAAGGAAAACTTCAATATATTCTCGAGACGATGAGGACTTACTTTGTCGAAGAGGCATCACTGCCCTTACGGAAATGTCACAGTTTTTATTCATCATGCTAAGAGCTTTGAAACTCAACATGAGTCCTGAATTTTTGACATCCAAATTTGAAACTACAGGGACCATCAGCTTTTTGCAAAATACGCAAAGAGATATTTCATTGAAAATGTGTTGTGTTTTCTGTATGCCTTGGAGTGCATATTCGATGGATCAGATCATAAATATTGGGAACCATCATGAAACACAATATAATGGCATAGCAGTGATGGCTTAGCAGTTTTTTAAGCAAATTTAATTTAAAAACCTAAAGCTTACAATCAAAATATTCAGCTTCTTTATCAATAACCAAACCGATTACTGTTTATTAAATACAGAAGTGTACATAACATATCAAACCCATTAAAAATCACCTCTATTAATTAGTTCAGGAATCTAAACAGGAGCTATTAATAGAGATAAAGGAGATGGACAAAAAACCCAGAATAGACAGCAACGAAATGTTAACCAATGGGTACCTTATCATAAGTAATTAACATCACGAAAGGGGCAACCCCGAAATCCATATAGTATAGGAGGAATGAGCCAACAACTGCGAGTAGGTATATACTAAAATCCCACTCAGGTTTTTTTTGTATAAAAGATAGATGTTTAAATTGAATAAAAGAAGTTTTGTGTGAGATACCAACGATTTGTTTGCTTTATTTGAAAGGTCAGTAAAATGCCGTTGGACCACAATCCATTTACTGTCAAAATCTACTCATCTCTATTGAAAATCTTTTACATTTATAGATCTTATTGGCCAAGCATTATGTTGTTTTTTTTTTGTTAATTATAGATGGCTATTCGTATCCTGACGATTTCATTTCCTGTTATGGATTTTATTAAAACAGAAAAAACAAGATAAACCTTTAGATATAAGTATTTATTAACATTATCACTAGACATTTTCAATGTCTAAACATACTTCGTCTAAAAATCCCGCCGGCTGAATCAGATCACCTTCATATCTGGCCCATGAAAGATAATATATGATGCTTATAACATGGGCACAACTACCTAATGTGCGGCGACCATGTATGCAGCTACAGCAGTATTCAGAGACTACGAGCTGATTGTCCATTATACCTATAGCAATAATATGTTGTTGACCTTACGTGTCTGGATCTTATTCGGCACCTAATTAATGTGTTCCCTCCCTCATCATTAAGTGTCACTCTCTCAGGATGTCTATAGAATTCCATTGTATAAACGCCGGTTTCTGTGACATGTTCGCTGCAGTACGATCTGGCCACTTTTACATGGTATGTCCCAATAGCAAAAATAAGCAGCTCGTCGAATGACATTCTTGGAAAATCTGCTACGTCATGTTGCGTTGCGTCCATCCTGTTAAATGCAACATTCCTTTGTGCATTCAAACGGTGTTGATCAACATAATCTGCTAACAGGTTGGGTCAATTTCTGTTCCTGTCAATCATTTGAATAAAGTTTGCAGTGAGTCGATTGTCACTATAAGTTTCTTGGGTTGTGTTGATAAGCGCCGCAGCTATTTTGAAATCTGTAAGTGCGTTGGGTAAAGTATTGTTAAAATACCTTTGTCGAAATATTTTGTAGTCACGTTTCATTTTTCTGTTAGTAGCTTCTACCACCCATCTGCCCAATGTCACAACCCCCGATTTATTCGCAGCTTCAGTGCTTAGTTGCCTTTCGTGTCTGCCTAACGACTGTGGCGTATGGACATAAAATCCACATTCTTCGGCATAAGGCAATGCGTCCCGAAATCCTCTGTCTAAGATCATGGCGTCATCAGACTCAAGAAACCACCGAATGGGCGCGGCTTCCATGTCGTCATTATGGTTGTCCAACATGTCGCAATATTGTGGCATCTGAAGTTCTTGCATCGTAGGGTCCTGTGACATCTAAAATGTAGCCATCTGCACATACAATCATAAATGGTTTTATCAGATTAGTGTACTTATGAAAACTGTAGCTCATAGACTGAAACAAGAAGTTTGAGCTTTTTTGTACAAATAAGTAGGTCCCGTCTAAAATAATTATTGCTCTTGTTTGGTCTTGGTTTCCAAAAATGTAATTGGGTATGGTTCTATTTCTAGCTATTACTTCGTTCCGGGTTATATGGTCAAATCCAAGATGATGTGGAAGAAAATCATTTTTGAAACATTCTCTCGCTTGTTTTATTTTTAGTTGTATAGTGGACATGGGCATGCCAAAAACAGATGTCAATCTTCGGGTAGGTTCACCGATTCACAGCTTGCATAAATAAATGCCTAAGATTGTATTGCCATTTGAATGTTCTTGTAAAGAAGGGGTTTCTTCAACAATGGTATTGAGCTGCTGATGATTTAAGCCAGTCCAAAAATGAAGGATATCCGGATTCATTTCATTTAGGTTTTCAAAATCAAGCAGATTTTTTTTTTTCGAAAATCTGTGTATATATTTCTATTATATCACTTAAGTTCTCGCCTCTGAAATCATCTTGACGCCTGGCAACATATTCTGAAAAGCCCTCCCAAGTCGTGTTTCTCAAATGATGCTGACAGATTCGAGCCAGCGGTGGTATATAGAACCGAAAGTAGCTGAGAAGATACGCTTTGACTGTATTAGGCACACAACGAAGTTCTAAGTTATTACAAGCGTCAATCAAACATTTTCTTGATGTGTTTGCCGCACGCGTCAAGCCAGGTACAAAAACAATCGATTCAGCTGGAGGTGGTGGTGGTGGAGAAGGGATTCGCCTTAAGCCGTAATCAATGCGCTGCCAGCAAGGATGGCAAATAGATGTTGATCCGTCAAATACTATCTGAAATAAACAAAAACAAAACTAAAACCCATCTACCCGCCATAGTAAGAATTATTTTTTGGATCTTCAATTTCCCCTGGGCCTGCAAAAAAATGCCTTATATACATATGTATGTAGATCCGACCACCATTTGGTTGTGATGAGTCTCAAACTACGAACCGCTGCCGTACAAAAACCAGCGCAGGATGCAGCAAGGAGCTCAAAATTCATTACCAATGCTTTAAATGACCCCAACATATGTCGGAACTATGTCACCACCCTTAACGACAGAGCCTCGTCATTAAACGGAATCGAGCATTCAACAATTGATGAGATGTGGGGTGAAATTAAAAGTGTTTTTATGGAGGTTGGATCCGAAACTGTACCCAAGCGAACGAGACGTAGAGACTCTTGGATATCCCAAGACACCTGGGATAAGATCGAACTTCGCATATCGTTGAAAATCCAAATAAATGCCGAAGCTGATATTCAGCGAAAGGCTGACTTGCGAAGAGAGTACTGCATTGCACATAAGATGGTCTATCGTTGTGTGAGACGTGACAAGAGGGTGAGGTTAGATGGGCTCGCAGATAATGCGGAAAGCGCTGCCAGAAGAGGAGATATCCGGGAATTGTACCAAATAGCCAAAGATGTGATCGGGAAAAAAAGCAACAAGAATCATCCTGTAATGGATGTGGATGGCACACTTTTGGTATCAATTGAGGATCAGCTTCGTAGATGGAAGGACCATTTTTGTGCCCTGCTAAATGAGGATTCAGTTGAGCAGAGTGCTGAAGTGCCCCAACTAAACGAGATGCGCAGGTCCTATAGGGGTATTGACATCGAACCCCCGGCAGAATCGGAAATCCTTACATCAATAAATCTCATCAAAAACAACAAGGCAGCTGGATTGGACGGAATACCAGCTGAATTCCTGAAAGCCGATTCCGTAACAGCGGCTAGTATTTTACATCCGTTGATACAAAGCATTTGGGAAAACGAATGCTATCCCAGGGATTGGAAGGATGGTGTGATTGTTAAGTTGCCAAAGAAAGGTGACTTAAAGAATTGCAACAATTGGCGTGGTATCACCGTTTTGTCCGTTTTCCCAAAACTAATGGCAACCATCATTCTCGAGCGAATAAAGGATAGAATTGAGTCTACACTCAAGAGGCATCAAGCTGGCTTCCGCAGTGGTCGATCGTGTGTCGACCATATCAACACCCTGCGTATCGTCCTCGAGCAGTCGATGGTATTTCAATCACCGCTTTACCTCATGTTCGCTGATTTTGAGAAGGCCTTTGATCGAGTTAACCGAGAATGTATATGGAGATCGTTGCTTGGTAGAGGAATTCCACCAAAAATTGTTGGCATTATTAAAGAGTCCTACAACAACGCAAGGTGTGTTGTTTTGCACAATGGGCAGCTATCCGACTCCTTCGTAGTGCAACAGGGTGTGAGACAAGGGGATGTTTTATCGCCAATTCTCTTCCTGCTGGCGGTGGACGACGTATTGACGGCCAGTGTTGGTACAGCTGAGCGACAGGGCATTCAGTGGAGACCGTTCGAAAGGCACAGTCATTTAGACTATGCCGATGACATATGTCTACTGGCAAATAACATCAGTGGGCTGAACGGGATGTGCCAAACGCTGCAAGTGAAGTGAGAGTCGAGTGGTCTTAGAATAAACAGCAAAAAGACAAAAATAATGCTCACAGGCCGCTCCACACAGCAGCGTATTATTCTACAGGAGACGCCAGTTGAAGTAGTGGAACAGTTCAACTACCTTGGCAGTATTGTTTCTGCAAACGGTGGTACGGATCTGGACGTTAAAAGTAGAATGAATAAAGCTCGTGCTGCCTTCGGTACCCTGTCCCCAATTTGGAAATCAAGTCAAATCTCCTTACGCACTTAGTTGAGATTCTTCGAATCCAATGTCAAATCCATGCTGTTATATGCTTGTGAAACCTGGAAAGTCACGTCTACTATTTCGAAGAAAATGCAGGCTTTTGTGAATCGCTGTCTTCGCCACATCCTAAAGATTCGCTGGCCACAAATAATATCAAATGAGGAATTGTGGCGCAGGACAAGTCAAGAGCGGCTGGACGTCGACATAAGAAAGCGTAAATGGCGTTGGATTGGTCACACACTGAGGAAACCAAACAATGAAATTGCAAAGCAGTCCTTTGAATGGAATCCTCAGGGTGCACGGCGGGTTGGAAGACCAAGAACAACATGGAAATCAACTGTCTTAGCGGAAGCTGAATCCCAGAGAAAGACGTGGCCACAGCTAAAGTACCTTGCAGCAGACCGTGAAGGATGGAGACGTTTTGTTGACGCCCTATGCCCCAGCCGGGGTTACAGGACACGATGATGATGATGATGATGTAGATCCTTACTTCTCGTTGTAAAGTGCTTAACATATACTCCATATATGGTGGCTTGATGGTTAGTGCGTAGGACTGTCATGCCGAAGGTGTGGGTTCGATTCCCAGCCGTGCCACCTAAAAACAGAAATGTTTTATTCGAGGTACTGCCTCTTGCGAGGAACTGACAAATCCTCCAAGAGTATACTTGTCATGAAAAAGTGCTTCTCATTTAGCCGTTCGGACTCGGCAAAAAACTGTAGGTCCCCACCATTCCTGCCAACAAACACGCACACAGGAATGGTTGTGAGTTGTAAGTCACTAGGCCCTGGTTCTCCACGAGCTGTTGCGCCACCCAATTTATTTATTTATTTATTTATATACTCCATAAAATGTTGATGGGATTCAAAAAACTCGAATGTTAAAACATGATGCCTCCTTAGTAAAATAGAATGCGCACAATTCAAACAACGGTTATTTTCACTCATTGTAACAAGAAAATGGTAGTTTTTCGATAGAAAAAAAAAGTTTTGGTTACAAATAGCCACAAACAAACAAAAACAACTAAATGCAATAAATAAAACACTAAAAATAATAAATAAATAACCTACTAAGACTGTAATTAATTGTTCCTAACTTAGCTAATAGAACAAGTAGCTATATCTTTAAATTGTCTTATTTTGCTTATTATGGTTTTTGCTTATTATTTTTTTCTTTTTATCTTTGTTTATATTTAACAATAAATACCAACCATATTTTCCCATTTTCTCCCACACTCTAAACATTAAATACTGTTTACAACAGATTGTTCAGTAATGCAAATTCGAACAGTAAATCTATAATATTAAGGATCCATGATGGTTTTCCGATCTAACGATATCATATTTTCGATGTACATACTAAGCCTTAACAAACTGCATATTTTTCATTTCTGTCGACTCTGGGTTTTTTTTGGCCATCTCCTTTGTTAAACGAATAATTTGAATGAATATAGTTACACTGCTCGCGTCACTTGTTTGAGGCCACTATTTTCAATTAGTTTGTTCACGATTAACACTTCGTGTAAAAAATACTTTTCCTGGAAATGATTTAATCAACCGAAATTTTGCTCCAGGCATCACAGATAGATTCAAAATAAAGGCATTCTTATCGTCACACTGTTTTTCTTTTCGATGATGTTAAAGTTAAGATAATAGTCTGGCATGGCAAAAGTTCAACGTGCGAATGAATCCAGCTTCAAACCCTGAATTGTGGATATTGGAATTTCTAAGGTACATTTCCAACAATTTTTGTCACCTTTTGAAATACTTATTCTGACATATTTTAAACTATTTCAATTAATTGTTGTTGATAATAAGCTCCAATTCAATTGTTCCATATTTGGTGATATCTCGGAGAGCTCTTGAAGTATGGCTGACAAAATACATTACGTTCCTCTTTCCTAAAGTCATGAGCAAACAAATCTAAAGCAGCGTCCACATTATGCTGAATTGCGTAAATCAATCAACAATATGGTGATAAATGAGGACGTGCTGATCAACAATATTGTTCAACTCTTGTTGACCCGAACGCTGTACCCTACTCGAATGGGTAGAAATCAACAAAGTTGGTCAGTAGAACAATAATTTTTAAGTCTAGGGGGGATTTTTATTGTCATAAATGCAAGATATCCCATTTTATATTGCGGGTAAGTGCATTTATTTTGATTATTGGTGATTGGTGAAAAAACGTACACAGTAATAAAAATTAAATGCACGACTGGGTCGCACGTACTTGCTCTTATGTTCAAGACACTGTGGACTTAAGAAAATTGGAAATTATGAGAGAAAAATGTAGAGAAGCATGAAATTCGACATTTAAATTGGATAAATCAACTCTTTTGACAGTTTGATGTGGAAAAAAAGAATGCCATCTTAATTCTTGATTGAATATGATTGTATGGGAAAAAAAAATTTAAAATCGTTGGAGCGGTTTAAAAAAAAAAATAATTTGTTATATATAAAATTCTTAAATCATTTTTAAGAACAAATTTTGGTATGCAAATCTAAAGTATATATTTATGTGCATATAAAAACTCAATTTGAAAAAAAATTGTTAACCCGTTTTTGAGATCTGGAATTTTCCAAAAAAAATTTTGAAACTTTTTTGAAAAATCCAAAAACTTTTTTTTTGAAAATTTTGACGTGCAATATTATTCGAACTTATTTGAATTTTGTATATAAAAAAATTCATCTAAATCCGTTGGGCCAGTAACGAGAAAACTCAAAATAAAAAATACGTTCTATGACAGGTACTATTAATAGTTGCGAAGTGTAAAATTTTATAATTTTTAATAGTAGATCGTATTAATTTTAGTCTATGAAAAAAGTTTAATCAAAATCATAGGAGTCGTTTTTAAGCAAAAAAATATTTTCCTTTGCGGTTTTTTAACTTTTGTATGGAAGGTACCGTTATTTTTTCATAAATATAAAATTTTTTCTAAAAATATTTTAGAAAGTACTAAAAAACTCTTAAATATCGAGTTTGAAAAAAATCGATCATTTCGTCTTCGAAATATTTGATTTTCAAAAAAAAATTTGAAACATTTTTTAAAAATCCAAAAAATATTTTTTCAAAAATTTTGGTACACAAAACTATTTATATTTTTTTGAAGCTTCTGTATAAAAAAAAATTGAAATCGGTCGAACCGTTTTGAAGAAAATCAAAAATTAAAAAATGGTTCTTTGGGAGGTACCATTAATAACCATTTTTGAAAAATGGTTTTCCACCCAAAGAAAGCCTTAACTAAAATAAATTTATTCAATTTTGTTAAAGAAAAGTTGTCGAGCCTTTTTTGAGAAAAATACGATTATGTAAAATTGCTAAAAAAAATTGTATGGCAGGTACCGTTATTTTTGGTTCTAAAAATAAAATGAAAAAAACGTGTCGGCAGAATCACCAAAAACCACTAAGTACCAAGTTTGAAGAAAATCAATTAAGCCATTTAGGCTGTAGACGAACAGATAGACAGACAGACAGACAGACAGACAGACAGACAGAACTGTGCCACCCACTTATTTGGTGTTCTCTATCATCGTAATATCATGTTTGATTGTTATCTCCAAATTTTTTTTTTGCACGAATCCAAAACTTGCCTTATAGTACCTATAATCGCAAGTAAAAATATTTAAACACAAATGAGAGATGACAGACACGTACAAGCAAGCATGTTGATCGACAATGTAAACAAACAATGTTAATTGGCATAATGTGGACTCTGCTTAACCATCGGGTCCGTCAATATTGATTTTTTTTTTTCATTCGAAAAGTAAATCCATATTCAGTTATGCTTTAGGCAACAAGGTCTCTTTGGAAATTTAATGCAAAGTTCCTTCTAAAACCGGTTTCTTGTTCATTTTCTTATGCTAGAAGTTATCACTGGTTTATCCTTTAAAGTTGAAATCATCGATGCACTGGCTAATACTCCACTTATCGACCTAGAAACTAATAGTCTAAGAGCCAGTGGTCTAAGGTATTTCAGTACGATTCATATTAAGTGGAGCAATTGTACTAGAAAGCTTATTTTTTTTGGAATTTTTAGAGCCATTTTTTATTCCGTTATACCTAGAGGTAATATGACCTATTTCTATCTTTACTATTTTTTAATAGCAAAAACCATGTAGTCTATAACATATCAAGGAGGCAGACGTACTGCTATCACATTTTTGAGGTCGATTTTTTCTACTTTTGTGGCCCCTGTGCTTCCAGAGGTACTATGACTTTGGGTTAGGAGTGCCCATTCCATGCTCAGGAGGTCTAGTATAATGGCTTCACTGAATATAAACCGTACTGAAATACCGTAAATCTGTTGACCACTGGCTCTAATGCTACATTTCCACATAACGCTAATCTGAGATTTAATAAGATTTACTTCAAATCTTCTTTAAATCTTGAAGATTTACCATACAAATATATTTCGTTAATCTTGGAGATTAGAAATTAATCTTATTAAATCTTGCTAGGACAAATAGTTTTACATATCGAACGAACCTATTTTAACATGGTGCTGAACGATTCATTCGAAACTCGATTCAGTTCTGCATTGTTTGACACGAATAAGACATTCTGTATCTTTCGCACTTCATAAGAAAAATTAAAGCGCCATTTGCATTTTTTAAAGTGTTGTCAGATTTAATCTTTTTTAAATCTTTTTGTGCGGTGGAAACACCAAAAAGATTTATTTAATCTAAACTGAGATAAACCTTAGGTGGAAACAAAGCATAAGACTGTAATACATAGTGTGGAACTTGATAATTTCAAAATGTATTGCCCTTCTCGGGATGTTGTTGCTTCGGCTCTTTATCCATTTAATTTCTTACATTTTGTTTCGGTATCCGGTAGACAATAGTTGTTAACAGTTGTTATCATACTTTTATAAAGTCTTTTAGTTATTTCATGGTCTGAGAGCCTCAGATCCTTGAGATCATTACAGTAGAAGAAAATCTCGTTTTTATCAAAAACGAATACTACGATTTTGATTTTTTTTTCTGTGTTCCTAGAACTTTCTACTATTAATTAAAAGAGAACTGCATTAAGAAACCATTAAAAGGAGGTATTTCCCCAAAAGTCTTAGAGCCCTTAGCTAATTCCGACCTATCTCCTCGTGTATGTTGAAACCGTCAGTAAACACCGAAACATGAATTGCATTCATGACCCTGCCTGCATTCATATTATGGCTATGCACATGCAATGAATGATTCTGGGGCTGGGACCCCATCCTTTACTAAAAGTTCTACAATTATAATTTTGAAGAAAAACAACATTTTATTATTCTGTTTTAGTGAAGCAAATGAATTGAGCTAAAATTAAGAAGTTAAAGTGAGCTCTACTCCATGTACCTACGAAAAGACCACAAAAAGTCATTTTTTAGCAGTGATGGTTCAAAAAGGATAACTTTACAAAATCTTAAAAATCTTGTAAAACGCTTTTTCAAATTTTCAAGACTCTCTTTAAATTTTGTATGCCTTCAAAAAAAATAAAAAAAAAATAATTTCTTTGTCTCGTGTCATTTTTCGCAATAACACTATAACCGGTAATTAAAGACAAAGTTTTTGCAAACAAATCTCGAAACAAAAATATAAAGCTGTATAATGCTTTTCATTTCAACTCAAAACGACTACTCTTCACAAAGATACAGCTCTCCAAGAAACACTAACAAAAATTTGAAAAAATGTTGTTCCTTTATTTTTTTTTTTCACTAGTGTAGTTGTATTCTTTTTCAGGTGTGACCAAAATAATTATTTCAATTGTGAATGATATGCTCAAATACATGATAGCGCTTATTGCCTTCTTAAAAATACTGATTCAATAACTACAACATGTGTTTTATTTTAAAATTAATTCGCACATTTCTCTTAATATAACCCCAAGTTTTAAGCCTTTTTTTTACTTATTTGTTAATAATGAATTTATCAACTACAACAGGCATTAACACAATAACCGTCCTATAAGCTAATCGGGTTATATTAAAATAGTACACTGTGGCGTATGCGTACTATTTATTAATAGCCAAATAGGGGCAAATAGAAGAGCAACGTCCTTAAATTATTTTAATAAATTAGAGATGAATGATGTGTTTCGCCCAGGAAAGACAGTTCGGCTCATCAGTTAGATGCTGTCGTTATCCTTCTAAGACGCAATATTTATCTATATATTAATACGTAAACACTTTTCTATATCTCCCTTTTTAACTGACTTAATGGCATCGTATTTTCATAATTTTTTTTATTTGAAAGGTATAGCCAATCGCTCTGGCAGAATCTAATTTTTATCATATGTTGCCATTAAAACATTAATAGAGAAAGGTCGAATTTCGACCACGGGGCGATACTAGTAATAATAATTCTCTTATTGTTTGTGTTTTTATTCTTCTTTTTCGTATACTATAGCCAGAGCACGGGCTCTATTCTTTTCTACGTGCATACATTTAATAAAATTCTCCTGTGCGTGCATTCACGTATTTTTTGCAAGTGAGTGAGTGCAAGGCAATAATTTGTTGTGACCCCGATTTTCTTATCGCACCGACTGAAAATCGCAGGTGCGGTCTTAGCTTAACTCCAAATATCCTGAAAATGAGATCAGAGTGCCACATAGCACTCAGGGGGAAGGAAATGGATTATTGGAAGTTTAGGTATAGGGGGCCTCCCTGAACCATCCTGAGTTCTGAGCGAATTTAAGGATGTTTCTTAGTGGCAAAAACGAGACGTCGCCCAGTTCGTCGAAAAAGTATTCTCCGAGCGCTGCCTTTCTAGTTCTGGCTAGGCTGGGGCATTCACAGAGGAAGTGAATAGAGCCCTCCTCTGCCTCTTCATTCTGACACCCTCTACATAAGTCAGATGAGCCGATGCCCATTCTGCTTAAGTGGGTTCCCATTGTGTTGTGACCTGTTAGGATTCCAACCAATAGGGATAGTTGAGGCCTGCTTAGCTTGAGTAAATACTCAGTTTTTGTCTTTGAAATATCTGGCCATAAGTTCCTCGAAATACGACAGGTATCAATTGTTGACCATCTGTCGTTGGCAAATTCTGGCAAATTCTTCTTTTTTCTTGCTCTAGTGGCATAAGAACAGAGCAGTTGGTTTGGCTCGGATTAAGAGATGACGTGGTTTTGGCCAGTTCATCTGCCATTTCGTTCCCGTATATGTCACGATGTCCTGGGACCCATCGAAGGGTGACTGTATTTGATTCGCTGAGTAATTTCAACTCATCACGACAACGAGCAACCAGTTTTGACTTTGTCACAACTGAGGTAATGGCCTTGATTGCCGCCTGGCTATCAATAAAAATGTCAATTATTTATTAAGCAGCTCACACGTGTAAAGGCTCTTTGCAGCCTCACAAACTGCGAGCACTTCCGTTTGGAAGACACTGCAGAAATTTGGAAGCTTTATTGTTCTGTCTAAGGGTGGGTTACTGAAAAGATGCCTGACCCTACTGCTTCGTTTGTTTTGGAGCCGTCCGTGAAGACCGAAACATGATTATTGTTTATGACCCGGTTTTCTGTCCAGAGTGTCCTTGTGGGAATATCTGTTAGGGCTACCGGATTAAAGTCAATGTGCGGTAATGTGTAGTCTGTCTGAATGTTTATGTCGGTATATCTCATGATAGTTCTATGTTTCTCCAATTATTGCATTGTTGAAGTCGCAGAGCACTTTTGGCCGCCATCTCTTTCGTAAAAAGAACGAGTGGGGCTAGTGAGAGGAATGTATCTAGGGCTGCAGTTGGTGTAGTTCTCATGGCACTGGTTGTGCCAATACATGCAAGTCTTTGAATTTTAGTCATGGTTCTAAGATTGGTTGCCTTATCCAAGACTGGCCACCAAACCAAACATTCGTAAGTCAGGATTGGCTTTATTATGGCTGTGTACAGTACATCCACTGAATGGTTTTAGGGCTTGGACCCCATCTTTTACCGAAGATTCTACTGCAAGTATAGAATGCTATTGATGCTTTCTTTTCTCTTTCTTTTATATTTTCTTTCCAGTTGAGTTTACGATCAATAATCAGACCAAGATATTTTGCCGTACCAGTTATATGGAGCGGTGTCCCATTTAAAGTGGGGGGGGTTTATATTTGAAATGTTGCGTTTTCTTGTAAACAAAACTAGTTCTGTCTTGAGTGGGTTGACATTAAGTCCACAGCTTTTGGCCCAGTGATTGAGCTTCTTAAGGGATGTTTGTAGGAGCTCGCACAGTGTGGGGACAAATTTCCCTGAGGCCATAATTACAATATCATCAGCATATGCCACGACTTTGACCCCGCTGAGATTTAGATTAACCAGGATCTGATTAACGACCAGAAGCCAGAGCAAGGGAGATAAAACCCCCCCCCCCCCCTGTGGAGTGCCCCTACACGTCCTTACTTTGAGCTTGCTTTGACCCATTTGTGCATTTACAAGTCTCGTCTGAAGCATGGAGTCAATCCAATTTGAGAGCCTTGGATCGATACCCATCGAGTCTAGGGCTTGTCGAATTGGAATGTTTTCAACATTATTGAAGGCCCCTTCTATGTCAAGGAATGCTCCCAATGTAAATTCCTTGAATTCTATTGATTTCTCAATTGTGCTAACCACCTCGTGAAGTGCTGTCTCAACAGATTTGCCCTTCATGTAAGCATGTTGGGCCTGCGAGAGAACACTGTCATTAAGCTTTAAGCGTATGTGAATTTCTAAAAGTCTTTCTAAGGTTTTAAGAAGAAAAGAGGATCGGCTTATTGGCCTGAAATCTTTTGGTTCAGTGTGGGTGGGCTTGCCAGCTTTGGGAATGAATATGACATTGACTTCTCTCCAACTAGAGGGAATATAGGTGATGTTAAGACAACCCCTAAATATCTCCACTAGAATCGGAACAATTATGTATTTAGAGCTTTAGAGCATAACAGGAAGAATTCCACCAGGCCCTGCAGACTTGTATGCTGAGAAGGAGTCAATGGCCCAGGCTACCTTCTTACTATCTACTATTTGATTACCAATGTTATTAGAGATTTCACAAATGTTAGGGCCTCTGTCCACAGGAAGAGTATCGACGACACACCCTGGGAAGTGAGTGCTCATAAGTGACTCTAAGGTCTCAGAGCAGGAGTCTGTCCAGGTATTATCCGGTCTTCTGAAAAAGCCCGGAGGAGCATGAACTTTAGACATAACTTTCCTAAGCCTAGCAGCATCATTTGTAGACTCTATGTCTGTACAAAATTTTTGCCAGGCTGCTCTTTTTGCATAAGTTGTTCGGTTTTTATATTCTCTTTTACTGATCTTGAACAAGTCCCAGTCAGTAGGTTCGTTACTATATTTAACTCTATTGAAAAGCCTCCTTGAGTTTTTCCGAAGGATGGATAGTACCTTAGACCACCATACGGGTTGAGCTTTCCCTTTCCTTTGGTTATGGGGCAAGAACTTTCGTAAGCAATGTGAATTGCTGACGTTAGTTCATTGACATTTTTTTCAATATCTGAGCTGCTTAGCATAGGTCGACTTTCATAGGGGCCCAAAAATAAGGCCATTCTTGTATTGAAGGCTTCCCAGTTTGTTTTCCTGGGGTTTCTATAGGGCTTTGGATTTTCTAGGTTGTGTTCTAATTGGAATGTTATAATTATATGGTCTGAGAATGTGACATTACTTGAGACTTTCCTGTTACTGATTGCAATGGAATCAGAGTTAGTGGAAAGAGTCACGTCGAGCACTTCTTTTCTACTTCTAGTAATGAATGTTGGTTCATTACCTCTATTTAATATCAAAAAATTGTTCTTAATTATAAATTCAAAAAGTGACTCACCTCTTGCATTGGTATCAGAACTACCCCACTGTAGATGATGGGCATTCGCGTCGCAGCATGCTATCAGGTCCCAGCCGTTCCTACCTGTTGATACAGCGAGGTCTTCGAAGGCATGTGATGGCGGTGGCGTCGGTTCGTCGCCTGGCATGTAAGCGAAGGCAAAGATCAGGGGCGGTGCCCCTCCCTTTCGCACTTCACTGCTATAATGTCTCTACTACAATGGGGAGATAAGAGAAAGAGATTTAAATTCTTTTTCGCTATTATGCAGGTGCGATAGTTACCTTCTAGAGGCCCTTTTTTGAAGTACAGGATATACTCTTTGGACCTAAGTCCACATATTTGGCCCCTGTTTATCCATGGCTCCTGTATCAGGGCAATGTCAATGTTTTCTTTCATAAGATAAGAGGTTAAGGTGGCAGAGGCCAACTTACTGTGCTGTAGATTTAGTTGTAGCACTTTCATCATTTTTGTCTTTAGTTTGTAAGTTGACAACCGTTACCGGTCTCACCTTTACCTCATTGATGCCGATACATAGCTTATACCCTCTAGATGGAAGCAGAGCCATCGTTTCATGGTTGAGCATGATAATAGCTTCCTGGCCTGTTTTGGTAGGCTCTTCCATCTCCATGATCTGCCAATTCGCATTCGGAAGGTCAGGATTGAGTCTCCGTAGGAAGTTCAATAACCTTTCCTTCGACATGCGTGGGCCCGAGATATTTATTCGGACTTTGGGTCTGGTGGTGAGGTCATTTTTAAAAGCTACTTTCAGGGTTGTCCCTTCAAGCAACTCTTTCATATCATCAATCTTTGTTCTCAGCCAGTTTAGAGTATATTCATCACGGCACGTAAGAATCTTAAACCCTTTGAACGTCGACAAAGGCCCGAATTTTGGCAAAGTGTTGGTAAAGGAGAGTACTTCATCGCTTACGCGATCAAGCAACTTTTCCTCCACCTGAGCCCACTGCTCATCATTAAGCTTTCTATCCGAGTTCCCTTCATTGATAACCTGAGGCTCTCTTTTATCAAATCAGCTAGCGTGCCTGCATTATTTGCGGTCTTAGGCTTCTTATTTGCTGTGATCGGAGGGGGAGTCGAGTCATTGTGCCTATCTCTCTTCCTTTGACTACTTGGATCAGCGTTATCGACCCTTGAGTGTTTCGGACCACTGAGAGTAAGTCTTCCAGAGATCGTTCGCACCTGTGGGTTGCTGTCTTTCGTCGTCTTGGAGGAGGAGGCACCCTGGTCTTTAATTTTGTTTTTTTCCTCAGTGCTGTCATCCGCTTTGGGTCCGAATGGGGGCTTGTTATTGGCCTCTAGTTTTGCTAGAAGCTTTTGGGCCCAGCTCAATCTTTTCCAATTTCGCAGATTTAGCTTTTTTTGTCCTTAAAAAAATAAAAGTTGGAATAACGAAAAAGATTCAAGAAACTCGATCCAGGCCTCTTTGTTCGTCTTTTTATTCAGAGTACTTAATATCAAGTTTGTTAGAAATCTACAGTAATTTTTGTTAACGAATGTACCTATAACTTGTAATTTAGGATGTAATATCGCAAAACAACAACACTATTCTCCTTTGTCTCTATTGGAGATCAAGACAAGATCTTAGAAATTCATGAATAAGAACCGGAGTTTGTATATTACATATACTTATCTACCTAACTTTTTTTAAAATGGCTTGAAGCAACTCCCGATGACTTCGTTTTTGGAAACATACGAATTAAAAAAACATAGGTATCTGCTAAATTATTAATTGGTTATAAATCATTAACTTTTTTGATGGTTGAAAAAAAAACCTTGATTAAATAAAGTAAATGTCTAATAGCATTTTTACAATTTGTTAGTACTATAAGTTTAAAGCTTTTTTCTCAGTTAAACAAGACTGCATTTTGTATAATAAATTCACTTGATAGTTTAAAGCTTACACAATTTTCAATTTCAAAAAACAACCACTAAAAATGATTGCCCGACATTATCCCACTATCTGTCATTTGTGTGGTATAATGGCACCCACCACTATCACCACAACCATCGCATGGTCGCACATGGACGACCAGGAAATAAATTCAATCAAAAAAAAAAGCTTTAAATATGGCGTCAGCCAACTTTAATGAATGCAACCGTTTAATGAATGTACAATAAAGCAAAAGAAACAGGGACATGCCCAACAACACCGGCGCGGCGGCGACCTAGACCGGGCCAAATAAATCTACAAAACCTACTTGGAGCATCCAACATCTATAGGTTTAGCTTTCGCAGATAGAAAAAGGGGTGGATATAGGTACAGCTGGTTGGTGGTGTGGCACGTCTTCGTTCTACGGGATGAGTGAGAATAAATTAAGCTAAACGTTCCAAAGGACCAAGCCAAGCGATTATTCTAAAAGCAAAAGGACGAAAATGTTCATTAGGCGTTAATAATTGACGACGAACGGTATGGTGCGGTAGTGGTGGTGGCAGCGGCGGCGACAACCAACAACAACAACTGCGATGTGTGTCTTTGGTTTTAATGACTTTGCGGTGTATATCATGGTGGGTAGGGTATGGTAAGTATTTTAGATGATGGTAACAAGCATTCTCTTTCCCAATTTGTTTTCGTTTTTTTTGTTTGTTTCCAGTTCCTGTACATTACAGAGCTCTTTGCGGTTGCCATGGAGATACTAGAAGGGCAATGAAATACGAAAATTAAATCTTGCAACTTCTAATGGGCCATAAATGTTTTCGAATAGTTACTTTTGTGGGTGTTTAAAGTGATATTGGGACAAAAAGGAGGTTTCAAAATTTATAGCTGGCCAGGGAAGACTTTATTTTTTTAAGAGTGCAGAGGGGAAAATGCGAACGGATGGCAGATGATAAAATGTTTATTTTTCGGAAAAATGGTGCCGTGTATGACGGAGGCATTTCCAAAATCCTAAGATTTATTACAGACTATAATTTGGGAAAGCTGTTCAATGGATTTGGACTTTACTCCAAGGGTTTGGACCACGAAGGTCTCTAAAACTAAAAATGCAGCTATCAAGAAAGAACCAAACCAGCTGACCTTGATAACATATTCTATTCTAATGCATAAAAGAAACTGTGATCTAGTTTCTACTCCTACCAGAATTTGTGATTGTGGCCTAGTGAATTAATCTTGTAGCTAACTGGAAGAGACCATGATTAATTTGGTAGTTGCTAGTTGTCACCGTTCTTAAGCAGAGTTTTCCGGTAGCCCCATCATTTGAATTCGGATCGAGTCAAACATAATAACGATAGATTATCACTGTTGTATAGACATAGTGCACAGAGCTAAAATTTCCAAAATTCCCATATATGTCGGTACTTGGAACCAGACAAAATGATGCGTTGGGAACAAGAGGAGTTTTTAGTTTGATTTTATACTAGTAGGTAAGATGACTCAGAATTAGAATCGATTTGGCTGCATTCTCGATCAAAATCAACTTGTGTTCTCATGTGATGTCAGCTGTAGTGGATTTCTGTTGAAATACTTGTTAAGTTTATACTTGCGATCAAAATTATAAAGTATCTAAGTTTTGATAATGTTGTTTATTGATAATAATTTACATATGTATAATAAATTTTCATTCTGTATATTGTTCTCATTGAATCAAGTTTTTTGATTTTACTCTGCTTAAAGGTTGTGTGCCCAGGCCATAACACATTGTAAAATATTAATTGAAGGACAATATATTCTTTGAAAGGAAACATGTCTGTACAGCTCAATTCTCTAGGAGTCCATCATATGGAAAAGCTGATTGGATCGGAAAATTGGTCTACATGGAGCTTTGCGATGAAGACGCAATTGGAACTGGAAGAATCTTGGAAATGTATTGAACCTGTTCCAAATGAAGCTTTGGATGTTGCTAAAGACAAAACTGCTCGATGTAAGATGATCTAAGCTATCGACAAGAATCTCTATGTCAATGTTAGGAATGCAAAAACTTCAAAGGAGGTATGGACAGCACTGCAAAATCTTTTTCAAGACTTAGACTTAGACAGACGCATTGGGTTGCTGCAAAAGCTGTGCTCGGTGGTTTTGGTAGAGTGCTCATCTGTAGAGGATTATGTCAGCCAAATCATTTCGGCAGCTCAAAAATCAAATAAAATTGGGTTTGTAGTCAATGATGAATGGGTTGGAAGCTTATTACTTAAAGGACTACCAGATGAGTATAAGCCGATGATCATGAGTGATGGTAGCAGTGGAAAACAACTGACAGCAGATTCGATCAAAATGAAATTGCTGCAGGATGTGAAATTTGGTTCTGCGTCATCTAACTCAGCTTTTATGACCAAAAAAGAGACTTTTCGGAATGTGCAAAAGAAATTGAAGCCCAAAATTGACAAAAAATGAAAATCTCGCTGCTTTAACTGTTACGGAGTTGGACATTTGTCAAGATGTCAAGTCAAGTCAAAAAAAGGTGGTTCTATGTTTGCAGCATTCCATGCAGAGTCCAAAAAGCATGAATGGTGTTTTAATAGTGGTGCAACTGATCATATGACGTCTGATCCTAGTTATTTCTAAGAACTCACACCATTCAAGGGGCAAATTAAAACTGCAAATAACACGACTATGGACGCAGTTAATAAGGGTGACATAGCATTGAGCGTATTAACTCCCAAAGGTCAAAGAAGGGTTGAAGTTCATGATGTCCTCTACGTTCCTGAAATAGAAGTCAATTTACTATCCATTAAGAAGATGATCAGGAGAATATTGTCATCTTCGACAAAAAAGGATGTCGTGTCATGAATTCTTCAAAAGATGTCATATCAACCGGAAGATCTTCAAACGGACTGTACAAATTGGATATTGCCACGAATCAAAATGCGTATGTTGCTCAATGTAATCTTGACAACATTTGGCATCAACGATTTGGGCACTTAGGTCAAGAAAACTTGAAATTACTTGCGCAAGGCTTGGTAAAAGGAATCCAGCTTAGCCAAAATTCATTGCCGACTTGCGTATCCTGTGCTGAAGGGAAGCAGCATCGTAACAGTTTTCCATCGGAAGAGTCGAGATCAACAAAAGTTCTTGACATAGTTCACTCAGATGTGTGTGGTCCCATGGAGGTGAAATCTATAAAGGGTAGTATATACTTTGTAACTTTCATAGATGATTTCACTCGAAAGGTGTTTGTATACTTTATGAAGTCTAAAGATGCTGTACTCAACTGTTTTCGTGAATTCAAAGCCGAAGTAGAAAATCAACAAGAATCACAAATTAAAATTCTACGAACGGACAATGGAAAGGAGTTTACGAACAAAGAAATGGAGCTTGAGTTTTGAAGAAGCATGGAATTATTCATCAAACAACAGTCCCCTACACTCCAGAGCAGAACGGCCTAGCGGAAAGGATGAACAGAACTCTAACAGAAAAGGCTCGAACTTTGCTAGGTGATGCTAAAATGCCAAAATTTTTTTTGGCTGAAGCAATTAACTATGCCAGCTAAACTTAAGTCCAATAAAGCTGCTGGAGCTGATGGCCTTGCGGCTGAGCTATTCAAAGCGGCTGGCGATGAATTGGTTAGGAGTATGCACCAGCTCATCTGTAAAATATGGTCGGAAGAAAGCATGTCCGATGAATGGAACCTCAGTATTGTTTGCCCGATCCTCAAGAAAGGCGATCCTCTGGACTGCACCAACTACAGAGGCATCAGTCTTCTTAATATCGCCTACAAGATCTTCTCTGCCGTACTTTGTGAACGCCTGAAGCCATTCGTCAACAACCTGATAGGTCCATATCAGTGTGGCTTTAGGCCAGGGAAGTCCACCATCGACCAAATATTCGCACTACGGCAGATCTTGGAGAAAACCCAGGAGTTTCAAATCGATACCCACCACCTTTTTATCGATTTCAAGGCCGCGTATGACAGCATCTATAGAGACGAGCTATATAGAGCAATGTCTAGTTTTGGCATCCCTGCCAAACTCGTCCGTTTGTGCAGGATGACGATGGAAAATGCACGCTGCTCCATCAAGGTCGGCAAAGACCTCACCGACACCTTTGATGTCAAAAAAGGTTTTAGGCAAGGCGACGCGCTGTCATGCGACTTCTTCAACATCGTTCTTGAAAGAATAGTGCAAAACTCTCACGTCAACACTAGAGGCACAATCTTTCAAAAGTCCGTCCAATTACTCGCTTACGCTGATGAAATTGACATAATGGGACGAACAAAGCGTGATGTCAGTGGTGCTTTTGTGAGCATTGAGAAGGAAGCCAAGAAGATGGGTTTAACGGTGAATGAAAGCAAAACGAAGTATATGCTGTCAACAAGAAAGGACACCCAACACCGACGTCTAGGACAGAACGTCACTATAGACAGCTATAATTTTGAGGTGGTCAGAGACTTTGTCTACCTAGGATCCGCTATAAACTCAGCGAACGATACCAGTGCTGAGATCAAACGAAGAATTACTCTTGCCAATCGCTGTTTCTTCGGGCTAAGAAGGCAATTGAGAAGCAAAGCCCTCTCTCGAGCAACTAAACTGTCCCTGTATAAGACGCTTATCATCCCGGTCCTGATGTATGGTGCAGAGGCATGGACACTGCTAACGGTGGATGAGAACGCGTTAGGCTGTTTCGAGAGGAAAATTCTCCGGGTGATTTTTGGTCCCGTCTGCATAGATGGGGAATGGAGGAGAAGATACAACCACGAACTATATGCGCTGTACAGCGACACCGACCTAGCCACAAAAGTGAAAAGCCAACGACTAAGATGGTTGGGTCACCTAGAGCGAATGGACACCAATGCTCCGGCCCGGAAAGTCTTTGAATCCAACCCCGTGGGACAACGCAGTAGAGGTGGACAGCGTAAAAGGTGGCGCACGCAAGTGGAAGAGGACCTCAACCAACTTGGCGTGCGAAACTGGAGACAGCTAGCTAGAAACCGAGCCGTCTGGAAGAAGCTTGTTGGTTGAGGCCCTGGTCCACCTCGGACTGTAGCGCCACCTTAAGTAAGTAAGTAAGTAACTATGCCAGCTACATAGTAAATCGTTCACCTCATAGACAGCTCGAGAAAACGCCAAAAGAGTTATGGTGTAGTCGGAAACCAGATGTCAGTCACTTCCTTCTATTTGGTTGCACCGTGATGTCACATATCCCGAAGCAAAAACGTCGAAAGTTTAATTCAAAATCAGAAAAATGCATTTTTGTGGGGTACTCAAGCACTTCAAAATGATTTCGTCTCTACAGCCTACAAAAGAAGGATGTTTTCATTAGCCGCGATGTACTATTCCATGAGGAGAGCTTTCACTACAAGGAAAAGCTAAACGTAAATACCAAAGAAGTTCCATTGTATACTGCAACTGCTGTAGTGGGGGCAAGAACCGTCAAGGATCGAGAAAATCTAGCTATCGAGAGCGATTTTGAGTCATGTTCATGTACAATTGACGATGACCATGAAGTGGGGGATAGCGAAGAGGATTTAGCTACGACCATGACACCAGAAACTCAGGAATCTTCTACAACTAGTATGATACGCCGAAGTGAAAGGATATCAAAATTACTTAAGGTGGTTTACAATGCTGAGAAGACTAATACTTTTGAAGATCCTGAAGACATAGATATCTAGGAGCGATAAAGAAAAATGGATAGAAGCAATGCAGTGTGAAATGAAGTCATTCGAAGAAAATGATACCTGGAAATGTGTAGATAAGCCTGCTGGAGCCAATATCATCAAGACCAAATGTGTTTTCAAAACGAAGAAAGACGAAAAGGATGGTGTGCGATACAAGGCTCGTCTAGTGGTAAAAGGTTTTACACAAAAGAAAGGTATTGACTATGAAGAAACCTATTCACCTGTAGTCAGATACTTATCTATCCGGTACTTGATTGCCTTATCAGCGAGATATGATTTGGAGATTCAACAAATGAGTGCTGTTTCCGCTTTTCTTCAAGGTGAGTTAAGTGAAGAAATTTATGTTGAAAAACCGCAAGGGGTTTTGATCGGAAGAGAAAGTCAAGTGATGAAATTAAACAAAGCCGTTTATGGACTAAAACAATCAAGTTTAATTTGGAACACTAAGTTGGACCGAGTTCTCCAAAAACTGGAATTGAAGCGTTCAAAAGTGGATCCTTGTATATATTTTCATCGTAAGGGTAAAAGCATGAAACTTCTCGCAATCTATGTCGATGATATCCTTATCTTCACTAATGAAATTCAATATTTCGAAAACCTGAAATCAAATTTGATGAAAGAGTTCAAAATGATGTTCTTGGGAACTGCGAAGCAATGCCTAGAATTCAGATTTCACGTGACAAAGATGGGATTTATTTGGATCAAGAAAGTTATATTTCTGAGGTGCTGATAAAATATAATATGGAGGAATCTAACCCTATAGGAACTCCTATGGATGTTAATACAATACTATCGAAAGAGATGTCTCCAAAAACACCAGATGAAGAAAAAGAAATGGCTAAAGTTCCTTACCAGCAAGCTATTGGAAGTTTGATGTTTGCAGCACAATGCACTCGGCCAGACATATGTTTTGTAGTTAACAAATTAAGCAGATTCTAAAACTGTCCTGGCAAAGAACATTGGGCTGCTGTGAAGAGAATATTCAGATATCTTAAAGGAACATAAGCAGCAAAACTGAAATTTTCTAAAAATGGAAATTGTGAATGCAAGTTTTATTCAGACTCCGACTGGGCAAATGATTGTGATGAAAGAAGATCGGTCACTGGATACGTTTGTATCTTACAAGGAGGTGCCGTGTCTTGGGCAACGAAACATCAGCCAACTGTTGCCCTATCTACAACAAAAGCCGAGTATATGGCACTTTCGGCATCAACTCAAGAGGTAATGTGGATTCGTGGTCTTCAAATTGAACTCAATCAAGATTTTAAAAATTCAACCACGTCTATATATTGCAACAACAAAAGTGCAATTTATTTGGCATCAACTATAGCAAGTACTTATTAAGATACAAGCATATTGATGTTCGGCACCATTTTATACGCGAAAAAAAAAATATGAATATTATTAACTTCGTTGGAATTAAAACTGAATTTATGGTCGCAGATAATTTGACAAAACCAGTTACAGCGGAAAAACATAAATACTCTGTTAAATAATATGGGCTTATGTTCAAGGTAAATTTTGTTCGAGTGGGGGTGTTGAAATACTTGTTAAGTTTATACTTGCGATCAAAATTATTAAGTATCTAAGTTTTGATAATGTTGTTTATTGATAATATGGGTATTCATACAACAGCGTAAACGTTGTTAAGATTAAAACTTCGTAATTCTGTCACAATTTGTATGGAAAATTTGACAGATTTACGAAGTTTAAAACTTTACCACGTTTACGACGACTTTACGCTGTTTCATGAATACCCTTAATAATTTATAATAAATTTTCATTCTGTATATTGTTCTCATTGAATCAAGTCTTTTGATTTTACTCTGCTAAAAATGTCCAATGCTTTGTGCCTGCTGATCTACCCAGAGCGAGAGGCTACTATATCGAGTACCACCAGAGGCGTATAGCCTGCTGATAAGTGCCACATGGGGTGTAGTAATCGCTAATCATCCCTACCATGGGCGTAGTATCTATTGATCTATCACAGCAAAGCCTGCTGGTTCTAGTAGCACCAGAGGGAGGTTTCCAGCTGATTAATGCTTCCATCTCCATAAAAAAACAAGGCAATACAAAAGAAACGTATGAGAAAATCACTTCAATCCTGTAGCAGATAAAGCCTTGTACGAGTTTTCAACACGCTTTCAAAGAGATTTTGATCCCCTAGCCTAACACCACCAAATTTCTTGATCATTTGTCCAATGGTAAGTTTTTGAGGCCATACCCTAATTATGAAGCTTCCAAACGTCAAAAAGGTGGCAATATATTCAATGACTCGTTCAGTAATTTTGGAAGAAGTGCGGTCAAATAATTAACTCAGCCAGCTATATGATTAAATAAATGGCATGAGAAACTCAATATCCAATATCCAATTGAACAGCATACCTTGTAATCGTAAAGGAGGACAATCGACCTTTTTGTCCGGTGCGCAAACAAAGAATGCAGACGGCTTTCCAATAAGCTACGTACAGTTTTCCATGTGAAAACCAATGCAATTCATGATTAAGGTGACAAAATCTGCAACGATTGGTCTTGTGATCATCATTGCGAAGTGAGAATGCGAATCAAATGCTTAAACTCGAAATGCATTTCGGTCGTTATTATTAGAATTCTTGAAATGAGAACTTCCAAGCCTTTAAACTTGCCTTTGATTATAAGTTGTTCATGAATTTCTTCACCGTCAACCTAGTTCCTTTGCACAGTTTCGGTTTACTCGCAGATTGTGCACAAAATTATGACGAAAGAACCGACTTTGACTTGCAAAATGTGCGGTGATAGACCGGGCACATTCAAAGAATTTCAAATTTCAATTGGATAGGTTGTTGCTTCATCATCAGTGGTGTGCTATTTTATTTTCAATAATGAAATTCAAATAATCGACGTTCATGTATTCTTCCCAGCTATTATTGAATGTTAACTGAGCTAATCGTGGTTCCAATAATTCGATGCTCCGGAAGAGTTTGCTAATCCTGGAAGCCACACGAGCGAATATCCTCACTGGCGACTTTAATTTATTGTTAAATCACTCGTTACTCAAGCAGTTGACAAACGAGTTGGAAAAGTTTTTATGTAATAGTAACTCGCTATAGCGATCTCGAATTTTTTCCAAGCTTAATGGTAACAATAACTTAAATTTGTAATTGAAATCATAATGCTCTTCCAAATATTTTATTGCAATTTCCAAAAAAGGCACGAGTACGATAACTCAGGCGCCAACAAATAATAACGGTTTTTTGTAGAACAGTTTAATACAAGCATTTTTTACTATGGGAGGGGGGGTCTATCTCACCCCATTTGGGCGGGAGGGGCAATTTCATAAAAACAGTACCAAAAATGTAAAAAAAAATATTAAAAAATAACGGTAATACTTATAACAAAGTATTGTACCTTTATTTAAAGCCAATACTCTGTTCTATTAGCCAGTTCCTGAATCAAGTGAAATCTATGACTGGTTTTCAATTTTCTCAAAAACTAGAAGACATAGAATCATCTTGTTTTCAGTTTTTGATTAAGAATTAGTTAGAGCAACGAATTTCAGAAAAAAAAATTATATATAATTTTACAGTTTTGAGAAATTACACTTTAAACCTATTTCTTATGCTTTTTTCTCGCAAATCTTGAGTTTAAAATTAATTTTTTCAAAAACCATGCATAGATTTCACTTGATTCAGAAACTGGCTAGTAGAACAGAGTATTGGCTTTAAATAAAGGTAAAATACTTTGTTATAGATAAGTATTACCGTTATTTTTTAATATTCTTTTACCCCTCCCGCCCAAACGGGGTGAGATAGACCCCCCTCCCATAATAAAAAATTCTTGTATTAAACTGTTCTACAAAAAACCGTTATAATTTCTTGGCGCCTGAGTTATCGTACACTCCCCCCAAAAAAGTTTGGGCTTTTCTCTTAAATCTAGCCTTTAGTCCACTATTCTTTATTTAAATAATATCAAATGAGGAATTGTGGCGCAGGACAAGTCAAGAGCGGCTGGACGTCGACATAAGAAAGCGTAAATGGCGTTGGATTGGTCACACACTGAGGAAACCAAACGATGAAATTGCAAAGCAGTCCTTTGAATGGAATCCTCAGGGTGCACGGCGGGTTGGAAGACCAAGAACAACATGGAAATCAACTGTCTTAGCGGAAGCAGAATCCCAGAGAAAGACGTGGCCACAGCTTAAGTACCTTGCAGCAGACCGTGAAGGATGGAGACGTTTTGTTGACGCCCTATGCCCCAGCCGGGGTTACAGGACACGATGATGATGATGATGAGTCCACTATTCTCACATTTACGTAAAGCTTGGAGTGCAATACTACCATAAAATTGTTCTTCCAATTTTGATTTAAGTGATGTGTGAATATTGTTTACTAAATTATACATATCCAACACTGTTGAATCAGCAGATTACATTCAATAAAAATGCAAGGTAGGCCTGAGCTAAGTCTGACTCAAAAAACTTCCGAACATAATTTCTAACCTTTTCCTTGTCTGTGAAGTATGTTTTGACGGCTTCAAAATGTTTCAAAAGCCTTTCCACTGCTGGTATTAGAGTAAGCCATCTTGTAGGAACATGGCGTAAGAGTTCACTTCACTCCTCTTCTCCCCACCAAGACACAAGATCTGAAACCCAATGCAGTTTATGTTACTTCTTTGAAATAATAAATACCCACTCGAACATACATATATTTCAATATGTGACTTCGATAGATACTTAAAACGAGAAATGAAGGGTATAGTTTCAAAACTTTTCTTTTACACTTTTGAGAATTTTAATTAAAATGAAAAAAACTTTAAAAGCTACAAAAATGATATACCTCAGCGATTAGTTTTAACGCTAAAATATAAATTTAGGAGGATCTTTATCCATTTCTTATGGTTTTAAACCTATTACGTGAACCTAAAAATTATAAAAAATCTATTTAGTTTGGAAAAGAAGAGTTTTGAAAATTACGTTATAAGTGATAAGCTTTGATTCAAAAGTATAAATAAAAAAGTTTTGAAACCAAAGAAAACTTAAAGAAAATTATTTTAATTATTAAAAAAAAAACCTAAAACTAAAAAAAAAACTTATATCCACCTTTTTAATGTCACTGCAATACACGAACTTTAAAAGCGACTACTTTAGTTTGCAAAGAAAAAGAAGAGTTATGGTGCGGAATTTGATCTGTATGAGTTTTGAATTAAACGACTGAGTGGAATAGTGTATTTTTGAAAAAAAAAAAGAAAAACACTACTTTTAAAGTACCAAAAAGTATAGGAAATAATAAGTTTTTATAAATTTAAGCTAATTACGAAGACGAAGAACCTTCTAAAGAACACTTCCTCATTCTTAACTCATTAAAAAAAAATGAAATAGAAGAATTTTGAAACTATAATCTATACCCCTTAATTATTATATTGTTTAGTAAAAAGCTAAAGATAATATAAAGAGTCTGGTGACATTTTTGGTCGAAGAACTAAACTCGTTAAAGGACATAATGATAATTGCTCTTATATCATATCGCAAAGATGATTGTGCCTTCTTCATTGTATTATGAAGTATGTGGCAAATGCACCCTCTTGGCAGGATATCCGGATTATCTTTTCTTAATTCAGTTAATACGCTTTGGTTCAAGCAAAAATTAACCGACGCGTTATCAGCTGAGTAAGATGATACTTTACTAAGCGGTAAGTTTTTGGAGATGAGAATTGCTTTTAATGAATCCGCAATGGATTTTGATGTCTCAGATGTTAATGAATAAAACTTCAGAAGCTTTACACATATGCCATTTTTTGGCATAAAATACCTAACCACAAAAGGAAATGTTTTTACGTTGCCTCTATTTGAAGCATCTGTAGCTATACTAAAGACGACTTCATCCAGGTCTTTTTTGAGCTTTTTCTTTAAAGAAGGGGCAATTACATTCACCACGATTTTTGTACACTTTGTTCTCGAGCAGGTAAATGTTTTGGCTATCTGAGAATCGGGAAAAATATTCTTAAAAAGCTGAGAAGAACAAGACACGGAATTATACGACTGCGAATGCTTTACTGTGTGGAAAGCAAATGTCGCCTCGGAAATTGATTTCGACGTTTTCTCCGAGTTTGCATTTAAATTCAATCGCGTTGGGATGGTGGTATTGGAAGCATTTTCTTTTACGCGAGAAACATGTTTAGCTGGCTACTGGATCTTTACTGATTTTCTATGTGTGTATGATATGAGTGAAAATAGTTGGAGAGCCTGTGATTGGATAGAGCTCTGTTAAACATATGTTAAGAACATAAAAAAGACAAAACTAAAGAAGTGTTGCATATGCATAGGAGCAAAGAATAAGCTAAGTTTTAATTGATATTGGGTAGAATTATTTAAAATCTGTACAAAATCTTAAGGATACTCTACACTTTCTCCAAGACTGTTTAGGATTGTCTTTTAGAGTTGTATTTTTTATAGAATTGAAAAAAAAAATAATACGATCAAAAATCTGAAAAAAATATGTAAAAAAATGAGAAAATTAAAAAAAAAAGAGATTGGTGCTCACACCAGGAGTCGAACCGGGTGGGTCAAAGATGAGTCCAGTGTCTCTACCCATTGCACCACGAGATACCTTGAAAAGTCGGTAGAGAAAACAAAACTTATTGTAAGTGGTGTAAGGAAATTTTGTAAAACAAACAAAAAAATCGAAATAATTTTCAAGACAAATCTATCTGAGAGAGAGAGTTCGAAATTAGAAATTTGTGTATCGAAAAACTTACACTAAAATGCAAAATAAATATTAAAAATGTGTCAAAATAATTTGATTTTAACTAGATTAATTTTTTAATAAAACACCTATTTTTCAAAAATTCTGAAATTGAATTTGACGTATAATTTGTATTTTTGTGGTCAAAATCCATTGAGAAAACGATAATCGGAAACCCGAAAATTTCGTCCATGATTTTTTTTTTGAGTGTATGTGTGAAGAAATTTCTCAGCCTTGCAAAGGGTATAAATACTTGCGTCAAAACCAAAATCTTTCTTTTTTGGTGTTTTTTTCCGATCCTCTAAGACGTGATAGTGGCGAGCAAAATTATTAAAATTATTATAAGTTATTCTTCAAGTTTTTTTACAAGTTTTTTTTTTTTTAAAGTGAAAAAAAAAAATATACAAAATACTTATTTTGGAATAAAAATAAAAGAATAATTTCGGTACACATTCTGAAATATTTAAGGTGAGATTTTTAATGAATTTGTTGAAGAACCTCTGTCCTTATACTTAATTATCTACCCACCAGGTGCTCAAGGTGGAGGAAATTATAAAAAAAATCCCAGAAGTAATTAATTTGGTATTTTCTGAGCATTTGAACAAAAATTTCAAGGTGAGTTTTTTTGTATGATCCGTGCTCCTTATGTATCTACATTTGCATGAAATTAAGTCCTTGTGTTCTTTTTAATCAGGTGCTCCAGGAGCCCAAAACCGATTGATTTCGAAGCAAATCCAATCCATTATATAAGAATTTTTTTAAGTCTCCAAAAAGACGCTGATCTGTGAAAAAAAAAGTGTTTGTGCTTCGTTTGCCGGCCTACACGGCATCGTGCTCCTACGACTCAGCCACATCACGATCTTTATAAAATCAAAAGATTCAAAGAGCTACAAAAAAAAAACACCATCGATTAACCATACCTACTATGGTCAAAATCTTCATCTTGACACCTTTATTTTTTTAACAACCCATGTGATCTACATAAAAGAATAAGATCTACAAAAAACATCACACATACAAACAACAAAAAAACATCCAGAACCATCTATACAATCAAAATCATCCTTACAATCAAAATCATCCATACATCCAAAATCATCCATACACCAAAAATACATCCTAGAAGAATCCAGGAAAATATTTAAAAAAACCTACAATCCAGAAAAAATCTTACGGCCAGCTATTCACCTGTGCTAAAAAAATAATACAAAAAAAAAAAAATCCCGAACATACATTCATACATACATCATTATCATCATCATACAATTTATAAAAAAAAGCTAAGTACATACATATCCTTCTTTCTTTTCAAAAAAAACACTATTTTTTTGTATTATTAGACGTTATTACAATTTGACTTTGTAAATTCAATTCGTTCAAATTTCTATTTGTTTTTATCAAGTTTTAGTATAGACAAATTTGCAAGGCAACAAAACAACAACAAAATTCAATCCTGCGATGCTGTACACACCATCAGGAGGAATTGAGCAACTATAAATTATAACAGCAAACAACAAAAAATACATCAATTTAAAAATCAAGTATGCAAATAATGCAATTTATGCGGTGAGTCTTTTTTTTTAAATATTACATTATATTATATAATTTGAACGAACGATTATTTTATTTTATTTTATTTTATTTTATTTTATTTAATTATTACCTAAACTATTATTAATTAAATGAAAGAATTTTTATTGAAGAGAAAACAAGAAAGAAGAAAAAGAAAAAGCTTAAACCTAGAAAAAACAAAAAGGGAAACCTACTTAACTAAGATTTAGATTATTTTCATTGGTGATATCAATTGCTTTTTACACACATAAAATAAAAATTCTGATTTAAATATTTTTTTTTCATTCTGTTTTAAACCTTAAGTTTTTTTATGATATTTTGATTTATTGTTTCTAAAAGAAAACAATTATTATAACTATATTCTTTTTAAGTTTTTTTTATAGTTCGATTTAAAGATTTACCTACCTGTTTAGGTGAATTATTAGTGGTTTATAGTCTTAATTTTTTTTTAATAAAATTTTGTTTTTTTATATTATATTTTTTTTTAAAACAACAATATCTTTTCTATTGATTGGGAATTATGGGTTCATTTTTAATCCTCTCGGTTGAAGATACGTTTATGGTTTTTTTTTTTCGTCGGAAGTTTGAATGTTTGAGTTCAATCTAACAAACGCTTTAATTTTGAAGTTAAAATTACAACCATGGTAATGGTTTAGGTTTTTTGTTTCTGGTGGATGTGGCTCTGACGAGAATGAGCTTAGGCGATGACGAAGACGATGCAATGAAAACATAAATTTGGTTTTCTGGTTTCTGTTGGGGTTACTATAAAGATAGAGGACTTAGTAACCAGGATATGTCGCATGGTTCTGCTCATAGAACATAGCCGTGTGATATTGGGGTGGGATATCTTCGGAGGGCAATACCATCTTAGCTCTCCTCACTCTAATAAGGATAACAAATAGTATCATCACTACACGGCCGTCTAGTTTCCTGCTCAAGAATCCCCCCTCCGACGAGCTAACCTTTGGCTATGCAAGCATGCCGCGCAGTGGGAAGACTAGGCACCCATCCACTTTTGCTATACAGGACAGTTTTAGAGTCCCTGTAAGCTCTAAAGCCTTCTGGTACCGAGTGGGTGGTTTTAGGGTTTTGGAACTTTTGTT